>OX578218.1:14078193-14644772 GCA_951216915.1 Tetheella fluctuosa
TTAGGATTACCTAAATTAATGTAACAGCTTTATGTACAGCTCTAACAATAATGCATATAGGTAACTGTTGGGCTATATCACTTGCCGATTATTGTTTATATATTTAAGTCTTATCTACAAAAATGATTCAATTACCGGTTCTTCTCAGCAAAAGCAACGAAATTTAATTTCAAAGAACTTCGTATTCGATGAAATCTGTCATCACTTGGTGACATTTATCTGACTATAAACAATGTTTTTCAACTTTGTATATTTCTCATTCAATGCCAGGATTAAATGGTGACGTAAAGCTTGTAGAAATCGGCGGGCCTCCTTACTTGTTGCCGCTTGTGAATCGAGACAAGGTATATGACTTGAAGGCGCTGTTGGAGCATCTGAAACGCGACCCAGGCTTCTTGGTCGGCGCGGGCGCAGGTCCGTGGCCGCATATTGGTGTTAATTGTGAGGTTTGTTGTTGTTTTAGTTCGTTTTTTATTGTCAAAAGGTTTATTTGCAGACCGTCCACCTGATCGTAATCATCGCCGCCTATGGACATTTGCAATACCTTTATAAGATTACCGTGGTTTCCTCGTGATTGATTCATTCACCGACAGCTCAAGCTCATTCGGACGTCACCACAAGTGAGAAACATTGTCATTGTGACTTACTAATAGCACAGCGTAATTACATACAGTGGTTTATCGCGTTTGAAGTCACGCGAAATGCCGTTTTGTATAGGCATTCGTAATTGCTCCATTGTGTCCCAAGCGAATGGCAGCTTGGGCTCGCTACCGCCCCTCTCTCACCCCGCAAGCCCCGCACGATTGCTCTGTGTAGACGTGTCCGTTGGCCGACTGTAAGAAAGAGTTACATAGACTGTGCTTATAGGGTATAATCAACCTGGTGGTGCGAGGCGGCGCGACGGAGCAGGGCACGCGCGTCGTGACCGTGGAGCCGGCGGGCGCCGCGAAGGGAGCCGCCGGGTACCTGCAGCGACGCCTGCCCAACAACGAGACGAGGACTGCGCTGCTCGGGAACTACCTGCTCAGCGATGGAAAGCCCGGGAAGGTATGAATGATCATTAGGATTCATAATTTGAAGTTTCACCATCTCACGGGTACCGGTCGGAGCTATAGATGATTTTTTTTTATGAAACGCCAATAGCATTTGGCCTAACCGGGAATCAGTCGGTCTCTTTCTAGCTTTATAGTATAGGACTAGCTTCCGCCCCGCGGTTTCACTCGCGTTCCCGAGGGATCTTATGTTTTCCCGGGATATGAAGTAGCCCATGTTCTTCTCCGTACCATAGGCTATCTGCATACCAAATTTCATCGCGATCAGGTTCAGCGGTTTTAGAGTAAAAAGGTAACAAACAAACAAACTCACTTTCGCATTTATAATATTAGTTAGGATTGAATGTTATGCCACACTGGATATTACGCCTTATAGGTCCTTACCTAAGGTACTTTTACCTTGAACACATAATCTCTTGATATCATACATTATGTAAGTATTTATAATGATGCTATATGTGTGTGATTGCAGGCGGTCAAGGTTGTTGTTAAAACGCGCAAAGGAAAATCTAACTTCATTACGGCAATCAGAGAAACACTGAAAAATCATTTCGGTGACACAATTGTTGGTGAGTTAATATAGTTGTAGATATTTTATTCATAGGCGTGATTGAAAACTTTTAACCTCTTTAAGTTCAGCAAAATATATTGCCGTCATTGATCTTTTTTAAGAAGTCCTTAATGATTTTTCTCTTAGACTCCATTTACACATCGTCGTTGAATCGTGTCTCTTGCTCTAGAAAGGGATGGGGATAGAGGAATATCCGTTACCAGGTGATCGGATGAGCTTCGATCCTATTGCGGTCTTAATTCGGCCAGTTCATGTCATGGATCGCGATAGGTAATATGTGGTGTCAATGTCAGGTATGGGCGGCACGTTCCTGCTGCGGGCGGGGTCCGGCAAGTACCACGTGATGCCCGACTTCAGCTCGCGGCCGCTGGTCACGGACGAGGACGTGGACGCGTGGCTGCACTACTTCAACATGCCCGCGCCCATCGTGCACGTCGGCACGCTCGTCACCGGCGACTATGTACGTAATACTGCCTACTGCTCGACCAGGTTCCACTCCTTTGGGCAACTAGCTCACGGGAACTTCGAACCTCGGACTTTTTCGCAGTTTGAATTAATCCTTTCAAGAAAATTGCAAGAAATAATAATAATTTTTAGTGAAAATATTTTTTTGACTTTCTTCGATTGACTTCTTTAGATCTTACCGTCATATTCACCGTATAAACTTCATAAAAATAGCCCTTTCTGCCTGTGTTCAGGGTCTGGACCTCCGCGTGCAACACTTCCACGGGTGGGGCGACCGTGCCGGCGGCCAGGGCGGGGTGGGCGGCCACTACCACTACGACACGACCCCCGAGGCGGTCGAGTACGAGGGGTACTTCGTGCTCGCGAGCAGCATCATACGTGTGGACGCGCCTACTGAAACTCACGCCGTCGGCCGGGATTAGAACTAGGAGCTAGTGCCGACCGGTTGAGACTACATAACAAGATATTTATATAGTCGGAGTTTTTTTTTATTAAGACTATAATAAGAGTAAAGTTGTTGAATAAAGAAAGAGTTACAAGAAGAAATTTCATTCTTACCTTTTTCAGTGGCAGAGTTTGTTATTTTGCAAGTATCTACGACATAAAAGTGCGTGTTCTAGATTTGTTATAGAAATTGTCAGACCTTCAATATACCATTGATTTTTCAATCCTGTTCTATGATACAGTTCCAATCGCCTCTATCTCTTCAGCATTTGTTGTTATATAGTTGTATCTAATTGCAGTCGAATTTGCATATTTGTAGCAGCTTTCGACTAAATAGTAGGTACTTGTGTGATGTTAAATTATTTAAGGGAAGGTTTGTACAAAAATAAAACGTGACGCTTTATAGTGTATTAATTAATTTATCTATTCGTGTTACAATTTTGATTAAAAATTAAACACATTATTTTGTAATTTACAACATTTTGTTAAGAGGTGTCCACCTTTATTTACATCAGTCTGTGTTCGATATACGACGACAGTTACGCATTTCGCTTTATGAAGATAAGATTTCATGTCAATCAAGTTACATGTGATATAATTATGAAGATTCGTGTTCAATGTATGCTTCCTACTCTGCCGTAAGTCAGAATTCTCAAACGATTTCATGCTACGTACAAAAATACGATATAATAATAATTTTATATACAATAATGAAGTTGTATGACGGAGGTAGGCACAAATTATTCAAAATTTATAAGTTACCTGCTAAATCAATAAAATCCGTGTCCCCTCTTACCTGATTTTATGAAGAAATTATATATATTTTTTACTTTTAAATGTAAGAAGGCAAACCCTTACAGCACAGCCTAGTCGTTAACTCTACCGTCATGTTCACGAGAGACTAAATTATATAGACCTATCACAGAAGTATTCCGAGCAGCATGGCAGTCGATGGCTGTTTACCATGCTTTGATTTGATTAAAAAAAACTTTCAAGTACACAATCCACATTGGACCTACAACCCTAATAAGAATTTAATAATAATAAAAAAATAATACACGAGAGCATTAATTTAATCACAGCGCATCATTTCATTCTGCAATTTCAAATATGATTATAAAAATATGAAGACGAGAACTACTATGAATGCCACAGATAGCTTGAACGCAATGTCCCATGATGCGGAATCGGGACTTTACCGACTTTACTAAACTACCTTTGCTTCGTAAGTGGTTAATATAATATTCATATACAACAAATATCCCCCATAATAAGCTTGGCATTTTAGTACTCTTTAATCTATTGACAGTTTGTATGAAAATTATGAATTGTATAATGTGACACGTTACTAAAGTGCCAAGATACTTTTGCCGCTGACTGTACATAATATGTATTATGTATGTTTATAAACTGCTTTGTGAGGTCACTCATGTTATTTTATTATGTATAGGCATGTGTTTGACCACAATCTCATGGCAAGTGATGATGTAACCGAAGGTCATAAACGCACAAAGCCTAGAAGGAAATTGGCTCTCGAGTACAGCTGCCGCTACACACTGGTAGATGCTTGGCGAAATTTTGAACTTGAGGAAGGTAGCCTGCCAGGTGGGTACTACGAAGTACCTACCCGTAAATATGGTTTCCTTACGATAGCTACTTGTCGAGTCAACGATAGTTTTAACTAAAGGAAAAATTTAACAATTTCACGTTTGATAATCAATAACGGGCAAATACACAATATAAGACTATAAAAATAGTAAAAATATATGATTATTTACATTTCAGTTCTGTACTTTTGGCATAAACTAAGTTCGCGTGACAGTCATCGGATAACATGTATTGTCAACTGTTGCCAACCCTAGCTATTGCAAGTAGGGTTGTCGGAACATAAAGTCGCAGCCTTCCCTGATTTAAATCCTAATAACTACGGAAGTATTTGCGCGATAACCGTGTCAGTATCGCAAACATTAAAAACAGCGATCGTTTTAACCTACATGAAGATATTATAATTTATTTATCAATAGCTTTGGGAGTAAAGTGATAAATCGAGATAATAACCATAAAGTATTAATTAAAAAAATAATTATAACCAACATCTCAGACTAAATTGACAGGTGCAAAAATATGTATTAACTTGTGCGAGTAAACGAGATGCACTGCTTTTTAGGGTTCCGTAGTCAACAAGAAACCCTTATAGTTTCGCCATGTCTGTCTGTCTGTTTGTCCGCAGCTTAACCCAGATACTCTTAGTACTAGAAAGCTGTAATTTGGCATGGATTTACATATTAATCACGCCGACAAAATGGTAAAAATCTAGAAAGAATTATTTTTGGGTACCTCTACAGACTACACGTAAAATGGGGATGTATTTTTTTTTCTCGTCTTACCCCACGGTGTGGGGTAAAATTCACGGTAGTAGTATATATAACGAAGTTAAAAGGAAAACGATCACAGCTAAGTAGGGTTTACAAGTTTACGAGTAATAGTGGACCAACTTATAAAAGTAAAATTTTTGTACAAATTTCATTGAAAATTATTTGGGTTTTAAAATACATGAAATAAAAAAATCCCTCTTCTTAGTTCACATTATTGTGATGGGCAGCTACGGAACCCTACATGGCGCGTGGCCCGTACGCACTTGGCCGGTTTTATTACGCTACTCTTCCCACCATTAATTATAATCACTCCGATTCTGATATAGAGTTCAAATTCCAAAGATAACGTTTTATGTACGAAAAACGAGCCTGATGGAACTGAAGCAATTCAATAGCTTGAAATTATGAACATGCGTTGAAAATGTACAAACAACAAACTCTCGATTTATCACTACTCCTGCATATTTCAACCGTTAGCAAAATATTTTATTGATAAAAATTCATTTATTTATTTTAAATTCATATTAATTCCATCAAATTGTTTATATGTAAACCTAGATTGTATAGATGTACGTCAATGGAAATTATTTAACGTTTGTCGCTAATCATCGGACGGTCATGCAACTAAGTGTTAACTACATACACCTTTCACCGACACACTATTTTTATACCGACACCATACCACGGCTCGGGCGACCTCTCTGGCCATACACTGTAAGGCGCACCCCACACCACATTTGTCATCAACATTAACACCATCATCTCATACACAATCCTCTACGGGCTCAAGTTTTAATTCATGGTCCATAACGTGGGCCCAGTGCTGGTAGCGGCCATCGCACATATTTAACGTTAAATTGACGTTTTTCTTCTACTAGCGCAATAAGCAACCAGGCATACATAAAGTATATAACGTGGACTTGTAGTCGGTATATGATGCGCCCATAGATCTAATATATACTACCGTATAGATCAGCTATGGGATCAATAAAACGCACCACACACGGCGAAGATAAATTAATATTTTATCTTAAATATATGAGACAGTGCTATACCAGTGAAAGAGAAGGTAAGAGAAGGTAAGAGAAAGGTAGGTAGTTGCTTCTCTTTTTTTAGTATAATGCTGTCTCATAGATATTAAGATAAAATATTATAGTATCTGCACCACGTGTGACGCGCTTTAGGCGAGACCAAAAATATAACCAATGTGCGTCTTACGAACAATTCTGCTAGTTTTCTTTCTTACAAGAGTTCATAAATATTCGAGTCTAATTAACACAAAAAAACCCCTCAGATTTTACAAAAATATGCGAGATACCAGGTCCATACAGAGCCATAGTGGGAACATCAAACGGTCTCGCCCATCTATCTCGCTCTAACATATATTACGCTTACATAGCTCTTTGTCTTTGCATAATCAATCTAACGGTAGTATACTAAACCTATGGCATGTGTAGATATTGTAGGATTCCACTCTAATACGAGGCAATAATGCGGGCCAGGTAGCGAACCAACCACGTGGTCGTCAGGTGGGGTACGGAGGCGGAGGGCGGCGGAGGGCGGCAGGCTCAGGAGCGGAAGACCCTGACGGCGCGCACGACGTACTGGCGGCAGAGGGCGGCGGAGGGCGGCAGGCTCAGGAGCGGAAGACCCTGACGGCGCGCACGACGTACTGGCGGCAGAGGGCGGCGGAGGGCGGCAGGCTCAGGAGCGGAAGACCCTGACGGCGCGCACGACGTACTGGCGGCAGAGGGCGGCGGAGGGCGGCAGGCTCAGGAGCGGAAGACCCTGACGGCGCGCACGACGTACTGGCGGCAGAGGGCGGCGGAGGGCGGCAGGCTCAGGAGCGGAAGACCCTGACGGCGCGCACGACGTACTGGCGGCAGAGGGCGGCGGAGGGCGGCAGGCTCAGGAGCGGAAGACCCTGACGGCGCGCACGACGTACTGGCGGCAGAGGGCGGCGGAGGGCGGCAGGCTCAGGAGCGGAAGACCCTGACGGCGCGCACGACGTACTGGCGGCAGAGGGCGGCGGAGGGCGGCAGGCTCAGGAGCGGAAGACCCTGACGGCGCGCACGACGTACTGGCGGCAGAGGGCGGCGGAGGGCGGCAGGCTCAGGAGCGGAAGACCCTGACGGCGCGCACGACGTACTGGCGGCAGAGGGCGGCGGAGGGCGGCAGGCTCAGGAGCGGAAGACCCTGACGGCGCGCACGACGTACTGGCGGCAGAGGGCGGCGGAGGGCGGCAGGCTCAGGAGCGGAAGACCCTGACGGCGCGCACGACGTACTGGCGGCAGAGGGCGGCGGAGGGCGGCAGGCTCAGGAGCGGAAGACCCTGACGGCGCGCACGACGTACTGGCGGCAGAGGGCGGCGGAGGGCGGCAGGCTCAGGAGCGGAAGACCCTGACGGCGCGCACGACGTACTGGCGGCAGATGGGGCACTCGGCGAGCTGCTTGGAGCACGCGGTGCACGCCGCCATGTGCCCGCACTCCAGCAGCACGCACTCCAGCGGCGCCGCCATGCAGATCTTGCAGCACTCCTCGATCGGCAGGTTGTCCAGCTCTGCCGGATATGATCACTCGATTGTTCGATGTGGGGTGGGGAGTACTTTGACGAATTACCCATCTCTATGAATTATTCAAAGAAGACCAAAAATCTTAGGGAATAACTGAGTCGTAGTCGATTTGACCACGGATGCTGAAATTGTAATCGTCTCGAGTTTATAGTATCCTATAAGCTCCCGCTTTGGGAAAATAATCGTGAATGGCACCACCGATATACGACGCAAATGTGTCCGATGGCGTCTCACGATTTATGTACCGTTATGTATTACCGATGTATAGATGGCGTCATTTGTTCTCTATTAGAAGAAAAAAAACAAACTGTATTGAAAAAAATATAGCCAATCGGCTTAGAGCTCGAAAAAAAAAAAGGCACATAAAAACGAAAGAGAGTATGATTGCTAGGGCGTCCCCCTCAAGCGACGTAGATGCTGGAACTGTGAAATACACTAGGGCGTCCCCCCAAGCGACGGAAGAATAAAACAACGGAACACAGTGACAATGTCCGAAGTGCGCATTGCCACTTAGAATATTGGCACGATGACAGGACGCAATGCCAAACTAAGCGCTATTCTAGAAAGACGCCACATCAACATCTGCTGTGTTCAGGAACTAAATTGGACTAGTGATCGTATCATATCTGTAAAACTAGTCATGGAGAAACAGCCTTGTCTTAACATCTTCAGTGTCTATGCCCCACAAGCGGGATGTCCCGATTCCGAGAAACAAGAATTCTGGGAAGAACTGCACACACAGCTAAATAAAATGCCGGTGACGGAGCAAAAATTGCT
The DNA here is from genome assembly GCA_951216915.1 of Tetheella fluctuosa. Taxonomy (NCBI): domain Eukaryota; kingdom Metazoa; phylum Arthropoda; class Insecta; order Lepidoptera; family Drepanidae; genus Tetheella; species Tetheella fluctuosa. The sequence goes on from OX578218.1 coordinate 14,086,451, forward strand.
ATGCGGAGATTTTAACGGGCACGTAGGCAAGGGCAGGTTTGGCCTCGAGGGGTGTCACGGTGGCTTTGGTTTCGGAAAGAATAACAACGAAGGAGATACAATACTGGAATTAGCAATGTCTCAAAATCTGGCAGTGGTAAACACATTTTTCAAAAAGAAAGAGGAACATCTCATCACATACAAAAGTGGGTCATCAAAAACTCTTTTTGATAGATAAGCAAAATCTAAATTGTATAAAAGATTGTAAAGTTATTCCAGGAGAACCACTAACGTCACAACATAGGTTACTCCTGGCAGCAATGAAATTAAAGCATCCAATTAAGAGAAAGCAACCAAAAATTGAAAGAATAAAATGGCACGAACAACGCACAGAGAAGGGAAATAGCTTCAAAAGAGAAATAAGTGGCTACCTCTTTAAAAATTCTCCCCAAAATGAGCCCCCTAGTGAGGTTTGGTGCAAATTTGAAAATTTCTGTTTAACCACCGCCAAAAACGTTCTAGGTATATAAGTAAAGGCGCGCTGCACAATAATAAAGACCCCCAATGGTGGAACAACGACACCAAAGATACCGTTTCTGAAAAGAAACGTCTATTCAAAGTATGGCAAGAAACAGGCGCAGACACAGATCGGAAATCATACAAAGAGGCCAAAATAGCTTCTCGCAGAATGGTCGCTATTGAGAAAGACAAAGCCGATCTAGACCTGTATAACCGACTTGATTTGGCAAACGATACAGAGATCTATAAAATAGCAAAACAGAGACATAATAACACAAAGGACTTTAAAATTACAAAATATATTAAAGATAGCAAGGTACCCTACTAACGGAAGATAAAGACATTTGCAAAAGATGGCATGAATATTACAACCAACTAATGAATGAAGAGTTTCTACGACATCAAGAAATCGAAGAACAGATGACATTTGGCCCTATAAACGAAATCACCATGGCAGAAGTCAAACGAGCTATCTCCAAAATGAAAAACAACAAAGATGGCGAGATGTGGCTCACAAAACTGTTTAACAACATCATAAAAAAGGAGACCATGCTAAACGCTTGGAGAAGCAGTGTGCTGGTTCTTTTCTACAAAAACAAAGGAGACGTGCATGACTGTGGAAACTTTAGAGGCATAAAACTGACATCGCATACCCTAAAAATCTGGGAGAGAGTCCTTAGCGCCCGCCTAGCAGACCTAGTATCAATAACAGATAACCAGTTTGGATTTACAGCAGGAAAGGGAACCACCGATGCCATTCACGCTATAAGACTTGTGATGGAAAAAGCTCGAAGTAACAAACATAACATGTGGTTGGTCTTCATAGATCTGGAAAAGGCTTTTGACCGGGTTCCAAGAACAATAATATGGCAGGCCCTGCGTGCACATAACGTTCCAGAGTGTTACACACGCCTCATCATGAACATGTACAACAATGTCCAAACTCGCGTCAAAAGTCCAGCAGGCGTCACAGAAAGCTTCAATGTCAATGTGGGTGTCCATCAAGGCAGTGCTCTAAGCCCTCTATTGTTTAATATTGTGATGAACTACCTAACTGCAAAGATACAGAAACCTACACTGTGGAATCTCTTGTATGCCGATGACGTGGCCATTATATCCGATAACATACTGGAATTACAAGAAAACCTTGAGGAGTGGAGAAAAGCACTTGAAACAAATGGTCTACGCATCAGCAGAACAAAAACCGAGGTCATGATGTGTCATTTCAACCCCGACGCCACACTTGCCACTGACATCAAGCTCAATAACGTCCCACTTCCAAGAGTTAAAAGTTTCAAGTATCTGGTATCAGTAATATCAGAGGACGGATCAATTGAAGCAGACGTTACTCGTAGAATATCATCTGGTTGGAACAAGTGGTGGACGCTTTCAGGGGTTTTATGTGATCTAAAAATGCCCGTAAAAACCAAAGACAAGGTGTATAAGGTGGCCGTTAGACCAGCACTCTTGTACGGTAGCGAAGTCTGGGCGTCAAAAAAGACACACGAACAGAAGCTCCATACAACTGGGCGGGTGGAGTAACAATGAAAGACCATGTCCGTAACGAATTTATAAGAGGTAGCTTTAGAGTTGCCCCAGTTGTAAATAAAATATCAGAAGCCAGGCTCAGATGCCTTTCCATGGCTGAAAGAAAGAGAGGGAGAGGAAGACCCCAAACCACATGGCTAACGAATGTCCATAGGGATATGAAAGGGTTAGGCCTATCAGACCAATATGCCTACCAGAGAAATAGATGGCGCCGAATGATCAGGAAAGCCGACCCCGAGTAACGGGATAAGGCGAGGACAAAGAGAAAGAGGCTTAGAGCTCGAATAATAGAATTGATTTTGTGACGCAGGCGCAGGTCGGTAGCGGTAACGGTAACAGTAAGAGTGTGCTATACCGTCTTTAAATTGCGCATGGTCGCGCCACAGCATCTTGGCCCGGTCGAGCAGGTCGGCGCGCTCGAGGCAGCCCCGGTACTCGACGCGGTTGCGCGCGAGCAGCTCCTTCAGCTGCTTCACGTTCAGCGCCTCCAGCTCCGACGCCCGCTTCAGCTGCTCCAGGGTGATCTGCTTGGGCGTGTCCATGAGCGGCTCGTCCTGCAGGCTGGCGGTGTCGGTGTTGGTGGCGGCCGAGTCGGACCGGTGCAGCTCCAGCTCGGAGGCGGCCCGCTGCGGGCTGCCCGACGCACCCGGGTTCAGCTCCGCGCCGAGGCCCTCCGCGGCCCGGTTCCACTGTCGGTCCCGCGACCGTTCGCGATCCCGCTCTCGCTCCCATTCTTGCTCTCTCTCTGACTCGGAGTTCCGCTCAGGTAATGTTTCGTCTGGGACGCTGAATAGTACATCCGAATCTAGACAGTAAATAAATGGTACTCAAGAGACATTCTGGAATGGTTCTGGATGCGGGGGGGGTAGTGTGGTGTGTTACCATTAGGCAGCGGGTCCGCCGGCCTCGCGAGGAACTCCCAGCCGGCGTCGTCGAGGTCCTCGACCTCGAAGCAGTCGGCGCTGTCGATGCGCGTGCTCTCCTCGCTGGCGCTGTGCGACACACCGCCCCCCGCCCCGCCCCCCGGCGGCTCCACCACGATGTCGCGCTCACCACCTACACACATACTCGCACACTTACCAACTGATAGCGTCGCATCATCACGCACCACCATACGTACCATTAAAACTATGGTATGTAAATAAAAATGGTACTCAGATGATTATTAACATCCGCTTTGTTATCATTTCAATTAAATCGGGTATTTACCTTAAAGTTTTCAATACTTTATTCTGGTATCTTGTTGATTTAAATAATTACGATGGCATTTATACCTCTTGTATGTTAGTTTTATAATGATCAATGTCACCATTTTTTTTTACCCCAAAAATACTTATTCATTTGGACCTCGACCAGAATATTTGTTTAATACTTGCACTGTTACAAGTCATACAAGAGTATGTCACCTGGTGTGGTTGTGAATCTCTCTGGTCGGAATGCAGACGAGGGTGGAGCAGCGGGTACAGCGTTGGGCGGAGGCTGGTGCATGTGGGACGAGTTGTAACAGCTATCTGAATGTGTTACCAAACAATAAATTGAGTGAGTAAGTAGTTTATAGATAGGATAGACTGTATAAAACATAACAAAACTAGAAAAAATATACTGAATAGGTCACAGGACATGTGATAGTAAGTAAATTATGCATAACTATGGTTTCACCCGTGTTCCCAGGATAGAATATAGCTCATATTACTCAGGGATAATGTAGCATTCTAATGGTGTAAGAATTTTGAAATTAGTCCAGTAGTTTTTGAGTTTATTCGTTACAAAGATAAAAAAATACAAATCTTTATAATATAAGCAAGAAAGTGAAGTAAAGTATAATATTAGTAACATGGAGGAAGGTGTTGCCAGTTCAGTAGCTAAGCTAAAATAATTTTAATTTTCAACTTCCATACTGAAGATTGAACTGCATTTCTAGAATATATTGACTTTATTTGATCTATCTATCTATTTCCATGCAAAAAATCATATTAGTAAAGTACTCAATAACTTATAATATCATTGGTGCAAGTTGTATTACGTGAGGGTGGTGGCGCTGGATGTGCAGTGCTGCGGATATCGAAGGCAGAGTTGAGGAACTCATTGATGTTGGTGGTGAGCCCCTTGAGGCCGCTGAAGGGGCTGTTGCGTGAACCCCTACGTCGGTACGACGCACTGTTTACGTGAGACACACATAGTGTCACCAGCTCTTCCTTCTCTGCAATTAATTATAGATTTTTTAAGAAGATTACTTTACTCTCATTGACTTTTATTCAAAGAATTAGGTTGCTGTTTGTAAACTAAACACAACCTGAGCATTTATGGTAGGAAGCTTTTTTGAAACCACACCTTATGAGACAAATTTGATTCCAATGTGTGAGGATGAACTCCCTGTTGTTGGCAAGAGGTGCAATGGTAGAAGGTAGCTGTGGGTATTATATTAAGTAGTCAAACAATTCTTCAGAACACAGTCTGTTATACAAGCAGTAGAACACTCTTATGTATGATATGGTTCATACACTATTGTAGAATATACATAGGTAACTAAGTATTTGTAAGTCCATCTTGCTGTATTTTTTGGAAATAAAATAAATTATTATTAAAACATGCAATCTCATTGATATTTTCAATAAATTATAATTGAAATTCAGATAAAATGAATACCTATATATCATGAGAATGTAGTCATTTATTTCAATGTAGACTATTGCACAGTATAAAGTAGTTGGGCAATGATTCAATTGAGATAAATAAGTCACATTCTGAAAGTATGCAATAGATAATGGCTGTATCATACCATACAGCATTCATAGCTTGTACATACCGACACATCCTCTAGTGGAAATGTTCTGGCGCTGCAGGAAGCACTGCAGGTCCCGCACCTTCAGGTGAGCGATGGTTTGTCGTGAAAGCGGGCGCGTGGAAAGCACCCGGCAGGGCGCACACATGGTGCCACCGCCGCGCCGCAGACAACCGCTACAGTAGCACCGCTCACATTCACTGCACACCCGCTTCCTTCTGAAAACGCTGAACTGCACCGCGCAGCTCTCGCAAGGCATTTTACCGCGGCACCTATCTCGCACTATCATTGAACATACTTCTCTACGTTCATCTATACACTGAGTTATTTGGGTACACGTACATAACACTGTCACGCGATAAAAATTGATTTATTTCTTAGTTTTCCTTCTGTATTGTTAGACATTTGATATTTATTTTTACGTATTATTTGTGATCAAAAAAACAAAACATGAATGACATAGCTGCCATTTGGCTGCCATGATGGGAAAAGGCGTTCCGTTTCACTTGACATCAGACTATCGGATCCGACTATCGGATGAAAAAATCTGACGTGTATTCCTAGAAGTGTATCTTAGACATATTACTTTATAATTTTGTGGTGTATTCCCAGCCTAAATAAAACTAGTGGCATGCGGCAGGTACACCTACGCTATGATGCCGTTTTGACAGCCCACATCCGTACATGTACCAAAAAAAGACACGCATATCGAGACAGTAGAGTAGAGATACCCTCATCAAAACGGCCGCTAGTTTTGAGGAAGCATAACAAACAACAGCAAATATTCATAACTTATTTCGGATCCCCACTTGTTACTAGTAGAGTTATGTATGTGCTATGGCAGGCGTATTCTTTTTATAATTAGCGCTGGCCAAATAACTGTAAGTAAGACTGTTAAGCATCAGCATTAGGCAACTCAATACATTTATGTAACAAATATTATTTGTAATTTGTAGTTTATTTAGTTGTTTTGAAGATACTTTTACATTAAATAAAATAAAAAAGAAGACCTATTTTTTGATAAATAAAATAGAATTTATTTCCTATCTGAACGCATGGTACAATCAAAAACAGACAGGATCAAGGCGGTGTGGGCAGCAGCGTGGGAAACGGAACGGATAAGTATTTTTTATCACATGAGTTGTCAAAAGCGTTTCGTTTTTGCATGAGAAAACCGCTTGAATCTCATAATATACGTAACGCTCAGTAAAATATGTAAACCCTACAAAATAGTACGGTCTGGAAACGCTGAAAATAAAATAAAAAAATGATTTATCGTTCATAATTATTTTAAATATCATTACATTAATATTTGATTTAAGTATGATTTTTAAAAAAGTAAACGTGGCAGATATCATTTCCTATCCACTTTGGTCTATGCTATGTTCAAATAACTAATAAACAACTACAGTTCCGTCTCTACAGATAAGGGAGGCGCCCGGGCGCCACAGTTTTAAATAATAAAAAATATTTAATAAAGAGTTTATTCATCGCCTACATAGAACATTAATCTATGGCCTACTCTTTCGTTTGACTGGCATTTTCAAATGACAGACGAGACGAGAGAATGACAGGCATGACAACTGACAGTGACTGAACAGAACATACTACAAGGAGCACAGAATAAAGAGTGCAAGGAGCAAAGAGTATATAATCACTACGTAGGAGGTCATTAGCCTGTGGTCATTAATTTAAATGTTGACCTACGAATAAATAATAATCAGTCTAAGGTACAGCGTACAGTACAACCTAATTTGTTGGTTTCCGTTACAAAATCAGAATATTGGATAGGAGAATTAATTTACCAAACAAAGACGCGTGGCTAAACCTAACTTAAACCGCAACAGGGACTTTTTTCTTCAAATGCTAATTTCATTATTACCTTTACCTTGACATTGAATCATCATCATCATCTCAGCCGCAAGACGTCCACTGCTGGACATAGGCCTCCCCTAATGATCTCCAATAGGACCGGTCTTGGACGGCCTGCATCCAGCGTTTTCCAACGACCTTTACAAGGTCATCTGTCCATCTTGCAAGCGGACGTCCTACGCTGCGCTCAGTGCTGCCAGATGACCATGTGAATTTACCCCCATTTTGTTTCAAAATCCCCCCCAAAATTAGCTTTTTGAAAAAAAAACCCCCAAAACAGTTTATACTTATTTTGAAGGAGAAACACAATAACAAAAAAATCCATAGCTTTAACTATTGAACACCAATGAATGATTACATCGAAGTAGTGCTGGGAATTAAAAATAGGTAGTGATCAATGAGAATACAAATACATTAGAGTAGTGCTGCAAATTGTGTTATTTGTTAAATGATTGAGTTATGAAAAAAAACCTCCATTTCCACTGTTTATTTTACCCCCAAAAGTCCCCCCAAAGAATCTTTCCCCCCAAATCTCCCCCCAGAGTCCAAAAAAAACCCCGAATTTGTAGGGAATCCCCCCCATCTGGCATCACTGGGCCTGCGCTTGCCGGTCCGTGGTCTCCACTCCAGAACTCTTCGGCCCCATCGGCCATCCGTTCTGCGCACTATGTGGCCTGCCCATTGCCACTTCAACTTGCCAATCCGCTGGGCTATGTCGGTGACCCTAGTTCGTCTACGGATCTCCTCATTCCTGATTCGATCGCGTAGAGAAACCCCGAGCATAGCCCTCTCCATGGCTCGTTGAGCGACTTTGAGCTGCTTTATGAGGCCCACAGTGAGAGACCACGTCTCTGTGCCATATGTCATCACTGGTAACACACACTGGTTGTAGACTTTCGTCTTAAGGCACTGAGGTATTTTGGACGAGAAGACATTTCGTAGTTTCCCGAACGCTGACATTGAATGACTCTTGTCAAACTACTGCGCCAACGAACAAAAGTGACTAATGCTATCGTCAGATCAAGAAACACGGAATAACAAGTACCTACCTATCCAGAACTAAGTGTTCAAATACTACCAAAAATCGATACTAGAATAATAAAACTTGCCCAAAAACTAATATATTATCGCTGAGGACAGGATTCGAACCTGCGCGGGTAGAACCCATTGGATTTCAAGTCCAACTCCTTAACCACTCGGACACCTCAGCTGTACAACATTTGTTTAAATAAGTTGAATTTAACAGACTTATTTATACAGGTGCTCTGGGAAGGCTGACTATGTAAAGGAGTTAGTAACACATAGGTAATTATGTGCTCGTGAAAAAAGTAAATACAAGTAGGTAGCCTGATTTGTAAGGACAAGCATTGTTTGACCTGTCATTCAAAGTTAAAACGTGTGAACGTTATGAAACAAACATGAGCGCAGTGACTCGCTAAGTCGCTAGTTGGTGCAACTCAGTTCTACCATCGTTCGTTCTCAATTAATTCTCACTAAGATCTCAGCGTAGTAGGTACGCTGCGTAGAACTGGATAAATACTTGTATTTTTGTGTATTCCGCTGAACACTTACCTAAGTTATTTATTTACTACTTATTATATTTATTCAATATGTGATTAAATAAAGAAAGCAATAACTTATACTATCAGCGCCACGCATACAAATTTAAATGACCCTATCTATGTAATTCCACGCACAAAATAACTCCATTCTATCCAACCAGATCGTCAGTCCACCCTTTGTAGTTGGAGAGAGTTGTTTTCTCGTAGTTGAACAGCGCTGTAGCGTGCCCCAGCAATAGTGTAGTGTATGCTTTGTGTGCGCTTAGCGCTGCATCAAACAAATGCATCTCGCTCGACATGAGTGCGCTCAGCGCGCGGTGCGGTGGGTGGGAGCAACTCACTCACGAGCACTTTCGCTTCGCTCTGTGACTCCGATTGTACTACGCCATTTGCAAATGATGCACTTGTCCTAATGTCCATTAAACGTCAATACTGTGAAGCATTTTATAATGACTTCCATGTGCTGCTTAACGTAAAACTTAGGTAGGTACCATAATTTTTGGTCTTTCGAATTCTTGCACATAAGTAAGATAGTTTTCTAACGAGCTCTTTTTTTACTGTTGATAAGCTTGTGTTTGACCTCCATCTTGCCAGGGTAAGTGATGATGTGGCCGAAGTTGGCAAGCACACAAAACTTAGAAGGTAGGCTTGGCGATAGATATTAAACTTGAAGGTAGTCAGCAACTACAAAGTACCGTAGAGTATAATTTCAAGCTATTATTTCATTCACTGAAAGTCGAGCTCATAGTAGGAATTGAACCTATAACCTTCGTCACGGTATTCGACGTCACTACCACTGAGAGTTGTCATCGCCTTTTATTTTATTTAACATACCAAGAAGTTATGGAGGAGCAAGGTGGTAGACTCCTCCATTGAAAAGGAAAGTTCTTCCGCCAGGCTAGGTCATTGTGCCTGGGGACCGCGGTCCAACTGCAGATGTTGGAATCTTCAGAGATGTACAAAATACTTTTCGAAAAGTATTTAAATACAAAATGCAAATACTTTTTTAATATTGTATTTCAAATGCAAGATACAAAATACTTTTGCCTTTTGTATTTAAATACTAAATACAAAATATGTATTTTCAAAATACTATATTGAAATAAAATACTTTATGGTAAAATTACTGGTTTTCTTTATTTTTTAAAGATTTTAAAATCACAAGCTCTTCAAAAAGAGCATCAACAATTTGTTTTGGCATCTTTTTAAAGGCATTTCGAGCGAACAACACAGAAATAATGAAATAGCTGCCAACACTGCAAAACGTAACAGTGACTTTGAGGATTGTCAAGTCAATAATATATGAGGGACCCCCTCATATATTATTGGTCAGGTTTTATATGCGTTTTGTTTCATCTGTCATTTTGCGCATAGACTTTCAAAGCTGCTGCGCCACTAGTGGCCATTTTTTGTTTTTACTGAATCGCGGAATGCTTTAGAAAAATGAAGCTAAGAATAAAAAAGTATTTTGTATTTTACAAACCATTTTACAAATACAAAATACGTCTCGAATAGTATTTCAAATAAAATACAAAATACAAAATTAAAAAAGTACTTAATTACAAAATCCAAAATACGTATTTTGTATTTTGTATTTGTATTTTAAATATAAGTATTTCAAATATGTCACAACTCTGGGAATCTTGTATGCAAAGTTGACAGAGAACTTTGTTAGCGCGATGTAGAATGGTGTTGCACCATCTATCCACGGATAGCGGAAGTGTTGATAGATGTCGCTACAACATTTTTTTTGTAAAGAAAGGAACTTATCAAACGCAAAGCTGAAAGCTGTTCTCAAATAAGTAAGTATCAGGCTTCAAAGGAAATAACCTTAAAATTCAGAGGTCGGGAACGGGTAAATCTTTGTTAAACAATACGCGCTCTAGACGACTCGAATTTCTCGTAATTCTATAAGCTCGAATAAATTAATAGTCGTGTCTCAAAGAGACTGTAAATCGATATTTGTAGGAATTTTAGTCATTTTTAATTAAAGGAAAAGTAAGTAATTTAGTAGATGGGTTTAGTAACCCACTTAGCTACCTAGCTACCTATAGGGACCTAAGTAAATTAGTAGGTACAAAAGATAATAGTTAAAGCAGTCCTTATTAAATTTTTGTGTCTATTTGCTACTGCTCCCCAAAGTTTTAGTTGTGGGATCTTACAGATTTTCGAGATAAAAAGAATATGATATAGTCTTGTTTGCTTACGATACTTCGTTGATTTTTTAAATTGATAGAAAAGACAAAGAACTTATAAGAGTAAATGATACCTTGTTAATAGTCTCCAAATGGTTTGCTGCAAACAATTTGTTACTCAACTCTAAGAATGTAGAACCCAATGTAGCACAAGTAGATAGTCAAGTAATAATAGATAGCAGTAATTTGGATATGGTTAATAAAACTGTATTCTTAGGTTTAACATTAGATAATAAATTACAATGGGGTCCTCATGTAGATTCTTTGGTAAGTAAAATTAAACAATTGACGAATGTCGAGACGGCTAAACTATTAGATATATTTTGTTTACTTTCACAGTCTTTTATCATACGGTATTTTATTATGGGGAGCAGCAGCCGATATTGAAACTATTTTTATATTACAAAAAACAGCAATTGGGCAATTTATAGTACGGGTCCTCGTTAAAGAAATAGATATAATGACTTTGCCTTCACTTTACATTTATGAAAATATAATGTTCATACGTAGAAATATAGGCATGTTTAAAACAAAAGTAGATGTCCATAATATAAATACAAGGCAAAGAGAGAAATTAGTTGTTCCATATTTTAGGCTAGGCGTTCGTTTTTATAATAAAACTAGCTTTCCGCCCCGCGGTTTCACCCGCGTTCCCGTGGGATCTTATGTTTTTCTTTGCTATAAACCTCACGGAGCCCGAGACCTTTCAAACGAAAACCGTGGAAATCGGTTCGTGCGTTCTGGAGTTATAGCGTCAGGAAGGAAAACCTGACTTATTTTTATATAGTAGAAAATACCTAACTCGGTAACCAAGATGACAGATTTTAAATTCAAATTTTACTTTTTTTTTTTTTTTGAGCAGGACCAGAAGGTGGTGGGTCCAGGGGACAATCTTCCACCCCCTTACGCGGACAAACAAATTTTACGTATAGAAAGTTCTGAAGGAAATGGCTTATTACAAGGTAGCTCATTATATTGAAGATAGGGATGTTTGGTATTTTTCGTTTTGTTTTAATTGCATATTGTATTGTACATTTTGCTGTTTTTGAAAAAATATAGCCAATAGCCAGATAATTAAAAAAAAAAAAATTAACCTTGCTGAGTTTCTTGCCGGTTCTTCTCAGTTGAAGGCTGACTTCCGAACCGGTGGTAACTTCAGTAAATTCGACCTTCATAAGTGCCCTAGGGCCCAAACTCAATAAATGGCTTTGACTTTGTCTTTGGAAATAATTACACTCTGCATAGGTGCACCTTGCATATTATTATTTTTATTTTTTTATTGTAGCCTTTAGCGTATTCGCTATTATTTAAAAGAACTTGTTTGCGTTACATTTTATTATTTACTTTATATTGGTATTTTTCTTTTTGTTTTAATTGTATATTGTATTGTACATTTTGCTGTTACTGAAAAAAATATAGCCAATAGTCAGATTTATGTAGGTATTGATAGTAATAGGTATTTTATGAAGTGACAATAGAAGATTTGTCTGAATTTTACATTCCAATTAGTAATAAATAAATAAATTACTTTCCAAATATGCATAATCAAAATATTTATTATTTTACCTTTAGTTACCTATAAAAATACAACTAGTCACATTAATCAATATTTAGCATAAATGAAAGTTAAAATATACTTATATTTATTATCTGTATTCTTATAATTTACTTTGAGTATTTTATGTAAAAATACCATAAATAATAAAATCTGTCACACTACGTAGTTAGTCTGTTATGTAGATACCAAACGTATATTTCGATTAAGATATTACAGCTGAGGTGTCCGAGTGGTTAAGGAGTTGGACTTGAAATCCAATGGGTTCTACCCGCGCAGGTTCGAATCCTGTCCTCAGCGACTCTTTTTGTTAATTTTTTGTAACGAGATTAGAGATATTAAATTTATTTTATCGTAATTTATTGAAAGAAATATTGAAAACAGTTACATTCTAACACAATTTTTTGTTACTTAGAATTAGTTTGAGGACCAGAGGCTTCTTAATTTTAAATTCTGTCCAAATTTGTTCTCCAAACTTAATTATGTCAATATCAATCAATCATTTTAATTATTATTTTGTCAAGATTTTACATAATTTTATGTACATTTAAATCAAAAAATAAACAGGAAAAATACAAGTATATGGCTTTCTACACAAATCAACATCAGTTTTGTAAAATAAATATTTTTTCGAATTGGCTAAGTGATATTGGGTCCAATGGTCGGTAAATGATTCATTATGTCATAGATAATATGGTTGCTAGGATTCGATGACCATTCATTAAGATCAATGGACCGAACGAACGATATTTACCTACCTATATGGCACTATAATATATAAATGTATTTTTTTTTTACTTAAATACATTTTTATACCAAAGATCCTTCAGACAGAAGTCATGAAAAAAACAATTCTCATTTCACTGAATATTATTATTGTTTCAGGGTTGGTGACCTCGTTGAAGTCCCGGAAAAAGTTACATTCTCATTGAAAACTATACCTTGGTTCGTTTCAATGGAGTTGATTTTCTTTCGAACTTCCGCTAAGGGTCTACGATCTTGGCACTTTATACGTTGAAATAAACTTTATGCGGCACGAAATAAAGTTCAAATCAGTGTGGTAGTGTGTAGCATAGGAAAGTAGGTTAAGCACAAGTTATTTTTCAGTTTCTCGTGGAAGTGTAAGCCGCCTCGAAATCGGCTCACTAGAATTGAAAGAGGGTAACTTGCATAAAGGTTTGCATTAACCCCACCCAACGATGACTGTTACGCTTCAATCTACGACGGATATATGGCACTATAAGTAACATCCCACTCGATTAATTGTTTTTAGAGTTTTACTATATAATATTATATTTGAAACGAACCCTATTTGGGTACTTTGTGCTTCCCCTATCTGTATAATGTTCACAAGTCACACAATAGCCACATGGGTATGTCTGTACACTTACGCCTGCCATAATTTTGGTGTACATTGTTTATGAATATTCGAGCAGCGCCTCTAGTGGACAGTTTTGGAATAACAGTATTTCATACAAATTATTTAATGGTTGTCGCTAGCGAGTTTCGATTGCATCAAATAAGAACATCATCTTGCCATGGTGAAAATAAATGTTAATACTCTTTGTTCTAAAAGGATTGGCTGCGTTTACCATAGAATGGGTTTTCTTAAGTCATGGGATCAATGACTACACAGCCTCCGATACATGCACGGTGTCTACTTATTATAAGGATAAGCATGAAAGTATTTTCATGTAATAACTTGCTATTATTAATTACCAGGCGCTTGGAGAATAAGTATGTAAAAAATATGATATTTTTTAACAAATTTTAATTATTTTATGAAATCAAAGATATATATGTATAATTATGATACCCGCATCCGGATTATTACATTACAATAATTAACTACACTATTGTGGAATTATGACATATTCGGCGATTTTTAGTTTACATAAATCTTTTTGATGCGTCTTCATTTACCGGGGAATACCTCAACTATGTCTGACTAATGAATTTCTTTATATTATAGCCTTGTTTTGATTTCATTGTATTGCTGAATAGAATTTTAACAGTTATGTAGGTACTTGTAATATAATGTAGATGGAAGTATGTCAAATGATATTCAGTGGTTTTTATGAGTAAAAATATAAATTTGTCTTTACTATCTGTTTTGCAAATATTAACAAGATTTCCGCATATACAAAGTTGGGCGCTGGGCGGGCGGGTCGATACTTAGCGAGTGTGTACGTATGTTAGCCGTAGTACGATTGAAACAGTAAACTCATTTCTCAAAAATCTTGAAGTAACGGTCTCATTATAGAAGGTGACTTAAAGCAAGTCTTGTAAAACCCAGGTTTTAAAGTAGCCCCGTTTCTTTTTGTTATATGGCGTTAGAACAGATATATATTTTAAGTAATTTTAACCCAGATTGAGTTTCACTAGACTTGCTTTAAACCATCTCAAGAGATTAAGGTTTATTTATTTTTGGATTAAAAGATATATTCACAATTTCACAAAAAATAAATTGAGAATAGAGCGGATCAGACATTGCAGACTCTACTATTTTGACATTGATATCCATTAACTTCTCATAATGGCCATTGGGAATTGGATATTTTCTCAGTTTCAGATATAATTTGATCGCTGTTATGTGTGAAGTTTCTGAAAAAGCGTAAGTTAACTATTTTTAATACCAAACACAATAACGATACAAAAATTGGGCAGATGTTTAATCAAACTCTCAAATGTATCATAAAATATATCATTGCTCTACTGCACTGTTGGTATGTGCACTTACAAGTGCACATACCAACTTATTCGTGGCCCGCGCTCCACATGTGGCACGTGCCCTGACCCGGGGCAAGGTTCACTCCGGGGTGCTCCGGGCTCATCGAGGTTGCACTAGAATATTCGATGTTATTGGTGTTCACTGTGAATTTATCCAATCAAATACTTATTGGAATCGAACGCAGTGTAGTATTTTCAAGCACTGTTGTGTTGAAATGCTGTAACAACTAACATACAAACATTTGAAGTATCCAATTAGTTCTACCCAACAAAATCATAATTGTAAAAACTTGCCAAGTTCTTCACATTAAAATGATTTGAAATGTAAAATTCAGCCAAGTTCACATCTTATGGTTAGCTGAACTTTGGCTCCAACTTGTCAAGTACAGTCAGGCTACCAAGTTTACATAACTCGACTCGATAAGGGTTCGAAATTATCCATGTGAATATTGTGTATCTCAGTGTGTCTTTCTATTTCACATAGTATATGTATAGGTCAGTGTGGACGGAAAGATCTTAACGATTTGTTACGGTGGCTGCACTTGAGAGCAAGTTCTCAAGACTTTGTGAACTTCCCACCTTCGGCCACATCATCACTTACTATGGTGAGATTGTGCTCAAACACATTTAGTCAGACATTTTGTAACCTCAGCAATTATTTAGAAATAAAATGCTTTATTAAATCAGAAAAATGGAGAGCAAATATAATCTAGCAATTACGATTTATAGTAGACCAAGGGGACAGACAGATATAATTAAAAAGTGAGTGTAAGTTCATCGAGACCCGAGCAAGCGTTCTTGCGCTGTCTTAGTTCATTCACCTCCTTTAATTACGACTAGGAATGACTTCATCAAACATGATTAAGCCTGGAGGTCTAAAAAGCCCTGCTGGATAGAATTAAATATATTTTGGTAAGATTTCATTATCAGATTCGGTTTTAATGAATTACATTGTATTGCTGTGATTTCCAACAATGTATTATTTTGAGCATTATTGATCGAGTGGCTTTGTGAGTAATACGCCAGCCTTACCGGCTTACATAATGACGTCAGTGTCCCGTTGTAGCGCCAAGATTCTGGGAGCCAAGAGTTGAAAATAAAGCAATTAACCTGCAGGAGGCTTTTACTGCCTGGGATAAGGCTCAGTTTGTTAGGTTGTCGACAATTTCAGCAAATAATAATTGTACATGTTGATAAAAAGAAACAGATTTAATTATTTTCGTGTGTACCTGCAGGCATTTTTAACTCGATATATACGAAACATTTAATCTTAAAACATAGACAATTATAGCTATTTTTAGTTAATTGTGTAAATGTTATTATATTATGTGATTTGATATTTTATAAGTAGTTTAGTTAACTTTTTTCGGTATTTTTTTTCGAAAATTTGCTAATTCGTTTTTATATTCTTTATTATATAAATTATCTTCGTGACTTAAAATTAATGTTCATAATTTTAATATAGGTTTTCTATAATGATTTACTGTGGTATCTTCAATTGAAATTAGTATTTAGTGTACTGTGTATATACCTTGTTAGTTGTCATATATAATTAATAAGCAGTTTGTTATATTCCTTGCGAAATTATTTTCAACCAAAATAATTATATATTTTGTCGATCAGTTATATGTAATGGATATGGATAAAAAAAACACCTCCGCCTTAATTCCTTCAGGTGGTCCGTGTGTTCATATCTCATCGTTTGAGAGATATAAAACTCGCTGGACACAGTTATATTTTGCGACTCATAAAACATTTGCGACTGGCGACTACGATCGCGCGGCGACGCGTCGCGGCGTCGCGTCGCCAACGCAGCCGATCAACTCACGCCACAGTATATTTAGGGTAGCTAAACTAGTACTTACTAACTTGCTTTTATGCAAACATCTTTAATAGATCATATTAAAATAGGTATATATTGGGCTTTTGCTTTTAAAAAATATAATTGATGTAAAATAGCTGAAACTTTTGCTACAGTACAAAACATACTTTCTTAAGAGTATAATGTTTAAATTACATAATAAATTATATAAAATATTTGTTTTTTCTAACATGCTTATATGCCCTAATTCTACTGCTTGATATCATATTAACTGTGGCAATGAAGTGGCGCCAAAGCCTTATTAATTTGTTTTGCATCTTGACAAGTGAAGTGCAGGAATTCCCCTCATTACAACCGCCATCCGCGGCACTGATCGAGCGATGACCTGACGAGCTGAATCAATCATGAGGCTTCATTATATAATATTATATAATTTTAAATCAATTATGAGTCAAACGTAAGGTACATTGCGTTTTTTTCATTTTGTTTTGACCAACAACGACTGTCGACTCTGTAAGAAAGAAATAATGAATATACTGGGTGATTTTGTTATCACTGACAATACTTGCAAGGGTGGAAGTACTCATCAAAATGAACAACTTTTATTATGGGACTAACTGTGAAATCATGAAAAAATTATCAGCTGTTCCATACCTACTCGACCAAAATGTATGAAGTAACCATAATATTTTACGCGATATCAGAGCTAGCCCTATAATAAAAGTTGTTCACATTGATGAGTACTTCCACCCTTGCAAGTATTGCCAGTGATAACAAAATCACCCAGTATAGCATTACATACGAATGACACGCGATGCTGCACGTTTGGATATTGGCTATTGGTTTCAGCATTGAAGGTCTCCAGATTATACCATACATGTAAAGCTGGAACATGGACTCCTCATCAGCTTCCTTGGATTAAAACAAAAAGGAAAAGATACGGTACAGTACTGTTGTCCCATACGCTGTAGACTCACCACCCGCCCGTACCTACCTATGGGACAACAAAACTACGCACCATTATGTTATGGAGAAGATACGGTATAGTCATAGATAATTAGAACAAAATCTCGGCCAGTGGAATACGTGCTCACGAAACGACAGGTCGTAGCTAGACGTAGTGTTGATGTCACTCGCCATGTAATTAGATACCGTATCTTTCCCTTTATTTGTGGGTAAAAGTTGTAAAGATTCAGTAGGTCATATTCAGCATCAACAAAAATTAATTCTATTGGCAGATTTTTGTATTTTGTGTCAGTTATTGTGTCAGTTATTTTGCACATATACTAATTGAAAATATAATAAGCAATACTTACATATTAAAGTTTCACGTACATGAATAACGACAATATATAATACAAGTAACAAGTTCGGGCACATGACCTAATTGTGTGTCGAGAGTGCTTACTGTACATACAGCTGTTTCTGCATTATTGGCTAGTATGTAAACATCGATTTTATATGAATGAGATATTACTTTAAAATCTTGTTAAAGATGTTTATTAAGATGTAAATGTATAAAGACTTAGGGTTTTGAGTGTATTTGTCCGGTAAATAATAAATATAAACACAACCTACTTTAGGTACGACACTCGTGTGTATTTCCTCAAACATGATGACAAACCGTGTAATGAGTATGTGGGTCGCGCAACCCTTGGCTTGTCGCCCGCGCCGGGTGGTTTATAAACTCGTTATTTCATCGTTTCACACTCAAAAGAACCTCTTCCGAGAATAGATTCTACATTTTTCCTTATTTTTTATGAATTCTAATTTATTTATTTATTTATTATACACAAACATCTTAAAAGCTAACAGAAACATATCCAAAACGCTTAAAAGATTAAGTCACAATATTAAGAAATTAATGTTAAAGTCAAAAATTAAAATAATAGAAATAACAATAAAATAGCACATAATAATATAAAGAATGACAAGGTCAAAAGTCAAATTACTGATATACATATTTAAAATTACAAATGTCTTATATGGTAAGTAAGTGAACACTACATGTCATTTAAAATTTTAGAAAATTGATTACATAAATGTCCGAAACTATCAGCAAATAGGTCAATTTCATAGTGCCGAGCAAGTATGTCCCCGATAACACGCAGAGCACGGTTAGTAGGTGCGTGCCTGCCGCGCTCCGTTCGCGCAGTAGGCAGCGCCAGCAAGCGCGGCCGACGCTGCGGCGCCAAAAATAAAAATGTCGAGGATTTTTTATCACTTTAAGGAAAATAAGATTAAATAAAATCTAATAAATACCTTAAAACGAGCAATTCTTGTATATATGTAAAGAAAATAATATTTTCTTTATTTAATTTTGAATTTTGCCGCGCTCCGCGCTGTCAGTGTAAGTGTCATAGTGCACTCATCTCAGTGGTTTTTAATTAGGTTAATAAGAGATATAAATGGCGTCAAGTTATGTACGTACGAATTAAAATATTATTAAAAAAAAAAAAAAAAAAAAAAAAAAAAAAAAAAAAAAAAAAAAAAAAAAAAAAAAAAAAAAAAAAGATATTGGCACTGTTAATGGATATGAAGCAAGGATAGACTTATTGGTAGACAAATATTGTAGCAAGAGGCCTTATAGATGCACTATAGAAGATAAAAAGGAAATAGAAGAACAAATAGCAAAATTGCTTGAAAATAAATTGATAGAAGAATCATACAGTCCTTTTGCTGCACCTGTTACTTTAGCATTTAAAAAAGAAGAAAATAGAAAATCAAGATTATGTATAGACTTCAGAGACTTGAATAAAATAGTAGTACCACAAGCTCAACCGTTTCCTTTAATTGAAGATTTAATGATAAAGACCAGGAATTGTAATTTTTTTACAACACTAGACATAAATTCTGCATTTTGGTCTATTCCTTTGAGAATAGAAGACAGGAAAAAGACTGGATTTGTAACACAAGAAGGACATTTTCAATGGACCTGCCTCCCATTTGGACTGAAAACCTCACCGGCAATTTTTCAAAGAATATTAAGTAATATATTAAGGAAATATAAACTTACAGATTTTGCCGTAAATTATATAGATGATATACTTATATTTTCTAAAAATTTTACTCAACACATAAAACATCTGACAGAATTGCTAGAAGCTATTAAAATGGAGGGTTTCAGATTAAAATTTACAAAATGCACATTTGCATCAGACCAAGTTAAATATCTGGGCCATATAATTCAAGATAATTCTATAAAACCAGTAAAGGATAATTTGATTTCAATAAAGAATTTTCCTGTTCCAAAAACACAGAAAAATATAAGACAATTTCTAGGGAAAATAAATTTTTACCATGAATACATACCAAAGAGTGCAATAATACTGGATCCATTACATAATTTCCTTAGAAAAAAATCAAAAATTTCTTTGGTCTGATGAATGCCAAAAATCATTTGAAATTATAAAAAATCTTTTATGTTCCCAACCAGTTTTGGAAATATTTGATCAAGAATTACCAATCAATATCTATACAGATGCTTCTATAGAAGGTGTTGGGGCTATTTTAAAACAGACACAGCCAGATGGAAAAGAAAAACCTGTGGCTTATTTTTCAAAGAAACTAAATGAGGCCCAAAAGAAAAAAAAAGCAATATACTTGGAATGCTTAGCCATCAGAGAAGCGGTGAGATATTGGCAATACTGGTTGATAGGTAAAACATTCACAGTTTATTCAGACCACAAACCCCTAGAAAATATGAATTTGAGATCAAGAACTGATGAAGAACTGGGTGATTTGGCATATTATCTGTCTCAATATGATTTTAAAATAAAATATGCACCAGGACATATGAATTTAGAAGCAGACTGCCTGAGCAGAAACCCTGTATTGGAATCGGGTGAAAATACAGAAGAACAATTAAAAGTTGTGAACTTAGTTAAACTGGAAGATATCTTAACAGATCAAAATAAAAACGAGGAAATAAAGAATAAAAAAAACAAAATTATAGAAAAACAGAGAATATACTTAAAAAGAGTGGGAAAAAAAGATAAAATTATATTATCAGAAGAATTTAGCATCAAACTTCTAAGAAATGTACATGAAAACTTATGTCATATTGGAGTTGGACAAATGCAGAAGATGGTTGGGCCACTCTATGTAGCCAACAATTTAACAAAAAATATCAAGAAGATTTGTAAGAGTTGTGAAATTTGCATAAAAAATAAATCAAGAGATCAGAATAAATATGGTTTTATGTCACATCTAGGCCCAGCCACAAAACCTTTTGAAATAATTTCTATAGACACAATTGGAGGTTTTGGTGGCTCTAGATCAACAAAAAAATATCTGCATCTGTTAGTAGATCACTTTACTAGATACGCATTTATTCTAACATCAAAAACGCAGAATGCAAATGATTTTATAAATATTATGAATAATGTACTAGAAATGGATGATGTTGGTATGCTTCTTACAGACCAATATCCAGGAATAAATTCGAAAGAGTTCAAGAGATTTTTAAATGACAAGCAGATAACAATAGTATTTACAGCAGTAAATGCACCATACTCAAATGGTTTAAATGAGAGGCTGAATCAAACATTAGTTAACAAAATACGATGCAAAATAAATGAAAGAGGAAAAAAGAAAGCCTGGACAAAAATAGCTCAAGAATGCGTTCGTAAATATAATGAAACTAACCACACAGTTACTGGGTTTTCACCAACTTATCTTTTATATGGTACTGATGTTTCGATTTTACCAAATGAGTTAAAACAAGAAAAATCACAAAGTAATTGGAGTAGAGATAGAAAAACAGCATTTGAGAATACAATAAAATCACACAATCACAATAAAGCATTAATTGATAAAAAACTAAAATATTGGGAATTTAATGTAGGAGACATGGTATTTGTGGAAAATGGAAACAAGTTAAACAGAAAGAAATTAGATGAATTGAGAATTGGACCATATGAAGTAATAGAAAAAATTTCTAACACAATATATAGAATAGATACCGGACACAAAAAAACAGAATCAAACCTTTTCCACATCACAAAACTTACTCCTGTACCAATATTAGATGACAGAGAAACAGGAGAGGAAGAGTGTATATAGCGAAAATTTTACTGAAAATTTTCTTCATCTGAGGGGGGAGATGTAAAGAAAATAATATTTTCTTTATTTAATTTTGAATTTTGCCGCGCTCCGCGCTGTCAGTGTAAGTGTCATAGTGCACTCATCTCAGTGGTTTTTAATTAGGTTAATAAGAGATATAAATGGCGTCAAGTTATGTACGTACGAATTAAAATATTATATAAAAATTAATGTGAACAGAGAAGGGAATTGATATATGTCTGAAGAATACACTTTAAATGTCGTTTCTTTGTTTACAGGTGAGTGATTTAGATTTAGTATCTTGTATTAATGTTATAGTGTTATTTGTCCATGAAACGTAAAAGTAATAAAATTAAACTTTGTTTACAGAGCAACACATGTGGTTTATCTGATTTGTCAATCCCTTCCAATAAAATACGATCCTCCTTATATATATATAAATATATAATCTGAATCTCGGAAACGGCTCCAACGATTTTCACGAAATTTGGTATGCAGGGGGTTTCGGGGGCGATAAATCGATCTAACTAGGTTAAATTTTTATAAAACGTCGTTAACCAAAAAAAAAACCGAGCAAAGCTCGGTCATCCAGGTACTTATTTATTATTCTTCGATAAATTGGTTAATTTTATTTTAAAACAGAAAGAGATAGGTGGTTTTAAAACCATGAAATCATTAGAATTAAAAAAATGGTGTTTTCAGAATTCGGAATAGACTGCTATTCCGAATTCTGAAAAATCCTGTTTGGATTGGACAATACAGAGTGTCAAGTTGAAGCATCTCAACAAGCTTTAGGAGCCAAGCCCAACTGTTCATTCGATACTCAGTGGTAGTATGCGTTAAATTGTGGTAAGCCTATCCATTGTAGAAAAAAAAGTGATATAAGGTGAACGCTGTATAACCCCATCAGTAGATCACTTATATACCAAAGGGACTATAAATGAAGATTCTCTCAAAGGTCATATTTGAGCAACGTTTGCTGAACCTAGTAGCGATCGACAGCAAGTCTCTTGGGGCAAGTTACCAATATTATATTGGGCCTTGGCTCGAATCTAGCCCGAGACCGACTTTACAGCTTTGCACGTGTATGTGGAACAATTGAGTCCCTAGATCGAAGGTATTGAAAGTAATTAAGTTAGTTAGGCATGACATACTCCCCATTTCTTCATTGAAACATTATAGGCTGGGAACTTCTTATTTATTTAGTTCTTTGTTATTTATGTTTGTTTTATATTACAAGACAGAAAACATTAAATTCTGCCTCATATTAAGTCGAACGGCACGGGCGATATTCAACTTTACATTCTCTCTCCCTCAAGTTATAATAGCGGAGCATTGGGTTGCGGTTCCCTGTACCGAACAGTGCTTCCGCCTAAGTTTTTCTGTGAACTGTAAAACTGTAATTGTTGGGTACCTTTTCGTAATTTAAAGTAGAGACTGGTATTTGTAAACAATTTGACTATGAAAGCAATGATGAAGCTGGCGACTGATATTCAGCATAAGGGTGGTAGCCAGCGAGTCAGAAACATCAAAGTAACATCACCATGTTTTCCTCACGATGAAAGCATCTTATTTATATTTGTTTATTTTATTTGCATTCCACAATGTAAAGCTAGTTGGTTCTTAGTCAATTTGTGGACCCTGTCGGGCGCAGCTAAAGTGTCTAGAATTAGGAAATAGTTGATAGATAGTCCATTATAATAATATACTAGGATAAATGACTTTCACCACGTCTGACGTCACTCCACGGAGCCATGTTCTTCGTTAAAATTCTTGATCAAATAACAATAATATATTTTCCTGTCCTTTATTTTACCATGTTTAGTATTCCAAATATAATATGAGTGATACTGATCGATATCGCTCGGGTGGTCATGACTCACGTGACGTCACGGGCACGGGCACCCGGGCGTACGCGCGCGCATTGCGCCGCCATCCTTCTATTGTTCTTCAGTTGATGTGCGTCAATAAGTGGAGACACAAATGATTTGTGTCATCGATAAAATATGTAGAGGGTCATAAACTGATACTTTTTTTTTTTAATGTATATGAAACAGATCTAAGTCCAGCTGTGGACAGGCCGCTGTTATTGAAGATGATATTGAACTAAGCTTCTTCTATTCATTTCTTTATAGACATTATACAGGTTGGATAATTTGAGATTTCTTTTCAAAATCGTTGGGTTTATCAATAATGATTTAGATTTCATACATGTATTTTCATCGAGCAAGTTATACATATAAAAGTGGTTAATCATGACAAACCCGAACCTATATAGGCTTCGAAATGATGATATTTCGAAATTATTAAGTATATACGATAGTGTAGACAATTATTTGTATATATTTATTTAAATTACAAAAGACAGCATAATTAAAAAGCATACCGAATTCTGAATGAGACGTCGATAACTAGTCAATTGCATTATGCAGGATTATATTTATTATATTGTTAAAGTAACAAAAAATATTGAAGAATAGCTGCAAATAAATATCCTATATAGGTAATATAAAATAACCTTAAAATAATAAATGACATATAGGCTATTTCACATTATTTTATGGTCGTACCTATACCTAAATTAAAATTAAAATCCATAAAAAATATGCCATGCTGAGTTTCTTGCCGGAGTCTCCTCAGTTCAAGTGTATACCGAACGTTCATAAGTGCCTTATTAGGGCCTAAACTGAATAAATGAGTTTAAATTTGATTTTGAAAGAGATGAAAAAGCAACTTGAATGTTATTTTTACAATATTGTTCACATTTACAGTCACGTGGAAATTAAATACATAAGCTGTATATAACGTATATTCTAATCGAGTAAGTATATTTCTAGTTTCAACACAGAACCCTAAAACTAATTATGTAACGTGTGTAATAAATAATTGTCTAGCATCAAGATCTTATAAATTATAACGACAGATTTCATAAGAATTGCTTGCACTAATTTGCAATGCCAGTCGAATGCAGCAATGACTCGATTGTTGCTGACTCACCGATTATGCTGAGCGCGCGCCGAGCCGTGCTGAGTCGCGCTGAGTTATGCCGAGTCAGGAGCCGATCACGCCACCGCACCTGGCAGCAGAGATTGTAATTTGATACCATTTACTCAACTAGTAACAGGGTTACACATATAATTTTATTAACTATGATAATTTTTCAAAGCCTTCATCGTAGACATTAATCTATACTTAATATTATAAAGCTGAAGAGTTTGTTTGTTTGAACGCGTTAATCTTAGGAAAAAGGATTAAAGTAATCAAACCAGTAGGGTTCGATTTAAAAAAATCTTTCAGTGTTGGATAGCCCATTTATCAAGGAAGGCTATAGGCTACTTTTTATCACGGGAAAACACAAGATTCCTCGGGAACGCGGGTGAAACCGCGCGGAAAAGCTAGTAGCTAATACAAAGCCACTTTTCAACATCCATAGTCATTGTGTGTTTTGTTTTATTTGCATTTATCTCGGGAAGTAGGTTTCTTAAGGATGTGTTTGTTCACCAAATAGTCTATGGTAAATCTAACATGTTCTCATGATCACAGGCGGATCCATTTTTGCGCCCCTGAGCCAGCATATATATTTAATCGTAGATTTTTATTTTTTATTTTGGCATCTTTAATTTTTTGTATATCGCTCGTGGCGTAGCTTGATTAGCCGTTCATAGCCGATTGGCAAAGTTAGGCAACGTCCAGTCAGGTACCTAGATGGGTGACCGCCTAGTGGTATTTCATGCCCATCCCTTTCACCCTTATTCGTGAAAGGAGGCCTGTGCTCAGCAATTAATTTCAGTTACATTTGAACTAAGATTACAAGGAGGTAATTGAATTATAATTTTAGTTTTACATTTCTAATTTACAATGGAATCGACCACGAGCCGAGCCGAGGGCTTTATTCAGAAGTTTACAAACAGTTCATTAGTCTGCCTCTTAAGTAAATGATGTTACAAAAGTTTCCACGACAGAAATTGCGTGTAAAAGTTCCCGAAAGTTCTCTGGATTTGTGTATTTTCGTTTATTATCAAAGAAATTTTACTTTAGAACTTGATACTAATGTAATATTCTTTGTAAGAAATGAACAAGGTTGTGAAATTTTATGAATTCATATTATTTCCTTTATAACAAAATATTTGAAACTAGGAAGACATCAGGGTTCTCTATTACCAGAGATAGAATAGTACCCACACTAGCGTATTTTCGCCCCGTGGTTTCATCTAGGTTCAAGAAGGAATTAACTATTTTCCAAGATTCAAAGTCAAAGTCTATAGTCAAAGTCAAAGCCAGGGCACTTATGAACGTCGAAGCTACTGAATTTACTACCAGTTTGTCGTCTTCAACTGAGAAGAACTGGCAAGAAACTCAGCAAGGTTACATTTTTTACATATTTTTTTTTCAGCATAAACTAACATATCCAGGGATATGCCATATTATTGACAATAATTTACAACAATTAATTAAGTAGTTAAACAGTAAAAGTTTAAAATCATAAAAACACTCAATTTCGCTAATAATATTAAACGTAAAAGTATATTTATGAAAATAAGTAGAGCTGCCTATTGGTCTGTAATAATTATATTAGCAGGTGACATTATGTATTCGTGTATTTATATAAAGGCGTGAAGGAAGGCTAAGTTTCACGCGCGTGTGACCCGCGCGAGGGCGCGAGGAGGGCGGGCGGGGGGTGGGCGGAGGGCGGCTCTCAGGGTGCAGTGCGCGGGCGGCCGTGAAGTGGATAGAGAGCCTTCGTCCGGAATGAACCGATAAAAAGCTTTACCTAAATAAAATATCGACATTTTAAATGAGATATTTTAAAAATGATTTTGCTATTAAAATATTTTATAAATAACTAGCATTTCCACGCGGTTTCTCACGCATTCCCGGGACAAAATATAGCAAGAATTTTTGAAATCGGTCCAGTAGTTTTTGAATTTATTCGTTACAAACATACAAAAATACAAATCTTTCCTCTTTATAATATTAGTGTAGATTAAAATATTGTTTTGTAAAAGTTAATAAAAGTGTTTTTAAACATACAGTAAATTTTCTTACATAAAACATAAGAAAAGAAAACTATAACATAAACCTGCTATCCAATAACAACTGTACACAACTTACTTACTTCCACAGCTACTCAAGGTAGGTACTCTACATAAGCCGTGACATAATAAATTTAATAATAATTCAAAAAGGTTAAACATAATGGGAAAAATATACCCATGTTAATATAGTACATAAATATGTGGATTTCAGTTTTATCTATGTATATACAATATGTAACTTTATACTACAGGTAGGTGATAGGTATAGAGCAATTTTTTTCAATTTCAGAGTGTCGCTTAGTCTCCGCCATCTTGTATAATGAAGGTTTGTATAATTAAACAATATAATATTATAATACTCTTCAATACCTATATTTATTTTTTAAGGCGATGATAGCTCAGTGGTAGTGACGTCGGATACCGCGACGAAGGTCGTGGGTTCGAAGCCTACAATCTTGAGCTTTCGGTGAAGGAAACCATCGTGAGGAAACCATAGCAAGGTGGTAAGGTACTTTGTAGTAGCCGCCTGACTGGCTACCAGAGCTAGAGTGGTCTCTCAAGTTGAAAATCGGTCGCCATTCGCCAAGTACCTAACGGTGTTTCCACAGTAGCCCTTGAAAGTCAGGTTCCTTCTAAACTTTATGTGGTTACCACATCATTACTTGCCATATTGAGTTTGTGGTCAAACACAAGCCTATACAAAGTAGAAGATGTAAGTGATTACAAAGTAGGCAGTCTTATCAGAGTGATTTCTATCATATAATACATTCATTTCGTGATACGGTATTTGTCGTTTATCAAACATGTTTGTAATCTAATCATTTTACGACAAGTTAAATACTTATGCCTGCTGCACCATTAGTTGCAATTAACAATCAAGAACACAATTGAGTTGGCGATTGTCAACGGAATTGAATTGTTTACAGCATCTCACTGTAATTATTGTTTATAATACTTAATTGAGTGTTGAGATTAGTAGTGATTATTGGACTTTTGTACGTGTCAGTGTATATAATACTTGAAACATGTTAATATATTTTTTTTATTATGGACTAGCTAATACTGATTTGTATTAATGTATAATTTTTATGTAATATAATCCTAAAACGGATGAAAACTCTACGTACTAATTATTTTCTTAATAATGTTTCTTGTCAACCAATTTGAGTCTCTAATTACTTTCAGAGAAGGGTTTAATTAAGTCATAATTATGGGCGTACGCCGATAATTTGGTACGTAATGGATGCTAATTAATTTATTGTTAAACAAGAGCAGGGTTGAGAGTACCTACTTATCAATAATTTAATATGGGATCAACTTTATTGATGGTGTTTTCTTTATTTATTTTAGAGGAGGCTTTATTTTTTTTTGGAATGATATCCAATCATTTTGAGTTTCATACCTGAAAGTTTTCTTTGATGTCAGAAGGGTGGTGAAAGATCTGGGTACCGCTGCCAATAGATATTATTAAATTTCTAAGAAGATTCTTAACCTTTACCCAAAATACCCTAGTATCCAAAAAGAAACTACATTACATGTTTTAATTACACATGTAAGTGGTATAACTAACGCTTGCTTGAGCGATCTTGTCCCGTCATGTCGTCCCAACATGAAGAACTTAATTAATGACGAACACTCGGCCGACCCTCCGCGTGACAAATCCCTGCCATTGTTGGCCGACTAGGAACAAACGTTACTCAGTGCGTAATGTCCCGTGACCGACTCCGTCAATTGTCCTACACAATGCTAGGGTTGCTTGATCCTGTTATTATGTAGTTTCTCGATGTAAATAAGTGAGTTTGATAGCTTAATCTAGTTAAATAAAATTGAAGTGTCTCTGAGTTAGGTATCTTTTTATATAGTTAGATATAAGATAATTTCTTTATTAATTGACAAACTCCTTAAACTATCATTATTTTCACATATTGTTTTCTTAACTGATAACACAGAAAGAATCAACACTGTTTGCCAGCCATACCTTCCTATTTTTAGCGACTTCAAAAAGAGGTTCTATTTTTGACGTGTATGTTTTTTTTCTGATATATCGTAGAGACCTCAAGACATTACGGTTTATTTACAATGCAATACAATACAATACTAAATTCCTTTCTACGCCGTATAATATTTAAAAGAAAACAATAAATAAGAAGTAGGCAATACATAAAAGTGATTACAAAGAAGGCTGCGAATTATTTAAGACAACCTTTGTACGCTCTCTTGCCTGCATTATAACTATCCTATAGGTATGACCCTAAATATGAAGTTACTCAGTTAGGCGGCATTCACACCAAACGTATTGTCAGCCGCCTACTGTCAGCGAGTTTACTGCTTTACAACTTTTTGTTCACACCGACGCGACGCTCTTACGCTATGCGTAGTTCCAGTGGGCCTACAGTTGGCAGCTGACAATACGTTTGGTGTGAACTCGGCCTTAATGCACACAGTTCATTCGCTAACTGCACTCGTCACGGTGCTTTCATGGCTGTTGCGCACGCGTTTGTTTTGCTATTTCAATGTTAATTCGCTATTGATTAGAAAATTGTTTATTTATGGTTTACAGCGGAACTGTACTCTTGTAACTGTTCCCGTACAAGGTCATCTGAGAGTTGTTATACAATCTTATAGGCAGATGCACTTAGTTTTGGGGGACCAATACTTGTGTTAGGACAACTAGCTTTTCTTTAACCGTGAATTGAAGATAATAGAACTGAGTAGAAAATTGGAAAAGGTAAAAAGGAAAGAAGACCATAGCACTCATGCTTAGCTGGAAAGGATCTGCTCTCTGTCTTTCGCTTGAAAATTTATCATTTCATTTGTCTTGGTCAAAAAATCCTTACAGTTGAATTATGGAGGCTGAGTCTCAAGAAGTAATATGGTAAAGGATTATATTCTAGTACTTCACTCTCTACATCTGAACCCTACTAATTTAACATAGCTAGTTTAGCATTAACTGCCGCAAGTCTATCACGCTATAAATCTGGAACTAGAAGACTAGATGTCTAATACATCAGCTGTAAAAAAAGAATATTGATTCTTGTAATATCAATAATTTATGAATGTGACGTAATAAGTAACGACATGGTTAGGTATAAGTAGTATAATGAGCAAGAAACGGTTCTGTTCGGTTGGACAGCGCGGCACGGTCGGGTGACAATCATCGCCCGCATCGCTGCATGCTCACTTGACATCAGCTGTAGTAGGCTCAATGGTACGTGGTGGCACTGACAGCTTGAATGGGTCTCGTAGGAAAATATGATTGATAATTGCAACCTATATAAATAGAAGAGAACTAGCCGAAGAAGAAGCCTAGAAGGAACTGGCTCTCAAATGCAAGCGCCCGGAACATACCAATAGGTGCTTGGAGACAGATTTTTAACTTGAGAGTGGTAGCCAGCCAGTCGGGTCAGTACTATAAAGTACCGTACCATCGTGCTAGGGTTTCCTCACGATGTTTTCATTCACCGAAGCTCAACCTCATTGTGGGCTTCTGCTTTTAGGATATTTGGGACAACTCGGGTAGCAAAAAAGGCAAATAGCTTTGCGATATAGGCATAATATCCTAATTGATTGATCTTAACTAGTTGTTAATCACAAATATTAGGGAACAAGGTAACAAGAATTGCTTCAGAAAATACTGGCCAGGATGGTCACCTACTTGGATGACTTGATAATCGTCGATCTGGTATATCAATTGTTATTTCTATGTTTTGAATCTATTCAATTTTCGGAAATCAATATTGGAACTGACTACGTCTAAAACGAAATCAATACCAGTATTTAATAAAGTAAAAGTAATGATGAGTGATGTATCGTATATTGACATGATGCAGGTCACAATGCACCGAAGGGTGCTTCCACGCGATGTGCTGTACCGCAGCGGTGGCGTGGTGCCCCGGCCGGCGGGCGAGCTGCTCCGCCTGCCGGCCGTGCCGTGCGCCACTCGCGCCCAATACCTCGCCGCGAACGGACGGCATGGCGACCGCGCGCTGATCCAACCATTACATTAACTACGCGATTGTGCTGTGAAACATTACCCGGTACAACACTCAAGTGTCGCGATACATCAACACGGCTATCATGAACCGGTGAGTACATTCCTATTATGTTTTCGTCGACTGGGATGTTGATCAATCGCCTACTTTCCCGGGCCGGCGTTTTCCTTCTGGAAAATTGTAATACATCCTGCGGACGATTCGCGATTTATTTTACCGGGCGACTCTATGTAACAGGACTATCGTTTGCTTGGAATATTGTTGTGTTTAATAAGTTGTGGTACGTTTAGCCAGCGCCATTGTGGCTGTGGCGGAGTTTGTTTTATATTTCATTCAATACAGGCTCGAATGAAAGGTCACCAAATTAAAATAAAAGCCTAAGTGATTCATAACTGACTCATCGTTGATTGAATCTGAAAAAATACGCAGATCTTTTTTTATCAAAACGCTGATCCTTAATGGCTATAAACAAGGATGGGGCTCCTGAATTTAAATGTTAGGAAGATTGAAAAACTTCGTGGAAATATCCTGCAACTCAAAAAACATAATACGATTTCTTTTATTTTTATAATAGATATTTCTGTAGATTATTAGATCAGATAGTTACCTATGTAATGTTAGATTTTTTTGTTGAACAAAATGTCAACGATTTAGCAACAATGTATGTTTGTCATCATAACTTGCAATTATAATATCGCAGATGACTATTCTATGGATGAGACCAATGAGCTAGCGGTCGCTACACAATTATTGCACTTGATGAGCCAAGATTGATAGCCGGTGCACTGATGCCAAAATTATCCCGCCCCATCGCCACGTCGATCTAACCTGCGCTGCGCCGGCGCAAGGCTGCGACACCATCACTCTGCATGAGGAATTTTAATTAGTGACGCAATGACCTCTGTTTTGCTTTTTTTGCATAACACCAAAAACAATGCAATAACCTGTTGTATCATCGCTGTAAAAAATGACAGAATATGAGTCAGGCTGGTTTTCCTTGGATCACGGTCGCCGTTCGGCTTCATTATCAAATTTGCAATATTATTAGTAATGTTCCTCTACTCTAGGCAGGCTACAACGCGTCGCGTCGCGTCGCCGTCTCGCGTCGCGCTCGCTCGGGACGCTCATACAATTGCTCGCACCTAACCTAATACCGGTTCGTTACGGCAATTGTGTTCTCGGGTCACTTGTTCTTCGATTAGAGCTCGTACGGTTGAATGTAGGTTACGATTATAAGTAGCTGTTCATTTCGCGGTTTGCACAGCCACAGACCTACGGACGAATGAATAATTATGCACGTGATCTTTAGATCCTTCGATTGTATGCAGATTTAGCGGCCACGGCGCTAATAATATAGCAGAAAATAACTTGTATTTTTTATCGAAACAATCGTATTTGAGCTATAAATGGCTTTAAACTGCTTATGCAATTAAAATAGCAGAATTAGTCGGAGTCAGTGACGCGCGCGGTGAATATTAAAGTACGATACGAATGCGGATACTTACGCAACATAATTGTCGGTGCGCCGCGTGAATCGCGAATAATCCATGTTAATAATTCGCTTTGTGGTTATTTACTATTGGGAGTGATGTCGCGGGGTGTCGCAAGCGTGCGGCGCGGCGCTTGTCGCGGGGTGCGTTACGACTCGCGACCGACGCGACGCTGCGACCCTGCGCAGAATCGCAATTAGTCGCGACGTGTGATCGTGCTCCACGATGGCACTCGGCACATAGCAACAATACACCGGACACCACTCCACTACACCCGATAGGCAGCCAGACCTATACCATCCTATAGCACATTGACGAGACACTGTAGGACTGTAGGTGTTCAACTTACTGAGGCAGCTCTAATGTATAATAATAAATTAAGACAATTGGGGTTACTCAGAGTTGCTTTGTCCCAATTCGGATAACGAATCGCTTAGGTTGGCTACTGAATGGAATAGCTCCACATTTTCCGATTCCAGACTTACTAGCGGAATGAGAAAAACGACAGGTGCGTTGTCGCTGTTAAGAATGGCAACCGAGTAGATCAGAATAAAGGGGGAGTATCACATTAGAGCTAAATCTTCAGGTTTCAAAGTACTTATTAATACAAATAAATAACTCTGAATAATTGACAACCCTAACCCAAACAATATAAAATCGTATCTTACTTAGGGTCGAGAGCTCTCTGTCTGATGCGTCATGACTCCGATTTTATCCAAGGAATAAAGTTAAATATGCTTTTGGTAACAAAATTTTCATTTTTAAGCTTTATTATTCATAAAGCTCCAGCCAAACAGATTCTCGAAGCTCAAAGGGAATATTGAGTGGGAATTACTTTTTAATTTTTTCGCAAAGAGCTTTTTTACAAGCACTCTAGTCCCTTTTGTAAGCAGAATGCTGGAATCTACTCTGCATCCGGTGTTTGCTAAAATCGTCGTGTAAATGAGAATTTATCGCATTCAGCCACTTGTAGAAATCATTCTTGAAAATGAGCTAGTTAAGACTCTACCATAGAGCCAGTCGCTTTATAAGCTTTTTTATAACAATCGGCAACACATTGGCATACTGGTATTGGTAATGACCATAGGCGACGGTGACCTCTTACCATGGTACCAAGCGAACTGCCTGCCTACCTGTCAACCGTCTGACATGAAAAGAAAAAAAAATATACGTGTGGCACTCGGGGAGATTTTTATCAACATATGCAATAATATATATATATATTTTTATTTAGGCAGTTTTTTTTTTTTATATATTAATAGAGACCTATACACCTATACACCTATGTTTCGGTCGCCGTGCTCAAACCCCGAAGCAATACAATAGCTTAACAAACCCCGAAACCCGCGATAAAAGCTATACAATAGCTTAAAAATACCATCCAGGTCACTTCTTAAGAAGAGAAGGAATGAAACATTCTTTAGACATGCTTTATAGATTACAGGTGGATATGAAAAGAAACAAGGCACAAACATTTTCATTAAGATAACTCAGCTCTTGATCAAAGACTTGACCAGGTAAGATCAGGTAAAGATACAAAACCGTTATGAACACCCAAACTCAATATTAACTGGTGATAATTTCGCTTATATTTGCAGAATGAATACAGACACATGCAAAACACAAACAAATGCCGCGGCGAAGATCGTGGAATTCGAATCCTACAATGAGCTTGAGTTTTCGGTGAAGGAAAACATCGTGAGGAAACCATAGCACGGTGGTAGGGTACTTTGTAGTACCCGCCTGGCTGGCTACTACCCTGAAGTTGAAAATCTGTCGCCAAATACCTATTGGTGTGTTCCGGCAGCTGCACTTGAGAGCCAGATCCTTCTAGGCTTTGTGTGCTTACCACCTTTGGCCACATCATCACCTACCATAGTGAGATTGTGGTCAAACACAAGCCTACACAAAGTAAAAAAAAAATACACAAAATTTTTTTTTCTCATAATTTCGATTAGTTTACTAATGACCAATTCGAGATTTTACATACATAATGCTTTTTATTGACTTGTTAATGTTAAAATACAGTTTACAGTTTAGTTGCAGTTTTAATGTTATTTTATTCAGTTCAGATATGAAGCATATATGAAGCTGCAAATGTGGCTAAATTAATCCCCAGCTAATAACATAGCATTTGAAAGTCTTCATACAAATGATAGAAGCTCATCTAAATTATTATTTCGTTGAGTAAGACCGTAAAGTTAAAATTGAGGACATTTAATTTTTGTTTCCACTTGTAGCCGAGAGGCAATTATGTCGGAACACTCGGAACCACTTGCACCTCGACTCACTTCCACTTGAACACACACTGGGATGCACTTGCCTCCGTTTCAAGTTTTGGTTGTGATGTGACTTGTGGTACACATGTTGTGGATTCAAACTTGATTTTCTTGGGCCTGATAATAATATTGTGTTCGGGTTTTGTAATTAAATATTTGCGGTTTTTAATGAGTTTTTCCGAAACTAAACATATAACACAACGAACGCTGTCAATTCCCAGCGGAATTGAATGGAATTTTGATGCGTTTTATTTGTTTAGTTTCGGTAAATTTATTTCAAATGATTTTTTGAATGCATATATTTTTTGTTCGACAGATAAGTAATTGCTTTCGGAGTGGTTAAAGTGTGATTTCTCTAAACCATTACTTTGTGATAGAAAAAAATATATGTTGCAAGGGTCGAATTCAGAAATTTATAACGCAGTTAAACTGCTTTAAACTTTTGTTTTTCTCATGACTAAAAAACAATATTTCTTTTCTGATAAATTCCGCAAGAACACTGATTTTAGGGAGACTGGGGCCTTAATGCTCCTATGTCGTGAAATTTTATAGAAGGGACAATATATACTTTTTTTTAATTATTTTTTCTATTGAAACGGGCGTTATCCAACTCAATTAAAAAAATAATAAACTTCATTGAGTAGGTAGGTACTAAATAATTAATGTAGAACATATTATTAAGGATTAGATATTGTTATATTTATTTTATGCGCGGATCAAATTGAACCGATCAAATGACTGTAATTTGGATGCACTGTAGTTTTTTATTCACTTGCACTAATTTCGAATCAAAAAAGGCACGTGCACATAATACGAAGACAACTCTAGAGCATTATTACAGCAGCGAACAACTTCGTACCTGCTTGGAATTTTGTAAAAGGAATGCGAAATTCAATTATCTTTTTTTATGGACCGTCCGCTTTTTTCTCGCCAGAGATAAGAACAATTCTCTATTTAAATTAGTGTTGCGGCACGGAACTCGGAGGGCGCGGGACTTATTTTACGGGGTTTTTCAAAATTATAATTTAGATCTATTGTGAGTGGGAAGTGAAAGTGTAGAATGGCAGACTAGCCGACTAGCCCGGTTGCGTCACTTAATGATCCAATGCCTAGTTTTTACGCCATTTCAGTTTAAATAACAATACTGTAGGTACTAATACAAAATAAATAGGTACATTTTTCATATTCCATATAGCGATATTCTTCCGTAGTATTGCTGAAATATTTCACAAATAATGGGAAAATCGGAACGGAAAAAGGGGTATAATAAGATTATTATAATATTAAGATTATCTATGTGATATAATGTTGGATCATACTATCTTTCAACAAAATAAGATTTTCTGTTATCAAAAACCTTTAGCATTGCCAAACTATTACGGAGTTTTAAAAATTGTGTAATTCTAGTTCATTATATGGAGACCAAATCATCATTTACACAGAAAGTTGTTTTAACTATTTAAGTTGTTTTTCGATAACTTAATAGCATAGGTAATGGCAGGTTTCTCAGAATACCTGACGAGCGATGAGTCTTAGTCATTTTACCAAGAATTACGGGAATATATAGGTAAATAGCATTGTTGCCGACCGTAATGATGTAGGTACATTTAATAAAGCCGCGCCCACACTTTCCATATACTCAATTTGAATAACGAAACTGAATGAGTGTAATGAATGCACATACACGTGCAACGGCTCTCGGCCACGATCGAATACGAATGTAGTGTTAGAATTATACATAAATAATTGCTAAAGTACTACTTGTTGCATTGTATATAATATACCAACCAGTTTATGTGTATATATCGTATTACTTACGTACTAACCGCACTTTCCCTAAATGACGTAAAACGGGATTAAAGGGAGAGTTTTAATCCCGGGACTTTACAAAGTCCCGCAGTGTCATATGACTAGTTGTGGGTTATGTAGTTTTTGAACTTTACCAGTTAATTTTATGGTGGTTTATTTTCCAATGTTAATACTAATAAAGTTTTACAAATCTACAAAGTATATACCAACATAAATATGTCATTTATTATTTTTATTGTTTCTATTTTTTTATATAACTAACAGCTTAGACTATAGTAATCGCTTAATTAATGAAGCATTATCATATTTCCAAACAAACTAAGATTTTATTTAGATGTATATTTTTACCTACGTGTTGAAAAACCTATTAAATCAATGAATACAGTCAATTCTATCGTGACTAAATTATAAATGGTATTAAGTATTAAAAATAATCAAGAGGACAAGTTGCTAGACAATGTTGTATTTGTTTATTTATTTTTATTTGTATGACATGTTTATTTGCATTTTTAGTTTTATTTGTCTTTTTAATTTCCATTTATCATCTAAGTCTTATTTTTATTTGTCAGTCAATATAACTACAATCATAAATACAGAAACTGCCGAAGAATCCGGTTGATAATGACGTTTGATAACTCATCATCGAGCTAGTGCCGTCGCGGTACAGTTCACAAACGAAAACTGGAATCGCAACTTGCAAAACAAACACTAATAGATGATGAAAGATGTTTTGTAAGACAATTTGCTAACATTTCCTGATATAAATGTCCGACGAACGACGATTGGCGAGAATCGGATTTAATATTAGCTGTTTTACGTCATTCGTACGATGGTTTTTTTTGACTGAAGGCTAACAAATAGGCATACGGTACTTACTGAACTTACTCGAACTTACTGAAGCTACCACTGGTAACGGGTAACCGTTGGCAAAGCATTTATTGTCACAACCATTGCGTCTCAGACTTCTGAGATGCTTAGCTGATCGCT
This sequence comes from Tetheella fluctuosa, assembly GCA_951216915.1. Classification (NCBI taxonomy): domain Eukaryota; kingdom Metazoa; phylum Arthropoda; class Insecta; order Lepidoptera; family Drepanidae; genus Tetheella; species Tetheella fluctuosa. The sequence goes on from OX578218.1 coordinate 14,123,672, forward strand.
TCTTTGCAGATAGTTAGACAGAAGCCTTATCTCCAGCTGGCTCATTATTCTTATATAATTAGATATATGTATGTAGTATGCTTTTGTCCGCGAGTACGCGAGTCCGCGACCGGAGCGGAACACTCCGCAATTGTCTATGCGCGTATTATCGCACGCCATACCGAGCGACGTGACGTCCGCAACACACATAATAATGTGGTTTGCTCACTGAAAAACATAAAATGAAAAATATGTTTCGGGCACGTGGTAGTCAATGAAAAAATAGTAGCGTATGTTGTGTATATACCAACTGTTTGTTTTCTGATTTAAAGTTGAACAGAAGAAAAACAGAATTCTGGCGTAGATATATGTACTAATTCATTAATAAACGCTCTGAGTTTCTTGCCGGCTATTCTCAGCAAAAGCAACCTTTCGAACCGTGCGTAAGAGTGAGTATTCATAAGTGCCTGTGAAGGCCTATTTAAATGAATAAATTATTTCATTTCAATTATAAACTTAGGTAATGGCCGGCAATAAAGTCAATAAGCAATTTGTGTAGATTTTTCCATCCTAAATTTTGCCTTAATTTGTGTCTGTCAGCGGCCGTGAATCTTATAAACTCTCGAAGTGATAAGTAAGTGGTCATGTCGCGGTGTAATTGTGCCAGGCTTCGGAGGAAGCGTCAATTTTATCTCCGTTACTCACTGACTCAGGCCATACAATAAATATTAGTACCAGGCGCAGGCGCAGGTCATTCATGACATACTTTTACTTGTCACACTAACCGATACGTTTGAAAGACATCATTATTTTCTCGCTCGATGAAAAAAAAAAAATATAACGTAACACTAAAAATATGTAGATCATGTTACAGACAACACCACTATTCTTTAAAATGAATGTGGAACTAGAGAAATAGGTGCAAAGAAAAATAATTCAAGATGTCAAAATGTCAATCAAATCATGAAAAATAAACTAGTTTACGATTCACTCTACTATAGCATTAATGTAAGGGAGCTATTTGTTTTTAATTGTATACTAGCAGCGACCCGCCCCGGCTGCGCAGGAGAAGCAGACCATAATATACGCCTAATTTTTTTGTTTACTATGTAAAATAATTTTAAAATGCTCCCAGTCGGCGTGATATTTTCCGATTTCCATATTTCAGCTAATTTACACAAAACCTTGACAAATTATATACCTAAATTCTACTTCTTCCTCACTCTATCTATTGGTGAAACTCGCATATCCGTTCAGTAGTTTTTAAGTTTATCGCGAACAGACAGACAGACAGACAGACGCGGCGGACGACTTTGTTTTATTATATGTAATGATTGTATATTTTGCAATATTTGAAACGATTATATCCAAAAACATATAGCCTTGCTGAGTTTCGTCCCGGTTCTTCTCAGTTGACTTCCGAACCGGTGGTAACTTCAGTAAATTCGACCTTCATAAGTGCCCTCCTAGGGCCTAAACTGAATGAATGGCTTTGACTTTGAACTTCAAATTCAAACAATATTTAATATTTTCCAACAGTGGAATAATATCATGCGTATACCAGATACGCATGATATTATTCCATTGAGAAACGAGAAACGTTTCAAGAATTAATTAAGAGAAAAGGTAGCGCGAGTGGGTGGCAACCTATCCTAGTAGTTGTATTAGGGTCCGGCTTGGGTTAATTACCTAAATTGAATTATAAACACAAACCCACAGTTTATATTCCTTTTAAGAGGTCTATCTTATGAGATACATACTAGCTATCCCACGCGGTTTCACATGCGTTCTAAAGATAAAAAGTATCCTATAACCTTGCTATCTATCGCAAAAATATCGCTGTCTTAAAAGGAAAAGGAAAAACAATACAAAAATGCATACAGTCTTGTTATAAAGTAATTTTCCATTGCCTGGCAAAATGATTTCCTCGCTTTTTTAAATTTTAAATCCTTCGGAATGAGATCCATAACGATTTAAGTATTTCTTAAAACCCTGTTTTTTTTTCTAATTTACGAGTAATATTTGCAGCCGACTTGATAATATAATCAGTTGGACATGTCGAAACTATAAGGTTTCTTTGTTGACTACGGAACCCTAAAAAAAGCCAATTTATGACCAGAACAAATTATATAATTTTTATTAATTGTCTTAGAAAAAACAATGTACAAAAGATATAAAAGTTTCCTTAGTAGTTATATCTTTCAGTTAATAATCAAACGTGAAATAAAACTAAAATTTGATAGTTAACATACCATTATATACTGTGTAATGGTGTTCACTGACTGTACTTTGTGTATTATTGAGGTAGAATAGGCATGTAATTAAATCGTTTAATGATAGGTAGGTACAATAGGTAAACATGGAACTCTATGTTTGTCTATGTTTTTTATTTTTTTACTTTGACCACAATCTCACTATGATAGTTGATGATGTGGCCGAAGGTGGTAAGTACACAAAGCCTAAAAGGACCTGGCTCTTAAGTGCAGCTGCCGCAACACACCAATAGGTGTTTGGCGACAGATTTTCAACAATTTTTTTTTACTTAATTTTCACGCAAACTTTGTATCAATGTTCAATGTTCTCTTTTTTTTGTAACTAAGTTGAAAGGTGTGATAATTTGTTAGGTACCAAAACATTTAAGACAGTTCCCTTCTAAATTACATGTTCTTACCACTTTCGGCTACATCACTATTAACCACAATTAGATTGTGGACAAATTAAATCTTTTGCGAGTAGTCTTTGTGAGTGTTGTGGCATATATATTATATTATAATAATGGACACAGTCTAATATGCCCATATAACAAATATACTGACATAAAAAGAGATATCCTCTTGTCCAAACGGTTATTAGGTTGCGATTAGGTCATACTCATTTACTAAGTTAATTTGACAGTAGCTATCAGGCTGAGGCCGATACTTAGAAATAATGATTTGAGATGAACTAATGCACTTTACCGTTATTTATCTAACTATAGTCTAGATCAGCGCGTGTGCATATAGAGGCCGCTTTTGATTGACGGGCGCGCGGCCTCGGGTGAAAGTGTACGGGACTTTCAGCGAGTGTTCTGTCTCTTTCGCACATATCGGTGGGATATTCCATGTTTCAATATTGTTTGATTAGTGATCTAGATAATTATCTTGTTAAATAACTGGAGCGAACCTCTTTAGTTAAGTGTGTCGTTTTTTGTGGTTGGTGAACAAAGTGATAGATAAAAAAGTAGGCGAAATAAATAGTGTATGATCGTAGGTTATTGCTTTGGAGAAAGGTCAATTCTTTTGAGGCTTCTGTCGACTGGGACAGAGCAGTATTTAATTTTAGATGGTTTCACACAATAAACTTTTAATATACAATATAAACTATGATATTGTATAGATAATTTCCTCAAAGCTCCCGCTGCTGCCGATGAGCAAGGTTCCAAACAAGCTAGCAGCGTTATCTCTATGTATGGCCAAGCTATTGCGTTGGCGGAATAAGCTCCCAGAAAATAACTTTTCATTATTATTTTCACAAAATATTTACTGTTTTGTTTCCAGTATAAATATTATTCTAAATGAGTTTAGATCTATGCAATGTCCTTCTTTTATTTATCCAAAAATGACATCAATATCGTTATGTAATACGATGCAAAATAGAAGTATTGTTACATAAGTGTCAATACAAATCAGTCAGACCCAAACATTTATAACCTTCCGCCAATATTTGAACCAATGTCAATCATATTTGATGACTTACTGACCAATTAGAGGATTGGTTACAATTGCACCGACCTGTATATAATGCTAGCTTTTCGCCCGCGGCTTCGCTCCCATAGACTTTTTTTTTATACAACATTGTCGGCAAACAAGCATACGGCCCGCCTGATGGTAAGCGGTAACCGTAGCCTATGAACGCTTGCAACACCAGGGGTATCACTCACGCGCAGGAACAGGATGCTCTACCTCTCTTCTACTATTTAATTATATGTATAGATATATAATATATAATGTATGTATATATCCAGGGTTATTAACGAATATACGTGTGTGGCACGGCTGTATGTTAGGGGTCAATTAGATGGTTATCTGTCGCCGGTAAATTGAAGATTCAGACATCTGATAAAATGTCTATCTAGCACGTGAATGTCGGTCAGATGTATTATTAACATAACATAATGCGGTCAAATTTCGGTCAATCGATCAATTTGTCTGAGATTGATCGATGATCGTCTACAGATTTGCAAGTAATGTACATCCAATTTAGTTTTTTAACTGACTTACTTACGGGATAGTTGCAATAAATGATTACGGTCAATTGGACTTTTTGATCTGCAATCTCAGAGCGAAATGAATTTCTTGGCAATGCATCAAAATTGGCACTATTATAAGGAAGCATTCATACGTGTCACGGTTTGCCTTATTCAACAGTCGACCAGCGACATATATAAATATGTGGGTCACGTAATAAGGAAGCTGCACTGTGACTAAGCTAGGGTTTTCCTCTGAGTCGACTGTAAGCGCCGTGCTGGGCTTTGTACGGTCGCCTCATACTGATTAATGACACAGATTACATATCTACAGCATCTCTACTTTGTTCAATGTATGCGGATAAATGTTATCTAACATGGACGATTAATTGTAATTGTTTCATGTTTTATTTATAACTGAGGAATTGTAATTATAGATGTTATTTAATTGTGGTTATTGTTATTAGATATTGAGTGGTACGTCCATCGCAAGTTAGTTAGAGTCAATATTACATTGCCATTTCATTCACATCTTTGTAAACTTTACCATTATTTTTCCTGTATTGAAATGAAAATATTTTTTTATTCAAATAAGCCTTCACAGGCACTTGTGAATAGTCTGACTCTAACGCACGGTTCGGAAGGTTGCTTTTGCTCAGAAAAGTCGTCAATAATCTTTTCAAAACCAACTTAAATTTATTATGATAAATCATTACCATTGATCTGTTAGGGTGCAAAAATCGCCGATTCGATCGGATTTTATCATATAAATTCAGCGAAGCTTCGAGGGCCCGACGGGCGGGGAGCTTTTTTCGCCAACACATTAGCTTGGGCATACAAAGAGTAAACGCTGCTAGCCTGTTGGCAACCTTGCCCATCGGCAGCGGCGGTAGCTTCGAGGAAATTATCTATATATAGTCTATGGCGGAAAAAAAAAACAAAATAATGAGTGAGAAGGTCTCTAGCTGTATGTATAATCAAGACCCAGTATCGACGTTTGCACATACATAGTAAACTATAATGTAAATCTAGCCAGGCTTATGTAATCCTACTGTTCTAGTAGTCAAGTGATACAAGTTAGTATTCGGGTCGCGTCCGCAATGGAAACCTCATTGGCGTTTTTCATTCACAATAAGACGGCGATAGTGCCAACCTTTACTATACATATAAATTAGTCAATCTGTAATGCTACGTAGGTATAATGAAAATGAAAAAAAAAGGTTTGCTAAAAACATGCTATTTAACAAAAATGAAACATAAATTACTATAATGAAAAACTCACCAAAAGTAGACTTGAAACTTGGTTTGTGATGTTTTCGATTAAAAGTTAGTTTAGGTATTGCTTACTTGGTATCTATTATTATAGTTTTTTTTTTCTATTCCTCATTTATTAATTTCTTTTGGTCTCTATTATTTACGAAGTAAGATATCTTTTCGTGTCTCTTATATCTTGTTAAGGAAACTAGAGCCAGATACATTGTAAAAAAATGGCGGTACGTTTTTTTACTAAGATGAAGTGCAAAAGTTAGTGGTTATGCGATACGAGTGAGCCGCAAGAACCTTTGCCATAAGATTATAGAGTGTGTAATAAACTACGAGACAGGTGATAATAGTATATTATGGTACAAGTGAGCGAAGTTGCTCATTACGCACGAGGCTGTGCGTAAATCAGCCGAGTGTGTAATGAGCAGAGCTCACGAGTTTCATACGACGTTTTTCAATACATTTGCGAGGAAAAAACAAAAAACAATGTTTCACCACAAAACGACATACGATAAAAACAAAATATCTAAATTATGGGAAGGAAATGGCGCGCAAGTTTTTTTTCACGCGCCATATGGATGGTCAATGAACATACAGCCTACTTCAAAATTATAATTTTAAGTGATAAAATGCAAATATTTTAATATTTTATAACAAATTATTGTAAATTATGAATAATTTGATTAAATAAATGTTTGTTTGACTTAATTAAAGACGTACACATTTATTTATTCCAAAAATGTATATGGATTTTCAGCGGCATAAAATCTCTTTGTTGTTACTAAAAAAAAAACTGCAAGTTCCCCAGTTCAATTGAAAATACTCGCATATAGTGCACATAACTTGTAGTAAGGTACTAATTTAACTTTGTAGGGATAATTCTATTACGCACTAGTGCGGTAATATTATTATGCACGCGTGTTTTTACGGCCCTAAAAACGATGTAATAAGGGTCACTTTACGAGCAAGTGTATTGAAAACTCCTTTTTTAAGTAAAATAAAAAAAAAACTAATGTGAAAGAAATTCTTGTTAATTTATAATCCAGTGAGCCGTAGCAAATAGATAAAATAGATTGATGGCTCATAAATAACTTGCATTTGCATACATGTCAAATTATACAAATTAGTTTTGATAAATCATGATATTAATAGAAAGAAATGGCATAGAACACTTTATTAAAAAACCATGAATAATAAATGTGCGTGACATTGTGAGAGCAGTAGGTATAATTTATTTTATTTAGTCAGCTTTTTATTCATATTTTTAGATAAATTTTAAAATAAGAAGCTTTAACTACTCTACTCTGCATATTTTGGTGTCTATACACAAACAGGTGTTTTGCAGGAATATTTGTTTGTTTGTCTATCTATATGCATATATTAGAAGGTGGCCAGGACAATGGCTGATCTACATTCACGCAACCTCCGTGTGGTCACTCGTTATTCTTAAAGATGTCATCATTATTTATGTTTAGGCAATATTAAGGAAAACCATGTGCGTATGATCGGTTCATTTAAAATTCCTTCGCCGTACGTGCACGAAGGTCGTAAGTGTACATTTGGTGACAGGTGCCGTAGCCTCACCAACTATTATACCTAAGTATTTAAACATCATTTGACTTCTCGCGTTCACGTCACGTTAGATTTTTCCTTCTTCCGCGGTCACCAAACAATCATTTTATTAATTACTTCTGTTTTTATTTAGCAGACGTTACAATTGGTTAGTTTTCTACCCATGCAAAGATACGATGGAAATTGGACCAGAAACCTTTGATTTTTCAGTCGCATAGATCGCCGACTTTTTATAAGAAACTTGAGAATTACCTAGATGTTGATAATGTATGCAGAACAAAAGGAATAATAAACAGCTAAACCCAATGTATGTGTATAATTTATATGCAAATATCATTTCTTGTGTCAAATGTCATTTGTCTGTAACAAGCGATCATGGGAAGGAGTATTGTCAAATTTAATTTGCAGTGAAATATTATTCACAAACTTATTTTAAATGCTTCTTTTTTTAGTAGGGTTTTTGTTTCTTTACAATAACTTTTATTAGACACTTAAATTTACCACCAAGTAACCTATTGTGTATTCCAACAGCTGCACTTGAGAGGCAGCTATTGTCTCCTTGTTTTTTTACTTCCTACTTATCCTACTAATATTATAAATGTGAAAGTTTGGATGGATGGATAGATGGAAGGATGGATGGATGGATGTTTGTTACTCTTTCACGCAAAAACTACTGAACAGATTTGGATTAAATTTGGCACAGAGATAGATTATAGTCTGGAATAGCACTAAGGCTACTTTTATCCCAGGAAAACATAAGGTCACTCGGGAACGCGAGTGAAACTTCAATTAAAATATTTACATAACTTAATGTTAGCGAGTGTACTAACGTGATGCGATCTTGAGCTTCAGTGTGAGCTGTGATGACATGTAATGAGTCGTTGTGATATATTGTGCGTTTGTTTGTCACTCGATTGAGGCCACATATAATAATTTCGCCATAAGAATTTGCAGTGGCGGTGTATCGAACCTAATTTTAGCACAGAGAACAAAAGTTATTCTCTCTTATTTCATCTTAACCTCAAATATTGGATATAATTCTAATTAATATTTTCTCAATTATATAAAATTATTTAAGTAATTGATATTAATATATTTTGCTTTTAACGGGTTAAAGTGCATCCATATTGACACAGGGGCGTCCAAACGTCAACTAAAGTTGCCGCTGAAAATCAGCGTTGTGGGTTTATTTATACCGCAACTATATTGCTGAGCGGTTGCCTTTTGTTGGCAGTATAATTAATAATAATTTTAGTATAAGCATGTAATAGATTTAGAAATTGATATATACTGTCAAATAAAAAACTATTCTATTCTTCTATTCTATTCTATATATATTACTTTAAAATAATTTGCGAGAAAAGTTAGTTAGCTTTCATGGTGCTTGGCCAATGTTCAAATGGTTCACATAATGTTTTCTACATGTTTTAAGTTAATACTGAGCATTTAAAGATCTAGATTTATAATTAAAAATATGATATCACTCGTGAGGCGTAAGTTATGAGAGTTTTTCCAGATGTCATCCATCAAAATCAAAGTTTTTTCAGGATTTCAAAGTTGGTCCCATATTATAATTAGTTGATGAAATGGGAGTTATTAATCCTGTACGTGTATCGGAACATCTACCTCTAGATTCTAGAGGTTTTTGGTCTGTTGTGCGCATGCGCAGGTTTAGACACGAATTCACTTCCGAAAGAGTGATATGAATAATGCTAGTCACGCGTCTGAGTGTGCGGAGTGAAGGTTTCAACTTTCAATGTTTATTGTCGAGTTTCGCATTAGTTTTATGACCGTGGATTCACTCAGCTCTAAACACTTGGAAATTTAGACATAACAGACATTTTCAATACAAACTTAAAATTCTAATAAATTGTATTTTTAAATAGCCGAAATTTTTGATTGAAAAAAATAATAATAAAGTAACTTTGTTACTTACTTCCAAACTGATGGTAATTCAGTAGCTTCGATACGATACAGCCTTCATACGTACCTCCCTAGGATCCAAACTGAATAAACGGCTTTGACTGTAAGACATCAGAAGTCTTTTAGATATTTTTTAAGAATCAAATAGTACCTATAAATAAAAACATAAAATCCTCCAATTCATATTAAAGTCAAAGGCCAACCTAAGTCTAACTTAGTTACCTCGTATACCAACTCATTAAGGTACATTTAATGAGTTCGCAACTCTCATACATTCGGCTTTATATAGAATTGAATGTCAAAGGTATGAATGCCTTTGAAATAAGACGCAGTGTGACGTAGGTCGTGTTTCATGTGAAGACGGATCCAGAGCGCGCCCTGCCCGGAAGCTCTGCGACTGCGATACGATGAAATATGTATGTACGTCCTTTTGTACACTATACACCTATTGTTCTATAGAGCCTAGCGTTTCCACATCACTGCTGACGAGTGTTTTGCTTTGTGCTAATGAGTGATACTATTTTTTTAGGGTTCCGTACATCTGATGACAAAACGGAACTAAAAAGGAATAGACTCTGAAGAGTAAATTCCGAAATACACAAATTCAACTTAAGGGTCCCATTCAGGCGAGTACCTACTACAGTAGATAATCTACCACCGTCTTGTTGTTATCTCACAATGTTTTATTTCATGCAACGTTCAAACAAACAACGGACTACGACGTTCGATGTCGCTGCCAAAATATAGTTTTTTGCCCTGCCGTGAAGTCCTCTTCGGGTTCTAAAATAATACCAATTTTTATCATAATTACGTTCAATAGTTTAGTCCAGAAAATTGAACAAACAGATGGGCAGTCTGACTTTCACTTTTAAGATAAGTAAGGAAGATAACTAAAATATCAACAACATTTTTATTATTTTAATTAATTCTCCTTACACGATTTATGGAGAGTGAGCTTTAGCTGATGAATACGACAAAATCTTCGCGTATCTAATTTAGTTTCCATATACCCATATGTAAATATTTACTGTCAATAACATTTTCTATATTTGTACGTTTGTGCGTAAAATTAGACATCAAAAGAGGTATTCTTTTTGTTTATAACATTTAGAAACGAAGGTCAAATCTCAGAGGTTCCTAAGTTAATATGTACAACAGGTAGGTACAGAATTTTTGTTTTGTACATACTGAAACAAAATGTAAACAACCGTCAGTATTTAGATATTTGTGTAACATGAACAAGGACGTTGAACGGTCCGTCCGTCCATCCGTCCGTCATGTTACATAACAATCGGACACTTGAGACAGACAAATTGTTAGATAAAATTTCATTTGAAGTTTTTGCAACGTTTGTGACTCTTTGAATCAGTTTTTATTGGCGAATTGAATTATGTTATATCTGATGACAAAACTTTATGATCTATAGTTTTTTTTAACTTATTTAAGTACCACTATCATAGTATATAATAGAGTACACTTTATTTGTAATGTGGTTTTTGTGGGAAATAACAGAGATTTAAAAAGTCTATTTTCTTGGCCCTGAGAGTTTGAAGGAGAGAATTGCAAAAGGCTATTGTTTATGTAAGTTTGTGCACATTGGTATGTTAATAAATACGTACAACAAGAGAATCTACCAAAATCCTTATATAAAGAAAAAAATATAAAGTTCTGCTCCACACGTTCTACATTTTTCTAAACCATTTTAAATTAGAGTAACAATAAAAATATTTGAATAAATAAGTGCAATACGTTTGCATCGCATTGTGAATGACATAACGTTACGAAATTACTCAAAGAGGGGCAAAAACAGCGATGGCGGCTCTGAAATGGGCACATGCAGGTATTAATTAGTATTATTTACTTAAATTACAATGGTGGGAACTCACTACGTTCCGTATTTTTTCATCTTCATGATGAGTAGTTTCATTTTTTTTAACGGAAATATTTCAATGAATTTCGGTAAAAAGTATTTATTCAATTATGTTTTTACAGTGTTTTGTATGAACATAAATACAAGTTTATTGTTCTTATAACAATGACCTGAATGAAAATGAATTGAGACTTAGAAAATTGAGGTACGTTGTTCTATATCAATAGCTACTATCATCCCGTGGTTTATTCGTGTTCCCGATCTATTTAAAATTACGACTTTTTTATGTAAAGCTAAATCTCTTAATTTACCCCCTACGCTATCAGAAGAAGCTACCTCCTAATTTTATAACGAGTGGTTTAGCTCTTCTCTCATTATCAATAAGGCAAGTCAGGTGTTGTTTATGATAATACTAAGTTCCACTCCGCGGCTTCATCCACATTCCCAAAGTATCTGATGCTTTCCCGGAATAAAAAAATCTAGAATATATTCTATCTTTGTGCCAAATTTCATCCAAATCCATTAGTTAGGTTCCTTCTAGGATTTGTGTGCTTACCACCTTTGGCCACATCATCACTTACCATAGTGAGATTGTGGACAAACACAAGCCTATACAAAGTAAAAAAAAAAAGGTACGGACGGAGTTTAGTGGTAAATAGACATATATACTTTATTTATTACATTTATAATATTGGTAAGAGTAAGAAGTAAGATGTATTTCTTGGTCAAAGATGCCATTTCCCATTTTACCCATCCCTAACACCACTCTTGCACTCACGGCCCACAGAGTGCACACGCACAAACGCCGGATATAATAACCAATAACGATATATAATGGCGGTATTATACATTACTCACATGCGTTTACATTACTTATATGTCATAACGTTTAACGAGGCCTGTTTTAACGACACCGTAACCTGTTCTTGTATGTTTCAGTAATTTTATTGTGTACTTTGCTAATGCTCGGTGGACACCGTGCGGTCGCCATATTGAATGCCATCCATAGACTAATTAATGAAATACTGGTTGTTGTATCTGCCTCTGTCTGATTCTCCGCTTACTTCTTCTAAACCACGCAACTGATTTTAATACGGTTTTCACTTATAGAAAGAACAATAAACGAAGGTTTGCAAATATAAATTGCACACATGCAAAGCCAGAGCGGGTCGCTAGTCTATACATATAATAAGAAAAGTCCTAATTTACTCTTGAACCTAGAATGCTGAATATTTGCACACATGGTCCCTTTATGATGTAAAGGAATAAGGTTGGATTTAAGGGGGTAAAATAGGGGATCGCGGTTGGTCTGTGATAGCTTGTGATAAGGATAGTCTTTGAAATATTTCAGATGTATTGATATAGGATAACAAAAAAAAACTACATTCGGTATTTAGAAACGATCATTTAAAAAACTTCTGATATAGGTACTTTCAATCCATAGAATAAGTCTTAATAAATAAAATACAGTAAATTACATTAATTATTATCTCAGAAAGTGTTCACTTATAAAATCATGTCATTATTGTTTTATGAAATAACAATTAATGTAATGTACATTATTATATTAAACGGTACATAATATTTTATGATACATAATGAAGACAAGTGATAAAATAATCGATAAAATATAATTGTCGATATGTTGGGATGCGCCCGCGCAGAATTCCAAGCACCTCATTTATGCAGGACCATTGCTATGATCATTATAATAATATTGTGTAATTAGTTCGATCATTAACAATGCCCGGTATACGGGCCTGAGAATACCGCGTCGGTAGAATCCACATACAAAATAACTTGAGTTGGTACTTAGTTATAACTGCTACTACACATTTTACCAACCTTTATGTTTTTTAATTATGTGGGTTAGATACCTTACTCCTACGCAACAGGTCGTGGGTTCGATATCCACTCAGGACTTTTTGTGTTCATAAAGCAAATGGAAAAAGTATAATATTATTGTTCATTGAAAAACAGAATCTGTCTCTAATAAACGGTTATTATCACTTGAACCACTTACTTGAGCCAACTTAGCATGATGTAAATCATACTCTTGACAAATTGTTCTTTGATTGTAATATACTTAATATATTTTTGAAGCTATGAGTTAGACACAGCCCCATTTTTACTAACCAATCCTGAGAGAATTCCTAATACATTTATATATTAGTATGGGAAGCCTAAAAACCCAAGACACTTCTTAATTTGGTCACTGAAAATGGAATAATCCAAATCTTGTCACTAGCGATGCAGAACTCAGCCCCACTTGCACCTAACTGGGTCATTGACAACGCTGCGTGCGCGACGCCGCGGATATTCAACCTGCGCCCGCGCATTCTTAAACTGCTCATCCCATCTTCAATTCAATGAAGATGTTAATTTTTTTTTTATCAACTTTTTAAAGTGCCAGTGTGGATTTGCCACTCAATTACCTGTCAGCTCAAAATGCAAATTTAGGAAAATGTTTTTCGCACACCTTTGAATACTATTAGGCGAATTCAGGCGATCGAGTATAGTATAGCAACTGAACAGCTAATAATTAGCGTCCGAGTATCGACCCTAAAGTGCTAAAGTGCAATGTTCCCGGCCATTATCTCGCGAGCTGATATAAATTGCGTGTCCCTTACACGTTACGTGCAAATATCTCGAAACTAGTTTGACTTGTATGTGCTCCGTACTCCGTGCTCCATGCTCCGTAGTCTACGCTCCGAGCTCGGAGAAAAAAAATAAGAAAAACGCGAGATACGATCATGATGGCGCCCGAGATCTAGCGTGTGCGACATAGAATATATAGCTGTGTTAGTTTGGTTATAATGTTCCTGTATTCCACTTTTAGAATAAAAGACTTCAACGCTTTAGAGATATATAGATTTTGTCTTCTTTCTAATATAGAAAAAACGTGCTAAATGCATACAATACAAGAACGTATTGTTGTTTGTTACAGTTTTTCCTGTAGTGACAAAAATATTATACACCTACAAATTACTATATTTTGTAGGTACTTAGACGACGTTTTCGTAATGGTCTACTGCATTTTCTTGATCTTATTACTGGCTTCTAAAGGTTTATTTACATTGTGGGAATATGTTAAATGTGTAATAGTACAATTTTCATAATAATTACTAACCCGTGCATAGACTCACGTCGAATCAAGATTTTGTACCGAATGAGTAAGTTGTAAATAGGCTCTGCACATACGATGGTAAAGATGAGTCATTACATTTTATATATTTTCTGATCTTTAGAACGTGTTATTCTTAAATATTAACAGTCGTAGTATTTGTCTAATGTCTGTCTGTTTGCTCACTGATACGTGGTCGAAGGATTCCGCGAATATTATTGAAATGACTATGAGTTTAATGATGTAAGTAATAGGTTTGAATAATCATAGAGAATAATGTGTCAGATATATTATCATGTGAAAAATATTCTGATGTAACTTTTCTGATGCCTTTATAAAGTCAAAAGTTAACAGTTTTTGCTACTTATACAGTAAACATAATATTAATTGATATAATATGAAGATCTGTATGATCAGACTTGTGTCACGTTTTTAAATAACAAATACTTAACACATATATTATTTTGTTATGCATAATTCACACGTGTTTCCCGAAATATATTAATTTATTTAATTGCGTTAATATATCAAAAGTAAATGACTATAAAATGAAGTATTTCACAATGTCTCTAGACTAACCACCAGTTTCTGAAAACCCAATCAAAGTTAATCTATGATCAAAACTATTGCCGCTTTTGTCATTGACAGGTATTCTTTTAACAAGAGATTAACTAGAGGCTTCTAGAAACTGTGTGTTAATTAAGCAGTCTATGACTTAAGGTTTCTCTTTGTAAACGGTCAGGTTCAAAGTGTGAACCATGCGCGAGCGCACGTGTGGTGTTGCACACGAGTGACTCAGCTCCGGAGACAGTTACGCTTTCATATATTAACATTAAAACAATAACAAAATTCATAGAGAGTGAGAGAGCCATTGTCAGTCGACACGTCAAATATTTACTGACGCAATATATTTGTGCGGTGACGTCAGACGTTACTCAAATAATTCGTTTCGTCCGTTTACGTATACGACTATCTGCTTTTTCAATTCACTTGTTTGTTATAGTAATTACTTTTACATAGTACAACAAATGTTTTCACGCTTGTTATTACCGATAAGTTATATAAAGGTGCGAATAATTCACTGAAGATATTTCAATCTGAGACAGTTGTAACTTGCACAAATATTATCTCTCTCCCTGTCTCTTTCTATAGCTATTCAATAAATAAAGATGGCGATACTTTAAACAGTTATTAAATTCTTATTGACGTGTCTGAGTACGACAGTTAGTTTAAACAAGATCAAGTTTTTAAAAACATTGACAGGTATGCGTTCGATTACAATGTCTCTGTTAAAGAATGATCTATACTATAATGCCCATACTATTTCATACACAAGTACTGTATCGTTATCGGGGGGTTGGTACCTACAGCATATCTTCATCTCTTATTTTCTGTCAGCCATAATTTCAGTAATACTCCTTTCTTATAGACGTCACCTTCACTCACTCCGTCATTTAATCCCAAATTTGAAATAAAACTTAACTAAAACATTACACACTGCAATGCTAGCGACCATCCTGCATATTCAATACTCTACGTCAGATATTTTTTTCGCCTATAAGAAAAATTATGAGAAATAGAGACAAGTAATCTATCTCAACATCTCCGTCTCTGGCGCCATTTTGAAACCCAAGAGAAATCCTAATGCTGAAATGAATTTAATGTTGACAAACAAGTTATTTCTATGTAAATTGAACCGGGTTGATTTTGTACGAACGTGCGAAAATATTCAAGCATTTTTGTTTGCTTTATGAATATTTTATTTTTCAATACATCATGTTTGGTGACAAACGACCCGGTTGTGATGTAGACTTGACAAATATTTGACGACTCGTGCGGAACTCGACATGTTTGTCAAGTCATATTAGACGATCGAAGGGCCAATAACAAAGGCTTTTAGGGCACCAGCTACTTGAAGATAGCGTGTGTTATACAGTATCAAGTATAACCTTGTGTATATTGAAACTGGCAATTTATTAGGGTAAAAGGTAGAAGCTATTTAACAGGGCTATGTAAATCTTTTCCTTATGTTTACCTAGAGGCTCTTTGAGATTAAAATTTATTGTCAGTGCTTCAGAAATGTATAAGTAAGATTCAATTGAATTATTTTCTTCACTTCTAGGGTGAATAAACTATAGCAATCAGTAACTGCATTATGCGGTCAAATAAAATAACTACAGAGAACTCACAAAAAATCTCTAAAAACCGCAATTCTAATCGAAGTCCAAAATTGGGATTTGCAAAAAAAAACATATTGAGGCCGCATTCTCGACGTTTATGTTCGGTGGCGCCAAAACCGCTAGCTGTGTGACGCACAATGCGTTATTGGGTCAACGTACCATACAGTGCACCGTTGGGCCGGATCCACACTCCACGAGGCAGCCTCGGGAGCATCTCTTCTACTTTTCTACTTCAACAGACTTATAGATTTTTAACGATTGATAGACTTGCTAATCTAATAGCAAGTCTATCAAATATTACATGTATTTATAATGTGGAAGCTCAAAATTGTGGAATTTAGGCCCTGGGTAGACAAACCTACTGAAGTTATCACTTACCGCTCTTCAGAAGTCAGCTGCTCAATGATCATTTTTATTATATCCGTATAGTATTGTATTTCATTATAATACAATCAAATATGTATATAAGACACACACACACCCTGTCAAATATGTTAATTTAAATAGTAAAATGTTAATCCGTCAGTTTTATTTGTTTACTCACTTTAAATTTATAAGCTGTGGATTTTACTTGATTAAAATACAATAAATTAAATAAATAATAATTATTGTAATTACTTGTTCTAAATTAATTAGATATTACAACGCAGTTCATATTTGAAGCATGCCTCATTGTGAGGCAGCCTCGTTGAATGTGTGAGTACCCGGACTATTTGGCGTGTGTAATGTGTATCGAACGCTGAGCCAACTAAAACAATGTTTGCTTGTCTGACGTCCAATCTGTGCCGTTTTTGGCCGGTTTGCCAAAATAGGCATGTGTTGTGGCTAACGGATTTATAACCAGACTTAGATATAAACGTGATCATCAAAACCTATACCATTTAAGTTATATAACCAATGTATATAAGCATTATATACATCCTGCTTAAATAGCTTATATTATAAGGTGCATCGGAACCAATTTTTACTTCAGTGAAAATATGGAAATTTTAAACATCGTCGTAATTTATGAGGAAACATAATTAAAAATGAAGTTTTTTTTAATTTAAGTAAAGACAGTTACACAACATGTTAAGTACCTTGCATATATAAATAAGCCTACAATAAGGGGACATAATATGAGAAAATCACATCATTTTTTTACCGTATTTTATTTATGTAAACTATAATGAATATCTTTTTAAAATTATACAAATCATAATGATAAATCCAGTTATTTTACCTTTTTAGCTATTGTGATAATAATAGTGCATATTTTTTTACAAAACCGGTAAATTGTTATCAAATCATCATCTCAAGTTGACATTAGAGTCGGGCTGTCTGGCAAATAGATAGCGTTAGATTGTTATCAAAAATAATTGATGAATTAAACCTGCTTAAAACCTACAATTTATTGCAAACGATAACGGTATAATAAAGGGGAATAAACCGCACACCAGAAAAATATTCTTACATCAAATACTTAACACCTAATAATTTTCAAATAAATACACCAAATAAATTTGTACAAGTAATATTATTTAAGTCATTTTTTTTCCAAAGTCACCATAAAAATATTAATTACATATCAAAAATACTAACTGTACATCAAAAATAATAAATGTGCATCTAATTAACGAAACACGAAAGTCTAAAATTACAATGGTACTAGCTGGTTTATCTATGACTGCACATCAAAATGTATTCACCATTTAAATATATCATTATTAATATTCTTCGATAGTAGTCTTGATAAGGTATAAGGTGATCACTGGCGAAGGATATTTTAGAGTTTAAAATTTCCTAGACTTTATTACATAAATATTAGGTACTATTGTTACATAGCTTCACTTTTCCATTTTCAATTTCATTCTATGGACGAGAATAATAATAATGTAATGTAAATTTAAAATTGATAAAGGTCCTGTTTCACATATCCACCTGTCTATAAGATTCTTAAAATAAGATAAATTTTCTATAGAAAATATGGAAAACGGCGCTAGAGAGCCGATATTGGTGACGACCCCTAAGAAATAAAATTGCATTTACTGCGTTCCACCTCGTTATAAATTTCAGTCGGTCACTTCTTTCTTATGTCATGTAGTACATCCCAAAAACTTTTCAAATAGTATTCCGCTATAATAGTAGCTTGACACTATATTCGTATGTGTCAATCTGCCACATTCATGTATGATACGGTTATTTCACTTTCGTATCCGGTTACATTAGTTAGAGAATCAACAGTTTTATATTATATTTAGAGCGGCACATATCAGCGATACACTGATGTAACATGACACATTGTCGACATTAGGAAAGGATATTTTTTTTGGATATTTTTTGCTCGCCGTGTCACCAACCCGTTTTATTTTGGCATTTTGAAAGCGATGCATTCACTTTCAATTGATTGGAGTTGAGATATGTCACGAAACTTACACCGCAACTTTGTTTAGAAGTTGATGTCTTTTTTAAAATTTAATTTATTTATTCATAAACCCGTGCCATGATTGGTAATATGTCTGAGAGACAGCGACAATGCACTTAAAATTGTTTTTGGTAGAATATACCTATAAGTGTGTTTTTTGTACGTACCGTACGTACAGATGTGAAATAAAAAAAAACAATCATACAATTTGATCAACCTTTATAATAATTTCTTCCATATTTCATTTTATAGGTCTAAATTGCGATCAATATAACAGTTGACTCAAAGTATATAGGTTTAATTCGGCTAGACAAGAACAGTAATTTATATTACTCTTTATTAACCTACACCGTCCACTCTAAAGCCTATTTACCATCCTATATCAACATTATTGAAGTACTATGAAGCCTGAAATACATCAAGTGAAAGTATGAAAACGAACAGGTCCAAACAACCTCACCAAAGATCTATCAGGAAGTAAATGAAGAATAACACTATGGAGTGTCTACAAGTACACCTGTCAATTTGTGAAGGACCCTCCGTCGAGTAAGTGTGCTGACGGTGGGTATTCTCCCAGGACCGTATGTTGTTATTTGATTCGATTATCTATAATGTATTCGTGAAAGCTATTCGATAATTTTATCGTTTAACATCGATTACAGTTTTTATACATGTTAGGAAATAAATAAATACAGCAACAAAACGTTGCATTTTCGTTACATATAACATGTTACACCCAAATTTGATCTATGAGATTTTACTCCTATCGAGCCTAAAGGAGTTTCAATTCAAAAACTACCAGCGCAGCGGGTGTTAGACTAGTTGAAAATGTGAACGCGTCGAAAATAATCCTCTTAAATTAGTAAGACATAGCGCTCTATCACGCACACCAGCACAAAATAGTTGCTCTGTATATTTTACCTCTGTAGTAGCGCGACAGTCCATCTAGACATAAAATAATCAAAGCATGTAAAATACCGTAACTGTGGCCAATATATACAATATTCCTAAGTCATGATATATGTGTACATTTTTGGGGCACCGCTCTTATTCTCAATACACGTGTAAATGTTATTTGTTTACTCTACAGAATATGTAATAGTTTGTCTATTATTATATTATGAATTGTATAGTCGATATTAATGGCCGAGTAATCAAATAACTACCTATTATGCATCGTGGAGAAAAAAAGTAATTGGTTTATTTCTAATGAAAATGTTAGTATATTTTAAATATATAATGATTATTTCAAACCAAACACTGTTTTTTCCCAAAACAGAACGGAGGTGGTACATGCGTTTCAAAGTCAAAGCCATTTACTCAGCTTAGGCCCTAGGAGATCACTTATGAAGGTCAAATTTACTGAAGTTACCAGCGTAATAAAAAAATCCAATTTCAATTGGGTAGGATACTAAGCAAGTTAGGTAGGATACTAAATAAGTTTGACGGGCTGGTTGGCGTGGTTGGTAAGATACCCTATCTATCACGCCGCTGGTCGTGGGTTCGATTCCCACTCAGGACAAACATTTGTGTGCATGAACATGTCTGTTTGTCCTGTGTCTGGGTGTAATTATCTATCTATATATGTATGTATTTACAAAAGAAAAGTAGTATATGTAGTATATCAGTTATCTGGCTTCCATAGTACAAGCTCTGCTTAGTTTGGGGTCAGATGGCCGTGTGTGAGGAATATGTCCCAGAATATTTATTTATTTATTATTTTAAGTGAAGAACCCTTCCACACTGCCTACTCGTAACGGTCGTTTGGAACCATCCCAAGGGAACTTTCACACGGAAAGCCATCTCCAGAGACGAGTGAATGATTGGTGATTGGTGAACGATGACCGAGCGAGTGAACGATTATCCTATTGAGAGCGTACAAAACGATTGGAAAATGACTGCCGGCCGTCGCGTCGGTCGTCCACCCGCGTCGAATGTCAAATTACGCGGAATTATCGTGACACGGTTCTCTTTTGAAATACATTTATTTTCATCAATAGGACACCGGCCGGATTGATTTGGGACACCCGATAAGTGGGTGTCACTCTTTATTTATTGTGCTCTCGCTCGTTCCCATTCGCTCCCATGCGGCCATGTGCCCCCGCGAATTGTAGCTGTTTTATTGCTTCTGAACGACTTCAACGGGCGGCCTGTGTTGGGCCATTAGTATATAATTTGTTGTCTTGACTTGGTGGAATCTGTTCCCGCTATTTTTTTTTAATTTACAAAAGTTGTGTACTGAAGATTTCTTACATATTTATATTTGAAATTTACAGCCTCATAAAGCTACGGTTACGTACGATGAGGTCAGTGTGATCTAGTAGGGGTGGTGTGATTGCGCGGGAGTAGGGTCAGCGACCTCGGATATTCTGCGCCCGCGCACCTTGCATCGTGACGACTTTTTACGATGCGCCTGGTGCCGATGTGCATTCTCCTTTTTTAGGATTCCTCAATTTAGTTGGAATGTTGTGTCGCCTAAAGTGGTGATTTTTGCAATTATTGCAATTAACAATTAATCTTTTATTGATTAAATTTACGTTGTATAAAATAATTAATTCAATCCTTGACACAATAAACTTATTCAATACTAATATACTACGAAACGATCCTAGCTTTAAACGACACACTAAAGATTCTCTACGTCATATCATCCGATTACGAAACACAACTGTTTTCATTAACAAAGAACCCGCAGAGAGTCAACGAAAATGGTAATTCTACGATGAGCGGAAAATTGGTGAAGGCTAATAAAATAATCATAACAGACCTTGGCGACTCTACTCTGTGGTCTCTACGGCCTCGTGGAGTACCTACATAATTGAGTAGCTTCCAGCCATATTTTGACAATATTTGAGCACACCATCTGGTATGAAAATCTTAACACCTATTTGAAAGATATTTGTAGAACTGTTTATTGTAAGCATGGTAGGTGATGATGTGGCCGAAGGTGGTGAGCACACAAAGCTTAGAAAATAACAGTATTTCAATCGTTACTATACATTTTGAAGTTGAGGTTAGAAGCCACTTAAATGGGTACTACAAAGTCTATGGATCCTACTAATATTATAAATGTGATTGTGACTCAACCATGCATAAACTGCTGTATAGATTTGAATGAAACTTAGTACGTAGATAGATCATACCTTGGAATAACATATAGGGTCTTTTTCATACCGGGAAAACAAGATCCCTTAGGCACCTGGATGAAACCGCGGGGCAGTTGTTAGTGGTCTATATAATGTATCTTACGATGTTTTCTTTCACTGGACGCTCGAAGGACTTGAACTCACTACTATTCAACGATTGCCACGGAGCTGTAATCACTTTTGAGTTTTTTATATTTTTGCTTTCAGTTATTAGAATATTATCATACTAAAATCTCTCCGTATTCAGAAACGACCCGGGAACTTTAGGTTAGAATGGCTTCCTCGTGGATATTTTTTTTGTTACCCTCTCATATCGCCCAATTTATCAAAATGCCCGCGCATTATGCACAATACACAATTAATCACTTACATCGCATTTTGAACATTCTTCAAAATAAAACTGTATTTAAAAATAGCGTTGACTTATTTATTATTTCGAATAACTTAGATACTGCCTTTGTTGTCAGGTAAAATTTCTACCCATTTCTCTTGAAATATTTGATATTCTGCTTTCATTTTGTTGTCTTTGAGTTCTTAGGATAATTTTATTAATCATCCGTCGAATTGAATTTGCTTCCCGCTTTACTTGTTAATTAAATTATTCAATCAATTATCGTGCTAATGTATTGCGATTCAGTAAGCAATGTTGACACTTGTATGAAATGCTTTTAAGTGGCATAATTACATGCACACCGCACACCCATTAAGATTCAAAAATACGGCCAAATATAAATATTAAAACATTAGTTTGTAGATTCTTTTACATCATTTGTTTTCTAAAAGTATATGCCTGATAAATTGGGCCCGTTTATTAGGCCCGGCCCCTGCGATAAAAGTTATTCTTACTAATGTTTATATTTTACCTATTTTTGTGAAAAAATTATGTTTGGAGGTACACTTTGTGTAGGTGTACGGATTGAGGCTTCTTATAACGTAGGGATGTACTAAGAATGTTTTGTAGGGGATCGCGGGTGAAACCACGGGGCGGAAAGCTATCTATACATATAGCTAATAAAACAGTACAATCCGGGGTTTCTGTACATTGAAGAAAAGTAATCATATCTGTCTGTCTGATTATTTGTTAACGCACATTTCCGGAACTACTGAACGGATTTTCAGGTAGATTTCACAGGTAGACGGAGATTAATTAATAAAGGAGCAGAATATATATTTGTGTGCATGAACATGTCTGTTTGTCCTGTGTCTGGGTGTAGTTATCTATATATGTATGTATTTACAAAAGAAAAGTAGTATATGTAGTATATCAGTTATCTGGCTTCCATAGTACAAGCTCTGCTTAGTTTGGGGTCAGATGGCCGTGTGTGAGGAATGTCCCAGAATATTTATTTATTTAAATAAAATCGGATGTTGCAAAAAAGTAATATACAGGGTGATTTTGTTATCACTGGCAATACTTGCAGGGGTGGAAGTACTCATCAATGTGAACAACTTTTATTATAGGGCTAACTCTGATATCGCGTAAAATAATACGGTTGCTTTATACATTTTGGTCGAGTAGGTATTGAACTTTTGTATGGAACAGCTGATAATTTTTTCATGATTTCACAGTTAGTCCTATAACAAAAGTTGTTCACATTGATGAGTACTTCCACCCCTGCAAGTATTGCCAGTGATAACAAAATCACCCAGTATATCTTAATATATATAAATCTCCTGTCACGATTACCGATTAACCGATTTTAAATTAAATTGGCACACCGTGAGCAGTCTGGTCCAACTTGAGAGATAGGATAAACGGCTGGACCGATTTTTGGATGAAATTTTGTGTATGAGTTGGACAGGACAACGTCTGTTGGGACAGCTAGTAATATTATAAAGCTGAAGAGTTTGTATGTTTGTTTGAACGCGCTAATCTTAGGAGCTACTAGTTTGATTTGAAAAACTATTTCATTTTTTTTTTTTTTGACTGGAACAGAAAGGTGGTGGGTCCAGGGGACCTTCTTCCACCGTTACGCAGACTTATGTGTTGGATAGCCCATTTATCGACGAAGGCTATAGGCTAAATTTTATCCCGAGTAAAAACAAAATCCCTCGGTAACGCGGGTGAAACCGCTCGGAAAAGCTAGTATTAAATAAAATCAAAGACATTAAAATTAATTATGACAAATCGTAGTAAATTTTACATAATTTAAGCAATATTCTGTTTTAAAACATAAAACTGGGTATTCCCACACAAACGGGAAATTTTGAGGCATGCATATAATCAGTGTTAAAAAAGTCGTTGACATTATTTACCAGAAAAGTGCGTGCCAGATAGGCAAATGCGGAAAATGTTTGTTTGTATAGGTGTCGTATTATATTATATTGTGTTGTATTGTACTTATAATTATGTGTTGTATTGTTGCAGATCGCGGGGCGGCATGGCGTCGCGTTGGGGCCACATTGTTCTGGTGGCGGTGATCAATTTCATTGCATTGTCTAATGCAGGTGAGTGACTTCATCAGATAAATACATAGTATATATATGTACTGTATTGATAAACATGATTTATAGACAAAGGAGCGGAATAGGAACCGGCTGGGTATTGACGGGTTTGTTAGAAGCCTCTAGAAATTTGCAGTTAAATATCCCATATTGCCGTCTATGAAAAATAAAATGTTGCTAGACATCTTGCATTATTATTCTTCTATATTTGTTACCCGACTGCGTGATAGCAAAGACAGGGTTTTGTTTTGACTTTAAACTCATTGGTAGCTTGGTATAGTTAAACTACAGGCTAATTATTTGATGATGTATTTTTTAAATTATGAACCAAAATGTAGTGGAATAATAAACTTACCATAATACCTATGGTAAGTTTATTATTATTAATTTTCTCAGATGAGACAAGACCGCGACCGCAATATTATATATTTTTTTTTTTATTTCTATTAGTCAATAATTTGTCATAGTTTCCTTTTTTGTAGGTATTTATTTTTGGTTTTGTTTAGTTTAATTTAGAATAGCGGTAGAAGTTGTTAGTGTTAGTTGTGGTTGCCTATAAATAAGTGAGCACAGGGCATGTTATTTCTGTAGCACCGTTTTTTAGTATTAGTTATGTGTATCATTTGTTGGCGATCCTTAATAAAATAAATAAATATTAGGTGACCACTTAACGATATTATATATTAACATGTTCTGCGTCACAACTTCATGCGAAATAAAATGGCAATAAAACGATGTCACAATTCCATTTTTCTCAAAAGTATTATGAAAATCATATTTCTTTATTTGTTTTCCTCAAAAGATAAACTCCGAATTGGCGAGACCTTGTCGGGTTTTCAATAAAAACTAAGATGTGTGAGGATTAATGATTCATGCGCTAAAATCGAAGGCCAAAACGATTATTACTTTATTTCAACAAAATAAATTCCCACGAATCTATTTTGGACCCTAACGTATTAAAATATCTCTTTTAATGACGTGGATTTTAGGAATTATATTAAGAAATATTTTTGAATGAATAAGTTTTGGATATTTTTTTTTATGTTAATAACTTGCAGAGCTAAACATGTGTCCTATAAGAGACAATGATGACAAACATAATTTAAACGGAAGAAAATTAAATTAAGTGCATCAAAAATAACTGTCCAATTACAAACAATCTCAAACAGGCGCGGCGCGGGCGTCTGCCAACATGCTCGCGTAAACATTCACGGACGGTCGCATGCCCGTCCCCGTCACATGCTAGTCACGTCACTGCCGGAGCACGATGTCAAGCGTGATCTGATAAAACTGTCTACCTCCAAAACGGCTGTAAAGTCCATTATTGATTGGAAGCTGTAGTGCGGAAATCGGTGATATATTTTAGTGATCAATCTGGTCTGCACTTTACATTATTCAGTATTGAGTGTGCATAGTGCATGCGGACTGTAGTCATTCTAATTAATGTATTTTATTATAAACTCCGCAACCTCATTTCCTTTAGAACCTTTTTAATAAGTGCCTTTACATTAGCAAAGAAAATATATTACAAGCGCTTTAACTTAGAAACTTATTAAGCTTGAAATACAAAAGCTTAGCTAACGTCAAAATTTGCGACACAGTATACGGGATGTTTGCGAAAGGTATAGCAGTATAATTGAGCTATTCATGAATATGTATATAGGATGGCGATAAGACATTCCGGCGAGAGATAGCAAGATGTGCGCGGTCATTGCAGACAGCGGGCGCGCCGCATGGTATGTAGCCGGCAGCGGTGGGAAAATTATGTTTCATTAGCGTTTGTCCCGCAGTATTCCCGAAAATTCAAAGCGATATTAGATAATGATTACATATCGTATCGTGCTCTCGAATGCTACAATGCACTTGCTTTACCACGGTGGTAGGGTATTTCGTAGTACCCACCTAGCTGGCTACCACCCCCAAGTTGAGAATCTGTCGCCATGCATCTACTAGTATGTTCCGACAGTTGCAATTGAGAGCCAGTTTGCTTTCTAAGCTTTATAAAGGTGGGCAACACATTGGCGACGCCCCTGGTATTGCCAATATCCATAGGCGACGGTAGCCACATACCATCAGGTAGGCCGCCTGCGTGCTTCTCGGACTTCTGACATAAAAAAATGATAATTATTATTTAATCGATTTGCCATAATGCAAGAAACTTGCGAGGAAATAAAACATGCAATTTCCAACAAAATAATTTTCCCAGAAATGTTTAACAGTATAAAATTACACTGTCTTCACCATCGGTTCCAACCACATCTTAAGTGCATTTTACTTTGCAACCTCTTAAATTAAGGAAAATTGACCAAGAAATATAGCAGTTACATACAAAGTGGCGTCCACCTGAGTCACGCGCGGAATGCCGTCCGGCCGGCTGGTGGCCGCCCCCCCCACTCCACTTCACCTGACGAACCAGTGTCTAGCCATGGGAATTGCATAGTCCACATCACAGATAGTATGTCATGTGCCATTTGGGAATAACCCACGCAGGAGGTCAAGAAATTGTGTCTGCGTTACCCGTGGATGCATTTGTGCAGTCTGATAACGTTTTATTGGGAAAAGGGTTTTGATGGATCACAATCGAAGTTAATCTGATGATGGATGAGGTGAGGATTGTTGCTCGGTCTTACATCTTAAAGATACAGATTACAGTCAGGAAAAAATTGCTGATTGTCTTCTTGTTTTCAACGTGCTGTGCAAAAACATTACCTTCTACAAGTCTTACCTATATTCAGCGCCTGTATGTCTGTCTAGTAATATTTGTAGATATTCTTGGGATATTTGAGTCAAAGTTGTTTTAATAAGAAAATAACTCATATAGTTACAGGCCAGGGTACAAAGCCATCTGTATGAAATATAATTGGAATCAGAATTTACTAAAGACTAAGTGTTATTTTTTTATATTCTAGGTATTTTTTTAGGTATTGTTGGTGACTAATCACCAACATTTAGTTTACGGTAACATCAAAAAATTACCACATTAATAGGATTTTTCGAAAATAAATCCTATAATAACATAGACCTATAATAAATCGGTAGAACCGGCGGCGTATCAGTACATTTTATTTGCCAAAAATGGATTTAGAAACAGTAACAAACTGCAAAGAGATTTTATATTTCTTGTCTGTCTGTCTGTTTGAACATGCTTATCTTCGAAACCACTAACCGATGTTCATGGAGATTCCACGGGTTAATGCGGCATGATTTAGCGCTTCGAATAGGCTTTCGGGTTAAAAGAAAGAAAATATACCTATAGATTTTTTTTTATCAAGTCGCGCGATTGAAGCCACTGTCGATATTAAAAAAGATGTGCAAAAATACCAAGTAGGTTTTCAATAAATAGATACAACTAACAGACATAAATCACGTGTAATAGAGGAGTATGCAAATATTCATTTACATAAGTATTATTGCATAATTATACAATCTAGACATTATAATTAATTTAGTTAAGATAAGAATTTTAATTGCAATGTACAGTAGATTTATTTTATTACATGCGACCTGCGGCGTGATAGATAGGGTATCTTACCAACCACGCCAATCGGCTCGACAATGTGATACTTTATAGTAGGTACCCGTATGGTTAGCTTCCACATTCAAAAACTTTTGATGAAACATGAGAGACAGTTCATTTGTAAGCATTGTGTGCCCACCTCAACATTACATACCACAGTGAGATTTCAAATCGATACAAGATAATAAATTTGTTTCTAAACTACTGAAACGATGTCACGTGCGTGTGTATATACGTATTGATATTTACCGTAGACAGTAGGATGTGAGGCGTGTAAACTCCACATTCCATCATATCTGAGGTGATTAGAGAACAATAACATACGCAATACCTGCATACCGATAGACTGCAACTGTTACACACGAATTATCGTTCGAACATACACTGACATGAACAAGACTTGTTTGGGTATCTGCACTATATCTTGGCACATTCCGTCTAAGATGATTTTCATGGAATTTGATAGGCAGCTTGAATTTGAGTTAAAGACATGGATAGGATAAGAAAAGTTCTACTTTTTATCATGGAAACTGCTTGACATACTTCATTAAAAGGAGATATACAGGGTGATTTTGTTATCACTGGCAATACTTGCAGGGGTGAAAGTACTCATCAATGTGAACAACTTTTATTATAGGGCCAACTCTGATATCGAGTAAAATAATACGGTTGCTTCATACATTTTGGTCGAGTAGGTATTGAGCTTTTGTATGGAACAGCTGATAATTTTTTCATGATTTCACAGTTAGTCCCATTATAAAAGTTGTTCATTTTGATGAGTACTTCCACCCTTGCAAGTATTGC
Source organism: Tetheella fluctuosa (assembly GCA_951216915.1). Taxonomy (NCBI): domain Eukaryota; kingdom Metazoa; phylum Arthropoda; class Insecta; order Lepidoptera; family Drepanidae; genus Tetheella; species Tetheella fluctuosa. Next base: position 14,152,124 of record OX578218.1, read on the forward strand.
CAGTGATAACAAAATAACCCAGTACATTAAACGAATGGAGATTTATTAATTGAGACTTAGTATGTGATGATGGACAGGGTGATGACTCTGACACCTCATCTCTTCAGCCCCAACCCCATGGCCCATGAGGCCAGTTTATAAAAAAAAAACAGTATTTCCTGATTCATCTGTTGTACCTACTTGGTATTCAATACACGTATATGTATTCGTAAATAAGTTTTATGGTAAATTTGTCTTCTTTTTTAACCGACTTCTTTGTATTCAAGTGTTGAACTTATGACTCCATATCGATAGGTAGTAATAAAAAGTAAGATGAAACATTTGATCAACAAAAAAAAAAAACAAAACGTGACTTATAAGGTTCATTAGATCATTAACGATGACTTCATAGAATATGTGGCTTTATGGCAAGTTGATGTAGGTACCTAAAGTGATGAGCCACTGGGTGCTGCCTGCAGAGAATACTAAATGTAGCTATTGACGAGGAAAACCTCGTACTCCTAACTTTTCCCTTCGACTTCTTACTCGTATGTACAAAAACCTTAACAAAATTGATTTGTAATAGTGCTGTCGAATTTATTTCTATCGAAAGTTTTGGGAGTATAGGTATTATTTAAAATTATTACGTGTATACTCTCTATAAAATTCCAATTCAAATAAAATTCCATTCATCCTTTGAGCTAATTTTATTATTTATTTATATATGACACTAGCTGTCCCCCGAGGTTTCACTCGCGCAGCGGTTTAAAAAATGGATGTTGGCCGATTCTCAGACCTATCCGATATGCACATAAAATTTCATAAAAATCGGTGGAGTATGGTAACTAACATTGTGACACGAGAATTTTATAAAATTCGTGCTAGCAAAATGTGTTTTCACATTTTTGTAACGCAGTTTCGTTAGATTGAGTGAATAAAAAATCAGCATTTACATAGAATTTTACACTAGCTAGACACGTGAGAACATAATAATATAAAAAAAATTGTATCACTTAGTTACATCTTATTTTTTTATGCCTAGAAAATAGTATCGTGACCGACAAATTTACTAACAAACAACATACAGTCTAAACTGATGGACTTAGAGATTTAAAATTTAAATTTTTCAGTGCACGAAGGAGGGCTTTTCCAAAATGTTACCCCAGAAATTTGTAAATAATAAGAAACTATCGATATACCAAATATCGATGTTTCGTTTACTCTTTCACGTTAAAGGTATTCTGTATTGGCAGTCAGCGGTAGTCTGTTGATGGCACAGCCAATAAGTGAAGGTGCAGACCCAAGCCCGTCGTAATGGGGAAAACGTGTTTTTCCCTTATTTATGCTATCGTTTTGTACAGTTGTACCTATGTGTGGGTGGGTTCGACGTAGATCGTTTTATGACCATTACTATGTTGAAGTTATATTTTGTTGCATGTTTATAATATACTATTGTAATATTATTATTGTAATTAATAAATAACGGTGCGGATGGTTGCTTTTGCTGTAAAGTGCCTGCATTAAACTCAGCAGTTACTCTTTTCAAAATCAACATAGATGCATAGTTCTGGCAGAAAAAATATATACGAATAATGAGTGACTTAGTTAATAATTAAAAAGCAAGTGAAGCTGACCCCCCCCCAAGCAGCACTCAGTAATAGATTTATGATGTCTCAATATACAACAAGTAGGTAACAACCCATATTTTGACGGACCGGTTGGCGTGGAGATTAGGTACCGTGGCTATGGTACAGGATGTGGGATCGATTCCCACCTAAGGCACACATTTATGTGCATGGACATGTAAGTAAAAATTACACAAAATATTATATCTTGGAGAAAAGTTCTCAGTTAAAGACTGACTTCCGAACCGGTGGTAACTTCAGTAGCTTCGACGTTCATACGTGCCCTAGTAGGGTCTAAACTTAAGAAATGGCTTTCACTTTGACTTTCCTATTCGAAATATGAACATAGTCCTTGTAGATTCAGGATTTGTGAGACACAATAATTATTTAGTATAATTTATGTATATAAAGTCCCAACAAACGATTCGACGATGGGTAATTAGTAATTATTCAACAAAAAGCGTGTCACAATCTGGAATAGGCGAGGCGGAAACGTTAAAGTTTACGCATAAATTATTCAGAGAGTCATAGCATTACGCTGGTGTTATTTATTGCGTTTGAGCACGCGGTCCTGATAGTTTGTGGGTGCTCCCTCATTTACTACAGATGGAGTTGTGCATGTGGTTAACATATATTCAAAGTTTAGTCCCGCGGGCCTCGGTTATACATTTAAGGAAACATCAAAAGGGTAATAAATGGTTTCTGCGAGATAAAATGTAAGCCAATCTTCTAACCTTCGTTTCATATATATATAATTCGCGCAGGGAATGATTCTTGATAACTAAAGAAGTGAGCAAACAAACATACAAAGTTTCAGTAAGCCTCATAAGGTAAATAAATTTTAGTACTCTATAATAGTCTATTGACATTCGTAATGTGAGACAGTTCTAGATTGATCATCTACTTTTGAGGCTGACCGTATTGTAGAAAGAATTGAAAAGATATAAAAAAAAATCACTTGTTGTTCCTGTACCTGAAACCGTGATGAAATTATTTACAGAAAACTAGACTCTAGTGAGAGGCAATATGACTCAGCTTACATAGAAACACGTTTCTAATTTATAATATTACGTCTAAAGCGGTCTAAATGAGCACGTTTAATTCTTGAGTCAAAGTTAAGTAATGTTTGAGGAAAACCCAAATTACTGTTTCTAGAATTTTGTTAAGGTATGCACACACGTATTATATTAAGGCGAATGCAAATTATTCTTTTCGACGAGACTACATTCATTTGTGCTTGAGCTTCAGAATAATATTCTACATTTGTGTCATATTTAGACTTTTACTAGCTCATTCCGCGGTTTTACCCGAGATAAAAATATTTTACCTCCATCTTTAGAATACAAGCTGTCGCTGACATTTTTTCGTCAAAATCGGTTTAGTGTTTAGCCATGATAACGTACCAAAGAGACAGACTTACTTTCGATTCTAAAATGTTAAGGATTCTTTGTACGAGTCGAAATAATTGTGCAAGTAGTTTAAAGTATTATTATTCTTATTTGCATCATAAACTAATAGAAATATGCTAGGCCTATTATAAATAATGGTAATTTAATTCAATATTTTTATTTTATGTACTTGCTACATCGAAATATTTTCTTTGTTATCTATTTGCAATCTAAGTAGTACACACACAAACAAAAATAACTAAATGCATTTATTAAAATGTAATTTAATATCATTGGTCGAATTTCTGCGAATGTAATGTAAGTGTGTTCTAAGCTTTAATTGAACGATTAGTGAAGTGACTAACAAAATGCGGAATAAGTTTAGATTGGTTTTATTTCTTTATTGACTAATCTAACGGATGGATAACTCCATGTATAATGTTGTTTGGAAATATAAAGAGTGTGACCAAACTTAACTAACTGCCTAATTAACTATATTGTTCACTGAGTATGTAATTAATAATTTAGATTAAATTTCAAATATTTTATGTTCAGAAATTACGGTATTACAGTAGCGAACTTTCATTGGGACCCACGTACAGCAAAAATATACCTTAAGAGCCTGAAGAGTCAAAGTCTAAGCCATAGGAGGGTACTTATAAAGGTCGAATTTAGTGAAGTTACCACCGATTTGTAAGTCAGTCTTCAGCTGAGAAGAACCGGCAAGAAACTCGGCATGGTTAAATATTTTTTTTCTTTAATTTTACATTTTAATGTTGTCAGCACGTTGTGCACTGGAGTTACTAGGGGCAATTGAGCTTTCGACCTTATTGCATTATAAGAATAGAATAACAATAAGAATAAGAAAACATTTTATTATAAATGACATTTTATAATACAACACGATACACACACGATATAGGGTCTAAAAAACTACAGATATATTGCTGATCAGAATCCATTTTGATGTAAGTAATTCCTATATTTTTTGCTTAAATATATCACTAATTTTATCAAATCATCCTACCTGTTCTGTAGGATAGAATTTGCAGCAGGTTATGAGTTCAGTAAACGTAAAAAGATTATGGTAAACTAACAAAATACACTTTTTCTTAATTTAAAATGTAGGTACGAGTACGTACGCCATAACATTGTAGGTATGTACCATACAAAATTTTATTAGCACCTATTAGTCATACATAAAGTCTAAAATATAACTGCGGAAATGAATGAAATAGAGCAAGATTGCAATTGGGCGATATGATAAAAGTAATAACAGGGCGTATGCCACTATCGATCGCCCGTGACACCCCGTACCCGCATCTAGTCCGTAGCCTTCACCACCAACCAAATACCCGTCTCTTTCGCATCATCTCATATACATCGCCGCTTTATACATCGAACTTAACACTCGGTTAAGGTCACAGCGTTCAATGGTGAGCGAATTGAGAAGTTCGCGGAATTGTACTGTATACGTCAATGGCCAATGAATGAATAAAATAATCCAAGTGCAAACTCATACATAAGCAGTAGTTATGTTCTTTACCTGTTTGCGTGGGTATTTATTTTTATCCGTATTCAATGGAAATGTAATTCAGAGAAATGCAGCAATACCGTGTAATGCTGAAAGTTTTCTTTGTTTTATCAATAATTGTATATCTAAGTAGTTATTGTAATGGAGAGTGTCAACTCAAACTCATAATACATTTATTCAGTTTAAACCCTGATAAAGCAACTTATGAACGTTACAATTGACTCTACAATCGGTCCGGAATACACTTGGACTGAGAAGACTCCGGCAAGAAACTCAGCAAGTAATTTTTTTGTACCTACATCTTTCCTTTATAAACAAGGTTAGGTATATAATTATATTGAAATAGCTCGTGAAGCGAACATTTATTTGAATTGCGTTCTTGTCTTCAACAAAACTACAAATCAGCAACTTTATAGTACCCTTTCTTACGTAACTTTCTTTTTAAATCGATTCACAAATAGTTCTTGAATTTCTTTGGATACTTTGTTATAGAAACGTATAGATTGTTCCTTGAATGAGTCCTTCACTTTAGTAGATCGAATAATTATTGTTTGTACTACAAAAAACTAAAACCAGAAATACTCTTAATCTTAATTACTGTACAATTGTCGGTCTTATCGCTAGGATGACGTATGGTTTATGACATAACTATCTGTCCCCGGTTTCACCCGAGAAAAAGTTGCCTGGGGGGCTAAAAAGGAAGCTCGAGCAATATTGCTAATGCAATTCATTTTTCCGGATTTACGGCAGATTAAACAATACCAAATCTTATGTGACTATTTGTAGTGACTATTTTACATAAAATATATTGAAATGAATTGCGTTAGCAATATTGCTTGGGCTGCCTTTTTAGAGCGCTTGTTCCTCAATACGGTTTAGCCGTGAAAGGGTAACAAACAAACAAACGTATTCACATTCGCAGTTATAATATTAGTTAGGATTCATTTATATTTTACAACTCTATAAATTACTGTATCCCTTTTAATTGTATATATTCGACCTGAGAAGACACTGTACTTTCTCGCTTCTGTACATTGTCTAAATAAAGATCAATTCTCTTTGAAAAGATACTTTCTAGAAACATCCATTTACTTTATACAGGATAAAGTAGGTAGATACTGTATATACTCTGTAGATATTTGGTATCTGACTAACACAGGGTATACGTTTCGTGTCAAATGCCATCCGGTCACTCAAAATTGTCTTCCTTTCGTTAATCAGTTCGACCTTGTCATTTACGTATTACCGCGTTTAAAATTAAGGAAGACTCTTGATCCTGATATCGTATTCCCCGGCTGTTACGTCTATGAGGGTTTTCCTTAGTAAAATTAGCGAAAATCTATATATATTCCTCTATTTATCTATATAGGTTCTTCTCAGTCGAAGGTCGACTTACAAACTGGTGGTTATTTCAGTAGCTTCGAAGTTTATAAGTAGTTCTAGGGTCTAAACTGAAGAATTGACTTTGATACATTTTGGGACATTCCTCACACACGGCCATCTGACCTCAAACTAAGTAGAGCTTGTGCTATGGTAGTCAAATAACTGATATACTACATATACTACTTTTCTATTGTGAATATATACTTATATAGATAATAACACCAAGACTAAGTACAAACAGACATGTTCATGTTCACAAATATCTGGCCTGAGTGGGAATCGAACCCATGACCTGTGGTGTGATCGCCACCACGCCAATCGGCCCGTAGCGGTCACATGTTCCATCACGAGACCTTTCAATCGATCAAACGACTAGAATGGCATCTAATTATTCCACTACTATGAATCATTCAATGATTTCATTCCCTCCGTCTGTGATTAGCAATAACAGTTCATTAGGTGTGGTACAAGTGGCTTAAGTGGAGCGGTAGCGATTAGCGGTTTGATTAACTCGAGTATTTATTTACCTTTGCTATAGGAATAGTTACCTAATACACTGAAGAAGAATATGCTTAGGATCATGATTTTTTAGGCCAGTGTTTTGGAACCTTGTTTATTGTTTGTGTAGGTGTTTCCTACTTACATACACCGGTAACTCTACCTTGCCAGCGTGTTTGCCATAATAAATAGTTTTTAAAGTCGCTCAACGAGCCATGGAGAGGGCTATACTCGGGGTTTCTCTACGCGATCGAATCAGGAATGAGGAGATCCGTAGACGAACTAGGGTCACCGACATAGCCCAGCGGATTGGCAAGTTGAAGTGGCAATGGGCAGGCCACATAGTGCGCAGAACGGATGGCCGATGGGGCCGAAGAGTTCTGGAGTGGAGACCACGGACCGGCAAGCGCTGCGTAGGAAGTCTGCTTACAAGGTGGGCAGATGACCTTGTAAAGGTCGCTGGAAAACGCTGGATGCAGGCCGTCCAGGACTGATCCTATTGAAGATCATTAGGGGAGGCCTATGTCCAGCAGTGGACGTCTTGCGGCTGAGATAGTTTATACTGGAAGGATATTTATATAATTATATTTTTTTTCGCGATTTGACGGGCCGGTTGGCGTGGTTGGTAAGATACCCTATCTATCTCGCCGCAGGTCGTGGGTTCGATTCCCACTCAGAACAAACATTCTGTGTGCATGAACATGTCTGTTTGTCCTGAGTCTAGATGTAATTATCTATATAAGTATATAGTTACAAAAGTAAAGTAGTATATGTAGTATATCAGTTATCTGGCTTCCATAGCAAAAGCTCTGCTTAGTTTGGGGTCAGATGGCCGTGTGTGAGGAATAATGTTCTAGAATATTTTCGCGAGTACAGCGTTGGTCCCATATTAAAACATGGCTAACCATGATGAATCCCACAATTATACAAATATGTAGTAAAGTACCAGGGTTTTATTCATTGTAATATTAATTAGTTAAATATCAACTAAATAAATATCCTGGGACATTCTTCACAACGGCCATCTTGTACTATGAAACTAAATAACTGATGTACTACGTAATTATGCATTTATAGATTACTGGCTTCCGCCCCGCGGTTTCAGCCGCATTACCAAAGGATCTTATGTTTTCCCGGGATGAAAAGTAGCCTATAGCCTTAAATGGCTATCCAACACAAAAAGAATTTTACAATTCGAACTAGTAGCTCCTGAGATTAGCGCGTTCAACCAAACAAACCAACTCTTCAGCTTTATAATATTAGTATAGATATATATGTAGGATTATGCACATAAATGTTTGCCCTGAATAGGAATCGAACCTACGACCTGTGGTGTAGCGGCCAGGGTATCTAACCTCCGCGTCAACTGTCAATATTTGATACCTTAGTGGTCTCCATTGCTTATGACTTGGGTCAAAGACCAAATAGTCACGTTCCAAGGCCTCTTTCCTTGTCAACTATAAGTTATATCTGTTCTCAGTTCACCAGACGAATGTATCAGCTGAACTAGCGCCTTTGTGATCGTGTTCATCATTAGAATATGGTTGTTTGGCGCCCCGGTGCCGCCATCACCGACAATATACTACTCATTAGTGGACTATTGATTTATATTATATAAAAAATGTTAAATTAAAATACTCCTTATAACATTTGCAGTCAAACCTGTGAATGTCCCGTCAAAATCGGTACAGTCGTTTCGGAGATTAGCCGGAACAAACAGACAGACAGACATTTTTTTGTTTGTTATGTATATACTTTCATGTGCATTTAGTAAAAAGCTATTATTTTGACATTACAAACAGACACATCAATTTTATTTATTTGTATAGATAATTAATTTACAAAGATATTTCATTATTAAATTACACCCATTTGACATTTCAGTTACGTAAACTACCTTCATCATTACATAAAGCAATGCGTAGTCCTACTTAAGTCTATTTGCTTAGTTACTACATTATTTACTGATATTTTATTAGACCCATGATTATTATCGACATTCATAAACTGTTTACACAAATTATGTAAATTTTCGTATCAATTTCGTCACCCGCATGGCTGGCTTCCACCCTCAAGTTGAAAATTGGTTAAACACTTTGCAGTATATTCCGGCAGCTGCACTTGAGAGCCAGTTCCGTAGAAGCTTTGTTTTTGTACTTACCTTGGCGAGATTGTGGTCAAATAAAAGCCTTTTTTAGAATCTTCTAAGTGTTGGTTCCTAAAAATAGGCCCTAGAGTTACTTAACTTGTTATCTTTAACTAGCTTCCACCCCACGGTTTCATCCGCGTTCCCAAGGGATATTGTGTTTCCCGGGATAAAAAGTAGCCTATAGCCTTCCTCGATAAATGGGCTATCTAACACTGAAAAAACCAGTAGTTCCTGAGATTAGCGCGTTCAAACAAACAAACTATTTAGCTTTATAATATTAGTATAGAAGTATAGATTTAATAATTCGATTAAATGCTTTCATGTAGGTATGTATTAAAATAAAAATAAGTTTTTTTTTTACACAGAGCTTAAGTAGATAAAACCTGAAAGCTTTGCAAATGAAATGGCGGGCAAAAGCTCTATAACGTAAAGGAGCGTCAAAGTAAATGTGTTATATCTACGTATAAGGTGACAAGGAGGGACTATGAAGACGGAATGTATTTTAATTAAAGTAGTGCGGGTAATGAAGGCTCCAGGACGAGTAATGAAGGGACGCCTGACGCCTGGCGCGTGACGCATGACGCATGAAGCCCGACGCCTGACGCCTTGTATTACTCGCCTCAACTTAATACACGATTTATACGGCAGTCGTCTGTTGTTAATATAGTTGGAGAAATGAGGTTTTCTAATTAAACTCTAGTTGAGCTCTCGAGTTTCTTTGAAAAAGTGATTCCATGAAACAAACAAAATATCTTATTCCTACTAATATTATGTATAAGTTTGAATGTATGTTTGTCAGTTTGTGTTTAATAACGATGTTATGGATAAACATAATCAAATTTCAATGGAATGCAGGTAAAACTGCGGGGTGGAAGCTAGTCCTAAATATTTCTATTTAAATTGGTTATATTGGTTGACCAGTTTTACTGTTGGTTGGGGATATCACAGTTTACTGATAAAGTATACGAAAAATATCACTACGACTTCAATATTATTTATGTACAATATATTTAGTAATCATTGTCTATGTACCTACTGTGCCATGGAATTATACCTATATATTTAACTAGCTTTCCACCCCGTGGCCTCACCTGCGATATAATATTTCGTGCGTATTATATTTCTTTAATAATTGTAATGTTTTACTGTTAATGGAAAAAAAGCCTACATTTTCTATTATCTATATTTGTATCCTATTTACCCCCTTAAGGGATGAAATAGTACTAAAGGAATATTTATTTCTAATATTCTATTTTCTAAATTAAAATCTCTAGGTCCGTGTTAGGGTTTAACTAAGTTCATAATTCTAACATATCTGCTGTAAGTTTATTAGCCGACTGAATTTGCTGTTATTTTACAAATGTCTGCAATATTAACGTAAGTAAATATATTCCAGTGAGTGCGGCGGATTGGAATAAGATTTTCATTAGAATTTCTATTTGATTTTCTTAGAACATGTTTGTTGAGGCTTTTGATTATTCCTGACAGTAGAAACATTAGTATTTATTCAAATATACTGAGTCGATGTATCTGTGGTCTAATTCTACCTTCTAGTGGTATAATTATGTCACATAAAATTATGTATAGGTATTTTTTAAATATTGTCAGTGAGACTAGATAAATAATTTTATATTAAATATATGTTTCTTTTGAAAAGAGTAATTGCCGAGTTTGTTGCCGTCTCTTTCTCTCTTCCGAATCGTGCGATAAAGTCAGACTATTAAATTCAAGTGCATGGGAAGGTTTATTTAAATATTAAAAAAAAACATTCCATTTCATTATTAGTACCTAATGAGTTCTTTGAACCCTAAAAGTACAAAACAAAAAAAAAGCCCTGTATCGCTCATTATAACAATGTTCATGGATACGGACTATCTATAGCCAAAATCAAATTTAACTTACTGTCAATTCAATTCAATGAGCAAAGCACATTTCTTTCTACCTTTCAAATATATTTTTTCGTTCAGTGCTCCCTGTAACGGATTTCCAAGTAAATAAGGAAACGACTCAATAAATAATCCGCTAGCTAAGTGAAGATGTCGCACGTTTTACGAGGTTAACGGTCGCAAATAGGAAGGACAGGTCGTTCCGCCCGCCCTAGATTCCGTTCATCCGCCCTTCAGCTATCGGCCTTCGCTGGAGCGGAGGCCGGGAGCGAGGCCGCCAGTACGTGAACGTTATTAGAGTTGAACGATCTAGTTAGCGCTAAACCTGGTTAAGCAGTATTAGTTTAAAAGCCACGACCTAAAAGGTTAGCTTTAAGTGCCAGCAAGGTAGTTTGGTAGGTTAGTTAATAAAAATAATAATAGTTTCACATAATTTTATAGTTTGGAAATAAATTTGTAATTATTTCCTACTTCCTACTAATATATAAATGCGAAAGTTTGTGTTTGCTCTCACCTTCATACACTTATTTTAGGTTCTGGACTAGGATATGAGGTAATTTTTATACCAGGAATGCGGGCAAAACCGCAGGTGGAAGCTATTGAAACAATAAAAGATCTGCTTCAATCGCAAGCTAAGACATTTGTCAGGCTTGTAGCAGTGAAGTTTTTCTCGGGGACTGCCGCGGTAAAGCTATTGCATAGCATTTTTATCAACTTATGCAATTATAATTATTTATTTATTTTTTATTTATGAAGTTTTTTTTTTTTCTTTTGATATTAATTCAAGTTTTTTCTTTGATATTAATAGATACCTATACACCTATATACTTTCTCAAAAACAGCTGCTTACGTATTCGTCGGATTTCGGAGCAGCTCGTCTTAGGTTTTATTTTCGTTACGGAATTTCTTGATTCGGTCGCCGCGCTCAAAGCCCGCGATAAAAGCTATACAATAGCTTAAAAACTGACCGAGTGTTAGTCGGACTGTATTGTAGTCACTTGTAGTGCACGTAGGGTTTAGTACAGTAATAATAAAACCGACTTAATTTTGTGGCGTTCTAACTCAACATTACTGTGTAACTTTGCTATGACATTATAAGTAGGCGCAACAAAATATTAATTTAGTTACCAGTTCATTAGTACCTAACACTACATTAACAATAATAATTATTTATTTCAGACAAAAAAATCCATATTGTGAAGCTTTACATTATTAAATAAAACAATATACGTAATACTTGGCTAATATATAAACATATTACGCTATCTGCGCCTGCGCCGATCGTGTACCATTTGTAATTTGTATTATGCGTCCACGCTTCATATTCCACGCTCACGCATCATTAGGAACGTTGATCCTGTTTGTGGTTAGTTGTGTTTATTGTACAAGAATTATGTAAGTACTTAGTAAATTAAAAGTACTTTAGAAAAAAGAAAAACCTACTTTTATATTATTTGTAAAATCTTTATAAATAACTATTTTCCGCCCGCGTTCCCGGGATAAAATATAGCCTATGTTACTCGGTGAAGATGTAGCTTTATAACGGTGAAGGAATTTTTAAAATCGGTCCAGTACTTTTTGAGCCAATTCCTTACAAACATACTTACATACAAATCTTTCCTCTTTATAATATTAGTATAGACTAGTATAGATATAGATTCAGGTTCCGTATGTTTGTGTTCGCAAAACTAAAAAAGTAGTCGATGGATTAAATTGAAAGTATAACATAACGTTACATTCATATATAATTGTGTTTCATATACTTTTTACCCCTAAGTTTCCAACTAGAAATTCAAAGCGATTCGCAATGCTTAAATTGAGCAACTGTGTTCCGACGACCTTTACGGTCGTCGGAAAAGCCTAGATGCAGGATGCCCAAGACCGGTCCTATTGGAGATCCTAAGGGGAGGCCTATGTCTAGCAGTGAACGTTTTGCGGCTGAGATGATGATGATGATGAAGCGTAGCCGGGTTTAGCTTGTTGTTTTTAAATTAGTATGATTATTAATCTCTTTTGATGACTTTAGATAATATATTTTGTTATTTTGATTCTGACTTTGAATTTCACTGGAACATTTTTGAATCTAAAATGAATCACTCACCCAAGGTACATACCCCTTTCAACGGTATTTATAAAAAAAACATAAATGTATTATATTATTAAAATAAACAAATAACAATCAATGTATAAGTACTGTTTTGCACTCTAAAATATAATAGGCGTGTCTATAGATAATACGAACTATGTAACAATCGTGTATTGTTTTATTTCAATTTAATTCCTAAATTATACGGTTGAAAATATAACATTAAACACGCAAAATAATATTGCTTTCAAGAAAAATCATGTACAAGGGAAATGGTCGGAAATTCGTAATGTAAAAACAAATTTGCGAGAGCGGAGTATATTCAGCGCGTTTGGGAACATAAATCAAAGACTTGAACGAGTATAATGGATGGGGGAGGGCCACAATGGCGACGAGACGAAACGGATTCGGGGGCCTGCTGGCTATTTGTATAAAACCTTTTCAATGAAACACCGTAATGAACGTGAAAATATTATTTTATAGGAGAAGGGTATTTCCGGGTACTTTGTGGGGTATTTAAAACAATATCTAGTTTCTATTATATTTACAACAGGCTCGTTATAGATGCCTAGTTAAAATTGTATTAATAAATGTCATTAATTATAACCTACGCTAATATTATAAAAAGGTAATGTTTGTATGTTTGGATGTAGGAAGTAATCTCCGAAACGACTGATCGGATTTGAAAAATAAAAATGCGTTGGAAAACACGTTTATTGGGGAAGTTTATGGGCTATTTTTTAACGCAGGCGAAACCGCGGGGAACAACGAGTAATTAATAAAGAGAGGCGAGACACGTACATAATTTTTAACAAAATGAAAAAAAAATGAGTGTTTTGAATATTTTTCAATATTGATTATACAACTGGCAACATGTTAAATGAAATACAAACATAAGTAATGAAATAATATTATGATATTCTACAGTAAAAAAAAAACCCTCGCTTAACACAGCACTCGTAATATTTACATATAAATTCATATTTTACATAGCAGGGTATTAGCACTGACGATCAAATTGTAACGTCATTCCAACAAAAAAATTCTTTTCCCAAAAGAAGAACCTCAGATTTTTCCAGCGAAAAAAGTAAAATCTAACGACCAATAAATCAGTACGCACTCGACAGTTTTTCATAAAGAGTCGGGGATGTAAGGGACCATCTGTCATCTCAGTCGAGAGGGTCGAAAAAACGGTACAACTCAAGAGCAGGACCGGGACGCAACTTACAGAGGATTTGTAATTAGTCGTATTGATTCAACGTTGGGATTATTAGAGTGGTTCTTATTTAAGAGGGCTGAAGGGCTGACTTCGAAGGGATGAGGGGTGAAGTCGTCGAAAAGTGTGATTGGAAAGGATAACAAAAGGTTTTTGTATGATGTCGGTGTTTTGTGACGGTTTTCAATTCTTCAGCGCACTTTGGCACAATTTTAAAAGCCTTACTGAGTCTCTACGACTGTATTTTATATATATATTGTTTCACTTTTATTATGAACTAAACCTAAACTGATATTTTCTAACCTTCTTTCGCCCCGCGGTTTCATGTTTTTCCGGAATAAAATGTAGGTATTTTTTTACAGAATATGATATATCTATGTGTCAAGTTGCATCTAAATATGTACAGCCATTACGTAGCACGCACCCACATAAACAAACACAAAAAGTCTTATGAGAATTTAGTTTTGAATGAAAAAGAAGAAGAAAAAAAACTCGCATAAAATTTATCAAATATTTTATTCGTCGCCGAATCTTGAGAGCTTGGCGAAAACGGGAATACAAATACCTCCCTATCGTACCGATGTATCGCATTGTAAAAGAAACGTAAGCGATGTCGTGTCTTATCTCCACGATCGGATCGTTCCATCAATCGAGCGTTGTTTATGGATGCTGGTATTTATACATTGTTATTGTACCATTCCGTAATTTTATGCAGCGTTAATTGCTTGATTAATAAACTGTCTGCGTAACCACACATCGTAGGAATCGATCTCTACCTGCACTTGTGTGATAAATTAAAGTATTCTTATTCAATTTAGAATTAAAATTACTTGTTATACAGGTAAAATTATAAGTAATTTTATCTATTTACTACTGTGCAAATTTTTATTCCATCTTTGGTAGTAGTTTACTACATATCTAAATAAACTAAATAAATAATTTAAATAAACAGTAGGTTACTACATAGCATAGGTGTTTCAATTTCAAAAATCTTAACTGAATGATACAGCACTATTCGAAATTTCGTTCGTATCTCATCCAAGGGCGAGGTCTGATGGCGGAAATTCTATGCAAATTGACAGGATTCAATCAAGGCGAAAGCTCCTGAAGACTTCAATCAAACACAATTTTTCAAAATTAGATTTTCAACCTAGTCCTTTATTTATTTATTTATTTATTTATTTATTTTTATTACAAAATCCACAGCTCTTACAAGTTTAAACTTAGGTATATACTTATATAAACAATATTTACAGCCAATAACGGATTTACAATTTTTAAATACTATTTTATAAGTATGAGATTGGTTTAGTGAGGTAGCTACTCCTTTGCAGTACGTGCTAATCTATGTTTTAATAAAATAATGTAATTACGAGATAAAAATAGGAGCAGTTAGTAGTAATAGTGTGTGTGTGCGTGTGCGTGTGTGTGTGCATGTGTGTGCATGTGTGAGTATGTGAGGGTGCGCGAGTGTTATGTGTTGAATCGATTGTTATTTATAGACGTTTATAAATAAATATAGGTATATATATTATATTATCAAAAACAACTAATTCAAGCCAGAGTTCAAAATTTTGGTTACTTCTTTTTTAAAACTGTAGCCGGTAGTGTTAAAAATGTCTATGCCATTAAACTTCTTATTAAAAGTTTTATGTATCCTGTTAGCTAAACAGTTACTACCATAATTCGTTTACGGTATATTTTGCTATGTTAGGTACATAATACATACCTAATGGTTTGTTTTTCTCTCATTTCAGGTCCTTTGGGTCCCCTTCCAAATGTGACCAGTTCAGATATTGGAATAAAAGAAGGTGAGCTTCATGTATTTGTAACTTTACTTTACAGATTAATATAATTTTCAATTCAAAAAGAGTTTTTTTACGTTATGATATAATTGTATGTTAAATGTTTCCAGGAAGCTGTGCCCTGGGTGACGTGGTGTACATGCCGGGGGATGAGTTCCCGGGAGCCACCCCGTGTGAGAAGTGTACCTGCGCGGGAGGCGGGGTGCAATGCGAGAAGCAGCGCTGCGAACCCCGGCCGGGGTGCAAGGCGCTGCACCGCCCCGATCATTGCTGCCCGACATATCAATGTGGTAAGGATTTAACATTATCCCACATAAGAGAGCCTAATTGTATTTTGGAAATCAGAAAGAAATGGGTCAATCCTCTCGTAAATAATCTTGCATCTTCTTTTAAATTTGGTTGGTATGATCTCAAACTAATTTAAATAACAGTATGCATAGCACATCGACGATTTTTTATGCTAATTATTTAACGGATTATTGTTTAACTATTAGCCAATTTGTACCAGTTATTGTTGATTACACCTGTTGAGTGTTACAGCATGGAGTTTAAAAATATATTATATTGTATCGTACCGTGTCCTTGACAGCTGTTTCATTATTTAACTAACTTGAAAAATGCGATATAAATATGTCGTACTACAAAATAAAGATGATAATATGTTTCACTTATTGTAGATGCGAGGCGATTGTATGTAGTGAGTGATACATGGCATATTCCATGAACGATTATTTTAATTGTAATTTTGTGGGAAATCAATTATAAAAGTTGTAGAAATAGTTTCTAAGTATTATTATTTTGTTAATTTATAAATTACTCATTACTGACATTATTTCATTTAATTTCTATTTGGTACTTAGTACACTTTCTTGTGACTTAATATTGACATTTTAACAATTTTGATATTGTGTGTTACGATAAATTAGTGTGTGATTATTTATGTTGCCTGTGGAAATTGTTAAATTAATATATCTAATTATGTACTTCATGTTAATTTTGCATACCACTTGCTGGTGAAGAGTGAGCACCATTATTAATTTATATTTAAGAACTTTAAGTACCACAATTCGAGCGAAATAAATCAATCATTCATTCATTCATTCATTCAAACGTATAACCGAGTATAAACAAAGATATAACTCTTGTTAATGATAGGGAAAATAAAAATTATACAATAAATAAAATTGCGAGATATCCCTATGCTAGTAATAATTATAAATTTTTGCCACTAATAACACGATAAAATACACCAGTTAGAGTAGTGATTGCATGGTTCTCTATAAAAACGAATGAATTATCTATGAATTCCAGAGTGCGAGCAAGAAGGTCGCGTGTACGGCAACGGCGAGAAATTGGTGGACCCAGCAGACCCCTGTCGCGTGTGCTACTGCCAGGGTGGAGAAGTGGTGTGCAGACGCATAGCGTGCTTCGTGCGCGACGACTGCACGCCCAGGCTCGTGCCAGGACGATGCTGCCCGGAGTACGATAACTGTCCTCTTAGAGGTAATTATATCATTTATAAATTGACGTTATAATGCTGTGTACTAAAAGGTAAGTAGCTAATTCATGTTTCTAGCAATGTGGCCTATTGCCTTGCCATTTTGTTTTGTTTTTGTTCCACTACAAATGTCACGACAATAAATGATTGTGTCAGAAATATTTCGACTAGTTATTCCATTAAGATAGCTTTGAACTAACTGAGAAAAAATCTTTATATTTTCAGGCGTGACTGCTCTCCCTGGCAAGTCTTCGTCAGTCCCTAATATGCCCATTGAAGAAATCGATATCAGCGCTCCACCAGCCGCCCCAAAAGAAAACATCAAGCAAGAGATCACTATCAAAGAAATTACACCAGTTTCGGAGATCCCAGTCATCACCCAAGTAAAGATCAAAGAAATTCTACCTTCACCGAGCATTGAAGTTGCTGAGTACTCATCGTCTAAGTCACCACTAATCCCTAGAGAGGCTACTTCGGAAAAGAATATCAAGTCATCGGATGGTGATAAATTATTCTTATATGCTGGAACAGAAGCACCTACTGTCATTGAAGTGCACTCAACTGCACCTGCTTTAATATCATCACCACAAGAGATTAAAACTACTGATACTACTGAAAACAAAGATGAAGCATCTAAGATTAGTTTCTCTACACAGGATTCCATTAACAGTGAAATTTATCCAAATGTTCCAATAATAGCCACAATGGGATCTCCTCCAATCACTCCTGAGCCAATAACCGTTGCAAGTACAACCAAAGCACCAATAATTGAAGAAGAGGACTTGTCCCTCCTTGATCACAATCCAGCCTTCCCACCGCTACCTGACGATTTATCTGTTCTTAGTAATCATGGAGATGAACTAGTACCAGAACCAACATTAGACAGCGAACATATACCCTTAGAAGTGTTCCATTCCAGTGCTCCTCCTTCTACAGAAGCAGAAGTTAAACAGCCACTAACGACAACTTCTAAGGATTTTCCTGACACAACGGTTACGACGGAGAAAATTTTAGAGGCTTCAACTGAATCTAGTACAGCCAAAACAGAAGTTTTAACGACTACAGAAGGGAATGTTATCAAAGAGAGCCCAACACCAAATCTTAGATCAGCAATTCCTACTGAAATATTAAATGTTCCTTCATATATTCCTGAAGAAATAACTAGTGGGTCAGACCATGCCTCAGAAAGTACAGCTACGTCGACAGTGTTAACATCTACTACTACTGAAGCCAACATTAAGGTCGAAGAAATTGTAACTGAAAAGGCAGAGTTATCTTCAGAGTCTAGTTCTATTACCACAGCTAGCTCAGAGATCGATACATCAACTCATAAAGTATCTGAATCTCCAGTAGTCCAGACCGGCTTAAAAGATGCACAAACACAAACTACCGATTCTATAGCTAAATCTAATGTCGCTACAGAAGTGACATCACAAACTGAACTTAGCTCGCTGCCTATTGAAACAAGTGATCAAAACCCTCATGAAGAGTCTGAAAATATTGCAAAGGAAAAAATTACAACTTCGACGGAAGATCCTTTTGCAACCAGTTCAAACCCACAACCATCTAGTTCGGAAGTAATTACGGTTTCAAAATTTAGTTCAAATGAAAATGCGTTTGAGGGAGAGACTACAGAATTTATCCTTACATCTTTTGGTTCATCTGAAACGGCAACAGATGCAGTAGAATTGATTAAAATATCTGGAGATTCTGAGAAAAGCGCATCTATTATTGAACCTCCTTCAGGAAGGAAAAATAATGTACTGACTGAGCTTATTAACTTAGTCAGTGATGTAGCAACTATGAGTGAGCACACAGATTCCTCAGATAATGTAGTACCCGTGACCGCAACCAACATCTCCGATTCCGAAGAACTTATTCCAGTAAATGCTGGTTACAAAAGCAAAAACAGTAATAGAAACCTAAACTCAATCACTGAAATTCCACCTAAAGGTAAAAACCAAGCGCCAGTGACCAAACAAAAGGTCATTGAAATCGAAGACGATGATAATGACAACATTACTGATTCGGCGCCACCGAATGACAAAATCGAGCCCACAACCCGAAGACCTATCATAGATAATGTATCTGATGATAAGCAGGAAAACAAATCGGAGAAAAAAGACATTGAAATTATAAATCAGACGTTTGTACCTACTGTCAACAGACCTACTAAAGTCGTCATGAAGAAAAACAACGAGAAACCTCAACAGGAAGAAGATACGACAGTGTCTGCTGAGACAGCTACTGAAAGCAACGTTTCGAGCGAATTTACCACTACGTCTTCAGAAATAACAGAAGCTGTAGAAAGGATAGAAGATTCATCTAACGCTACCTCGAGCTCCCCCCAGTGAGAGATCTCGGGACAAAGTCGATGGAACCTCAGCTCATCAGCATTTTATAGGAAATAAGTTTCGTTCTTGAAACTGTAAGTTAACGTAGAGACTATTAGGTATATAGGTGTACCCTGTCGAAAGGATTCATTATATTCCTCGTCAATTGAATAGACGGCGTCGGAAGTAATTATCGACGCTGATATTAATAGGTAGACGGCTGGATATCGCTGGTCGAATTTATTATGTGTATTAGCTGGACAAATTATTTATAATACATAGTTTAGAGCGCGAGAGAGCTCGCAATGTGTCAAATTACGAAGCGAAGTCGAACAGTCTTCAAGAGATCGCTGTTACACTCTCGCATCATGATGAATAAAGTAGCGTACCGTATTTGGTAATATTGTACGGTAATACAGCGGGCATAGATAAGTTATTTATTTTAGTGAGAGAATCGTGAGAACGTACGATATGTAAGCAACCAAGCTAGTCAACATGTGACAGACGCCACGTTGCCATTACTGCTAGCTGTTAACGAGAACATGACAAACGCAGACATTAAAATTAAGCATTCCATGTAGTTTTAGTTCCTTTAGATCATGGTAAGAATAAACCCTGTGAGTGGACACAGCTTTTAACAAAATTTGGTACAAAACGAATTTGATATAATCATCCTTACTAGGTGTAGTTGGATTGTGAATTAGATTATATGTGATCGCACGTACTACATTATTTATTGCACTTAGAGACGGTATTATCTGTGGTTCCGACGGTCGGTGGCTCAACACTAGAGTTAGTTTATTTATTGTCTATTCTATGTTATCATTAAACAGCCGATGTTTCTCTCATTTCGTTTCCCGATTATATTTGTCTGCAGTCGGTTCGTTGAGTTGTCATTCGAAGCAGCTTCTTGCTCCGGAAGACGTTATCTTTTCCCGAGCAATAAGCGCATGCGCTCACTGTATTATTTAATTATTGTTTTTTTTACAAATAAAAGAAACCTAGACTGATAATGAGTTTTATTATTTTTTACCTTTCAATTATTCATTAGCTAATTTGATTCAAAACCTATACAGGTGTTAGGTTTAGAGACTTGGCAGGCCATTTACATTGCCCATTTTCAGTGATCCAGGTTTCAAATTAAATAGTTAGCGGTCATCTATTGAATTAAGGTGACGCCGCGTTAAGCTTAAAAATCTGAAATTCTACGTGCTGCGCCCCGCTCCCTACTATAGCGACCGCTCATAGAAAACCCGCGTAAACGGAACGGACGTATGCGACAAAATGATTTTTATTGTCTAATTTAAAAGCTACAAATATATTTCATAAAAGCTAAGTGCAATTTATAGTATCAGTTTCAATTAATATATGTAGAAATTTTAGAACCTCCAATCGATCCTCAATGCCGGTAAAATTGGAATCTCTTATTTTAAAGAGGTCTTTTTGATTGATTATTTTGTGTTATAAGAGTTAACCAATCGTGTTATGCAACGTACAAAATAAAGTCAAAGACATGATGAATTCTTACAATGAATTTCAGTTCGTTCGCTTCAGTCGTTGTTGAGAAAAATCGGAATCCTTGCAACCAAAATCTTCAAGGCGTCGCCTTAGTAAGTTATTGTTAAGTTTCATGGTTTACCTTTAATTTAGGATACTTAGAAGAATTTGGTTCTTATGATTTACCCTTTCGATCAGTATCATAAAAATTCAGGGTGTTTTTTTCACATTTGATAAGTCGATTTCCAGCTCAGGCACGAGATTGATTCTTCAAAATTATTTGAATGCAGTTTTTTTACTTTAAAAATAAAATAAAGTTTATTTTATGTTAAAATTGCTATTATCAATATTTAGGGTGCATTCCCTCTATAGGGCATTTCGTTTGGTTCACCCATCGCGTCTCAACTTACTGTGCAAACCTTTCGAAAAATCAACTGTGTGGTGCAGTTGTTGCATAACAAGGTACCTATCTGTTTACCCTATTGTGTGTATGTATAGCTGTATTTAAATCACTATAGGCACGAGAGTAGGGGTTTTGAGATGATATAAGATTGAATGAAAAATTGATATTGAGATTTCTTTTCAAATTACAAATTAGGTACACAATACTACATTAACAATTCGGTAATGTTGTGTGTATGTCGAAATAAATTGTTTTATTTCTTTCTTTCATTCAATACATGTCAGAGTAAGGTAGCCTACCTTTTAAAATACAAAACGTCGAAACCGTGCATGCACGAACTGTGTTCCAATTTATTTCAACAGATGGCACACTAAGTTTTGAGAAAAGTATTCATAAAAAGAACATAAATATTTTCAGACGCGGTGCTTGTTTTTGTCGTCGACATGTCATACAAATGAATGAGTGACAGAAAACAGAGTCAAATTTTAGACAACGCATTGAAAACTATTGCGAAATATTGCTTAGGATTTAAAACACTTTTTTATAATAGCTTTGATAGCAATAACACGATTTTTGTATTTTGCCAATGCCACGTTATAAAGATATAGTCAAAGTTAGTTTTTCAGTCAGGTTTTAGTAAAATGGTGGCCGTTCAATTAAAACTTGTCACGTTCTTTTTGAGACAACCTACACGATTTCATTTCATTTCACTTGAACTTTGTTTGATCTTTATTAGACTAAACGTCGCCGATATTATTTAATAAAACTTAAAATAAACGATTTCATAAAAATAAAATTATAAATCAACGTCGCTTTGGAACATACCGCCAAAAGTCATCAAAACACTTTGGAGTAGGTATTTATCACTTTTTTTTTAATTTAGCCGATCGGCAGCTCTACAGCTAGTATTATGCTAGACTGTGTAAGCATCTTCGACTATATTACTACGTTGGGATTGTGGTCAAAGAGAATTTAACAGTGTCCTCATACATCCTCAATGATACCAAACATGGGGGCTTGCTAAGCGCAATAGAGTGAAGGCCGTCGGAGCCCTGGCCATGTAGGGCCCCCACGGCCTACTTGCATAGAAGTCTTTGATGATCTAATGAACTTTGACTAATGCATAATGAAACCATTGCTGATAAATATTTATAAATCCTAGTTGATTTATAAATGCGTAATTTTGTGTTTATATTTGTTAATCACGCTGTACTTGCTCAACTGATTTTAATTAATATATATACTGGGTGATTTTGTTATCACTGGCAAAACTTGCAAGGGTGGAAGTACTCATCAAAATGAACAACTTTTATTATATTATTATTCCATACAAAAGTTCAATACCTACTCGACCAAAATATATGAAGCAACCATATTATTTTACGCGATATCAGAGTTAGCCCTATAATAAAAGTTGTTCACATTGATGAGTACTTCCACCCCTGCAAGTATTACCAGTGATAACAAAATCACCCTGTATATATATGGATAGATCATACCCTGGAATCATACATAGATACTTTTTATATCGGGAAAACACTTAAACAGTTAGAGGTGAGAAAGATAAAAGCCATCTGACAAAAAAGTGAGAAGAAAATAAGCTTGATAGAAATACGGAAAGAGATAGTTCGATTAAGAGATGAACGGATTGCGTGAAGCGTGATTTCAGTAAGAAAGAAGAATATTGTAGAATTTTGTAAATGCAGGGTGGCGGATAGAAGTGAATACTTGATGCACGTATCTACTAGGTACGTATCAGTATCAAGTAATTTGTAATTAAATGGACACTATCTCAGCACTAGAAACTTATTAATAACATAATAATAATAACCTTAATATATACAGAAATAAAATTAAAAACGAAACTACTTATAAATTAAAAAATCGTCCCAAATCGCTGCCAAAAAGGCACACTATATTGCCATAAGTACGCCTTCTCAAAAGGAAAAGAAACAGCTCAGCAATAATGTTGACAAAATTATATTATGCAAATGCATAAACGTTTACGCATTGTGAGCAAAGTTCTCACTAAAAAGAGTTAAATAGAATATCATGTTGTAGCTGCCTATGATTACCAAAGATTATAAATGTCTGTGTGAGAACAATGTATATGAAGTACGTGAGATCTTCTGGTAGTTATTTGTTTTCTGGCACTACTGCGCCTGCCATCGACACCGTTACTCAACGCGGCCGTGACGCGTGCGTTGCGCCAGCGCACCCGACCTCTGCCCTGACCCCACACCTCTTTCTAGCACCATGTTTGAGATCATTAGCTTTCCGATATTCTTTTTGTTATACTGTTAGCTGCTTTTCTTTATTTAGAAGGCTATTAGTGAATTTCTATTGAGTTGCGTACAGAGATATTGTATGGTATAGTTAATCTTGGTGAAACCAAACTCTTATATTGATTAAATTATTTGAACTATGGAAATAATTGATCGTAGTACTATAGTATGTAATAAATCTGTGGTTTTACAGTGGGAATCTATTTAGGTTTAAATTATTATAACAGACAGTTAATTTTCATAAGTGTATATAAACAAAAGAAAAACTATAATATATAGAAAATTTCCTCTAAACCTGACGGTACTCATCGGTAGATGATTGGCAGATCTTCAAATTGAAGGTAACCAGCCAGGTATTATTTCCTCACGATGATTTACTTGATCGGAATATCATTGCTTAGTTAATACCTAGATAGTAGATGTCGCAAGTATCAACACATGTGGCATCCCATACCAGCGGCCTGCCGAGCCGACACTCCACCGGATCAAAGTTATAACATCCGGCCTCTTGCCGCAATTCCTAGTTATAAGTTCTGACATACGTACTACATGAAATAGGTGATGGTACAACTAGAGTATAAATAAAAATTAAATACTGTTCGTTGGTAAGCGCATCACTTGAGATCGGCTGAACCGATTTGGCTAATTTTCTAGTTACAATGTTTGTAATAGTTGGAATAAGGTTTTTAGGGAAAGAAAAAATTAAAAACATGCCCAGAAATGTGGACAATTTGGGAAAAACTTAAAGTTTCTTTGAGATTTATTGGAATTTGGACATGATGACGCAACTAGTTAAAAATGAAAAATAAAAAGAGGAAGACAGGGAACCTAATCAGAGCGGGTAGGTTAATAAAACTGAATGCATCTGTAGCGTGGGCATCTTCCCCCTTTGTTATAATCTAAGATTGTACACGATAGAACACTATATTTCCTAGTTAATTTTAGTATAAACTTAGATCTGTGTCCATATGTAACATACTTTCTTTTTTAAACTCAATGTGAACGGATGCTGTGCATTAGCTTAAAAAAAACGCGATCAAGTGAGTCGTGTCTAGCTTGTATCTTGTATAATGTAAAATGTGATAAATTCAAAGCTTAATGCTTCCGCATAATTAATGTAGTTTATCTCGAAACAAATTTCTGCTCTCTACTTTCTTAACCTTTTCATTTATACTAAAGTTAGTGCACTACTTTCTCTCTATAGCTCATTTGTTCACAGTCAGTGATCGATAGGTAGCAGGGTCAAATAACGCTGTGAAATAATAAAACTACTTTAAGTCTATTTATTGAAACATAGATAGTTTCCAAAGATTATGCTATAGTAATTATTTATTTATTTACTAAATCATTTAATATTTTAGTTTGTTCTATCACATTTTTTTGTAATAAATCTAAGTTGGTTTTGAAAAAAGTTATTACTGAATTTATTGCCGACTCTTCTCAGAAAAAGCAACCTTCCAAACCGTGCGTTATTGAGCAAAATTAAATAAATACCTATTTAAAAACTCACTCGTATTCCGAAATACAAGTAATTTACACGTTTTTTTTTAATAAAATACCCTTTTATTGAAGTAACACTGACCATGAGACAAGGGGACAGTGCGGGAGGTGAAGAGTACCCATTTATATTCCATACAACGCTACTCGAAACCAATTTAAACGATTGATCAAATGTATTCGATGTTTTCGAAGTACTTTCTTTATGCACGTTCTACAATCTACATAATAGGTACCGTGCTGGGGTATTAGCATCACGTTTAAAATCTGTCGCCAGGGATATACCTGCGTGTTACACTTGCTAGCTAAATCTCTATAGGGAAGAAAGAGGACGAAAGAGGAGAGGGAGACCGCGGTTTTGTGAAACCTATACTAATATTATAAAGCTGAAGAGTTTGTTTGTTTGAACGCGCTAATCTTAGGAACTATAAAAAAAATCTGCTAATCAGACACAAAAAAATACAGATATTTGAGTTACCTCAGGGTGGGCAGGTTGGTGTGGAAGATACCCTATCAATCAGGCTAGTCGTGAGTTCGATTCCCATCCAGAACAGATATTTATGTGCATGAATGTGTCTGTTTTTCTAATTGTGGGTGTAATTATCTATATAAGTTATCTGGTTGCGTACAATCTCTGTTTAGTGTGAGGTCAGGAGGCAGTATGTGAGGAATGTCCCAGGATATTTATTATTTATTGAAATGAAATGAAATGAAATAATTTATTCATTCAAATATGCCTTCACAGGCACTTAAGAATAGTCAGACTCTAACGCACGGTTCGGAAGGTTGCTTTTACTGAGAAGAGCCGGCAAGAATCTCAGCAATTACTCTTTTCAAAACAAACTTAAGACTATTACATAAAATTTATCCTGCAAGAGCGAGCGCTACACCCAAGCATTGTCGTCATTTAAATATTCATTAACGTTATAGTATGCCTTTTGTTCCGACTTACCCTATTTATTGCAAATATAATTGCTATTTTCATCATAACTATCGTGCATAGAGTAGGTAATAAAGAAGTAAAAACAATGGGCAGTCATTTCGCGGAAGTTCTAAATGTCACAGGTAGTAAAATATGAGATAGGTAATAAATATTCATTATACTTCAGCATTAGGCAGCGAGTACTCGCAACAGTTCAAATGCAACACATTGCAAATGAATTAGATGCTGCATCTCAAACTATT
Organism: Tetheella fluctuosa; assembly: GCA_951216915.1. Taxonomy (NCBI): domain Eukaryota; kingdom Metazoa; phylum Arthropoda; class Insecta; order Lepidoptera; family Drepanidae; genus Tetheella; species Tetheella fluctuosa. The sequence goes on from OX578218.1 coordinate 14,178,371, forward strand.
GCAACACTCGTTATACGCTAGTGAGATAGGCGTTTGACAGCAGATAGCTGCAAATGTTTTCCCAATCACTTTGAAGTTGACATTTACTTTCACACATTGTATCTTTTGCAAGATCCTGAAAATCTCGGAAGTCTGGGAGTCAAACATACTAAAATTGTCACCATCTGGCGATGGCTAGGTAATACAGATCCTACCCACCAACTCTTATTGTGATTCTACTCAGTCTGAACTGATTAGTTTTTGTTACAAAAGACTTTACTATGGAGCTTTCTCCAGACATTTGATAGGAAAAAGTCTCCAAACAGTTTAGGTAAAGTTGAGTTGCTATGAAAGTTGATGGTAGAACATTTAAATTGAAAATAAGGACTAGTATATTATAAATCTCTATTTGCTCCTCTGTTCGTTTGTTTGTAACGTATGCGCTCCTATACAATTCATCTGGTTGCAATGACACTTTGGTTTCTGACAAAAAGAGACATTGCGACGTACACAAGGGATTAGCTAGTGAACGATACGAAACAAATAATTGACATTTACTTATTTGTAAAAAAACCGGCCAAGTGCGAGTCGGACTCGCGCACCGAGGGTTCCGTACAAACTTCGTCCATCGTTCGTCCATCACGGGAAATGCATAATTTTATTTATTTACTGTATTTGAGGTTGGTGCCAATTAAGCTAGACCTCTAAATTGTATGAGCGCCCATACAACTCAGAGGTCTTTATTAATTGGCGTAACTATGTATGTATGGGGACATCCTTTAATTTTCAACTTTTTTAATTCTTTTGAATTTTTCCTTTATTTGTGCTGTAACACCTTGCTTTTTGCCATTTTTTTTTTATATTTGAGTTGATTGAATGAAAGGTAAATTGCGGTTTACGATTTACTAGATCTCGTTCAAACCAATTTTCGGTGGAAGTTTGCATGGTAATGTACATCATATATTTTTTTTAGTTTTATCATTCTCTTATTTTAGAAGTTACAGGGGGGGGGACCAACATTTTACCACTTTGGAAGTGTCTCTCGCGCAAACTATTCAGTTAAGAAAAAAATGATATTAGAAACTTCAATATCATTTTTGAAGACCTATCCACAAATAGCCCACACTTATGGGTTAGCCGAAAAAAAAATTTTTGAGTTTCAGTTCTAAGTATGGGGAACCCCCAAAATTTATTGTTATTTTTCTATTTTTGTGTAAAAATCTTGATGCGGTTTACAGAATACATCTACTTACCAAGTTTCGACAGTATAGCTCTTATAGTTTCGGAAAAAAGTGACTGTGATATACGGACGGACAGACAGACAGACAGAGAGACAGACAGACAGACATGACGAATCTATAAGGGTTCCGATTTTTGCTATTTGGCTACGGAACCCTAAAAAAGAGGAGCTTGTCGAGAATTTTGTTCGAATAGATAACTTTCCAGTGGAATAATAAATTTATTTACGCGAATTTAAAATTTGCGCCATTGTTAAAGTTGTCCATATTGATGAGTTCATATGAATACCAATATCATCTAGCACGTGCTTCAATAAAATATTCTCTGTATATAATAAGATGTTTCTAGTTATAAAAAAATTGCTTTTTACTACATATTGACAACAGCGCCACCTACCAGATCCAACTGTTGTTGAAAACCTTCCAGGTGACCCCATAAGTACAACAAAAAATCATCAGAATCGGTCAACCCGTTTTGGAGAAGAATTACGAACAAACGCACTCCGGAATTTTATATATAAAGATAGCTACAGAAGTATATATTATATTTATTATATACTAGCTGGCATTCCTGAGAAAAATAAAAAGTCTATGTCCTTCTCCATACCATAGGCTACCTGCGTACCAAATTACATCGTGAAAGGTTCGGCGTGAAAAGGTAAGTAACAGACGGTTACTATCGCATATATAATATTATTAGTATTTAGGTAGTATATGGTGATTAAAATCTATACTTTTGTATTTTATACCATTTGGTTGGTTGCGAAAAGTAGACTGTATTTTTTGGGCTAATATTATTTACTTTAAATCTGGATAAAATAAAATATTTTGCTGTCAAAATAAACACTTGTACGAAGGTAAGACACGGGATAATATGTCTACGATTTTGGAAAAGGTTTTCGAAAGAAGCGTAACCTTAGAGGGAAAGAAAGCATGCGATACTCACGGTGTAGGTAATGTCCTTTCACGTCTTCCATGGAACCACGTTTTTTTTCCTTCAAATCTTAAAAATATAAGCACAATACAAATTGTCTATATAGAACATACACAAATAGTCCTTTTTCACGGTTTTCTGATGACACATGATTAATCTTTTAAAGGATTTCTGATCAATCAGGCGGGTGCACGCGCGACACAGACCTCAGCCTTTCAAAGTTCTTCGGTAAGTGACGTATTGATGTATTTTGACACATATCGCACGCAGGATTAGAAAAAAAGAGGGTAGGAAAATAGCCTCATATAAGTGTACCTTCATTATTACTGCAAGCGCAATTAAATAAAAAAAAAAACAAAATCCAACAGTATGGATATAGTACCTATTTAGATCTTTATTGATCGTCAAAATAGAAATGATATAATTCTTACTAATTTAAACTAAATTGTACGAACAAAGAAATGTAGGTACTCGTATCATATAAGAGGTGTTCCGGTACAGTCGTTTATGATGGTGACGCAAACGAGTTATGTCGTAAGAACTTTGGTCGACACTACACCCTTCCCCCGACATTTGAATTTCTATATCAGTCTTGTTTTCGGCTAGTTTTATAATGGAAAGATAGAAAGAAATAATGAAATCTAAGACACAACTTATACGCCTAAAGAGGTTTGAACGAGACTGCTCCCCAATGCTCTGCTATTATAACTCTATACATAGGAAGATAGAGTTGAATATCGCGTACTCAGTTAGGTACAAAATTTAAAGACTTTTCTAATATACTTAATTTTTTTTTTATTTGAATGGGCTCGCGTTGGGCCCCTGACCCGTCTAAAGACGAAGGCGAAGTCTAAGATGGAGCACGCTTACCCAGAAGAAACCTATTCACTCTGACCTTGAATGTAGGAATAGATTGTAGGAATCAGGAAACAAAGACGCCGGGAGCAAGTTCCACTCCTTTGCTGTCCGCATTATAAATGAGGATGCAAAACGTTGTGTCCGTATGTTTGGTATGTCAACAACGTATGTAATTTATAGAGAATATTTGTTTTAGGTTAATTTTTGTCTTGATAGTAGTCTTCTAATATCTTATTTATCTCGTCGGAAGTAAATTAAAGATCTAACAACACATCTAAAACTTCATCAGTGTGTGACTGAAGCTTTCGGAGAGATGGCTACTGCTTTAACATGGTCTGAACTAAGTAACCAAACCTCTGAATTATGTAAACTACACAGTGTACTTACGTACAAATTATTATCATCAAACAGAGAAGCGGCAAGTTTAAACACCAAAACTAATGACTAAATAACAAAACAAATATATCTACAAATTGCTATTATAATTGACCGTATACCGTTAAGTTGCTACATAATTTTATTTTTCCATTTTTAGTTTATTATGTGTATTGAATACCTATCAAGATTTGTCTCTAATCGAGGACATGCCTATCAATAATAATTGTCGATAATATTGAATACGATATTTCAATCGCAATATTCGTGCTCCTTTTCGTTGAGAAATTCCTTCATATCTTCAAAGTCCATGAACAGATCATGATCAAATTTATATATGGGACCACCTCTCAAGTATGACCTAACAAACGTAAAAAGAATCATCAAAATCAATTCATAATTGGCGGAGTAATCGCGTAACAAACATACAAAAAAAACATACAGTCAAATAGAAGCTCTTCTTTTTTTGGAAGTCGGTTAAAAATAGTAGGAATTCTAAGGCGATGATAGTGATGGTAGTGACGTAGAATGGCGTGGCCTCGAATCCTCCAATATGTTTGAACTTACAGTGAAGGAATACGTGACGTACCCTAAGCTCGGCGGAGGGTATTTGTGATACCCGCCTGTCTGTCTACCACCCTCAAGATAAAAACCTACTGGTGTCATCCGGAAACAGTTTCTTGTAGATTTTATGTGCTCATCATCTTTGGCTATATCATCACCATCATTGAAAAGGAATATACAAAAAATATTTTTGTCTACAACATCCATCACTGAAAGATGCCCAAAGGAAGTATAAAACTGACTCGTATTACATAAATAAATATTAGGTTTTTTGGCGTCGTTCACGTTCGCACTGAACGTATTGATTCCGAATCATTATGGGCTTAATCCTCTCGGAGGATGAGGCTATAAAAACAGCGGTTTAAAAAAATGTTATTCACATTGATTTCATAAATATCTCAATAAATGACGATGTAATTTTGCCACTTTTGCAAAAAAAAAATGTTCCCTGAAAATATAAAAAATGTAAAATTGCCACGGAAGTGTAGGAAACACCTACATGCTAATGTATGGCAAGAGTAAATGTCGACTTTAATTCAGATATGAAGCATCAAATGTCACTGTCGGAACACACCGTAAGTTTTTGTTGACAGTTTTTCGATCTTCAATGACGTTGAGTATTATTTATTATATTTATTTAAATAGACAGATGGGTACAATTAACACTATACGGGTAAATTGCTTCATCACAATATGTTCCTTCACTGAAAACTGGCTCAGCAGGTTAACTGACCATGTTGGCGTCACTGGGAATCACTGGATGCTGGTTCGCTAGGATGTAGTAGTGGTATGGTAGGGATCAATGTTCAGCTATTCCTTTTATGGTGGTCATTATTTGTAACATAATAGTATAAATCAATTAGTGATGAGCTCTAGTCTGATTTCATGGCCCTCATATAAATGGCCAGGAGTGTTGCGCAGGCGCCACCTCGTGGTGAAAGTTCCGAGCGCGGGGAGGGGGAGGCTATATCAGACCAACGTGTGCGCGCGCGCACCACTCCTCAGCAATCTTACAGGTGAGATATGGACATCATCGCATTCACACGAAATAGGTCGTTATACCCTTTGTAGTGAAAATGTGTTAAAGTGGTAAAAGTGTTTGTGTGTAACTACTGATTAGCGTTCACTTTCAATTGCGCGTGATTGTTGTGCGCGTACGCATCGATACACATGTCATCCGCTTTTATGTAACCCTTTTATCTGCAGTTAGGAAGAGATTGGAGTTTTGAGAATCATCGCAGTTAAGATCATTAGTGTTATTGTGGACTTTCATTTTTTCGTAATCACAAGATTTTAAACTAACAAGCGTTTATGTAGCCCCATCATAATAATTGTAATAGTATGTTCTCCATAGATATGTGCTTCCTAACTTGATTCTATAATTATTGAAATATTATTTTTGATCGTATAACTGATTTACTAGATTTTTTTTACTGGATTTAATAATTATCTTTGTTTTTAGTCTCCTAATTCGTCACGAATCTCATATTATAAGTTTTATACCACATAACAGAAATATATATTTCCACCTTCCTTTTTCGAGTCAACTATCTGCCTACATCACAAATGTTCTAAACATCTTCATCTTGCAGACTCCCGAGAGACCCGTTGAGATCATCCCAAAATGCAGTCCTACGTATTCTGCTTACTGGTGGTGGTGGCGGCCGTAGCAGCCGCGCCCAACCGCGAGGGTGCCGCCTTCACCAAAGAGGCCATCAAACAGGCACAGAACACCTTCCTCATCCCCAAGGATGCTGAGATCCAAAAGGTGAGCTACAAGTTTATTCCCAGAAAGTTAGGGAAAATTACGTTAAAAATCGCTTTGGTAAGGGTTCCATATCCTTAAAAGATCCATAGATTTAAAGCAACCAGCTGCATAGAACCTAATTACTAATATTATAAATACGAAATTGAGTTTGTTTGTTACTCTTCTTGACGCCCCAACGGTAATTCTTAACGAAATTAAATTTCATGCAGATAACTTATGATATAGGCTCTTTTTAATCCCGAGAACACGGGTAAAGCCGCGAGGGACTAGTTCAAATTAATTTCTGATTTGACAGTGATTTTATATGTCTGTTTCTTTCGTATAGATGGCTAAAACATAACGATAGAATAATACAAAACGCGGCCTCTTCTAATGGATTATGCTAATACTTCAACTTTGGCCATGAAATTAATGACCCTTCTTTGATGACGATACAAAGATATTCAGAGTTAACCAATGTCACATGTCATTTGGGATTGTAAATTTATATAAATTTTTACCTCAAATAATTTTAATATGAATTTGTGAAAATTTTATTTACTTCCTAGTTTATATTCTAGCAATTATAACATAAAGTAAAAGTTGTTAATGGCGTATGCATAGAATTCAATTAACATAAGATTCTTCGTACAGGTACAAGAAGGGATCGAGCTGGCGGCGTACGAGTCGATCCCCGGCAACCAGAGGATCAACCTGTTCGAGATCCTCGGCGACCAGGTCCCCTCCGAGGTCATCAACAACCTCCAGGGACAAGTCGACAGGATCGGCCATCAATAATTCGTAGTCATTAGGAAATGTTAAGGATATGGGAACTAATGACGGAATTGTATATTTTTAAGAATGCAGATTTTTTTTTTCCAAAAAGCATCTGTACTCCTTAGAAATAAACATCGGTTACTGGCTCCCAATAATGAGATTCCCTGCGTGGGCTGTCAATACATTATTTATTGGTGACGCAAGAACTATAAGACAGTGAATGTGATATTGTGCAACATCTTTTTATACGTTTGTACATAAATATTATTAAAATTAAAATAAAATGGTCGTGTGGTGTTAATATTGCGGTTTTTTTACGTAACCTGTAGGGCACACAGAAATTTAATCCACTATTATATAACGGTTCTGATATAAGACGCATGTTACTGTCTCAAATGATATAACTCGATCTAAACTTTTGAATATTCAACGACTCTCTATTATGATTTGATTCAAACTAAACGGTTTTTAAAATCCGGGTGTCATGTTATTTATGGCGTGACTTGCTTTACATCACCGGTGTCTTGTGTCTATATGGGGTCGACAAACCTAGAAACGTATCTTATGGTTGCTGGACCATCCATTATTTGACTAGTTAGTTAGCATTTACCATTACAATGATCGGCAATAATCAAAATCCCATGTGTAAATATAAGTTTAAATCTATTTACTAAGGGTATAAAATAGAGCACCAATTTGGCATAAAGACATCATCCGGTCTTATGATTTACGTCGTCATTATCTCAAGCTTTACTAATAGGTAGTGGAATATGCTGATGTGCAATTTTGATACCTAGCTACAAATAAATAAAAGCTATTTGCAATTATGTGTAAAAATGTTCAGGATGGATCGATTATTTGCATGCTACTGACGTCGTCCTCGCAATGACACAGAAAAACTTTCGGCCAAGTCACGAACCATTCGAATTTGAAAAGATTTCTCCATAACGAACTAACAAAAAGTAGGTAACAAAAACAATGCATTTAAGTAAACACGAGACCTTGAACCACATAATTAACGTAACGTAATTAGTGGCTTACGATGATATTTTTTTAAATAATTGCACTGACTCGTAACTTTATGGAGAAATTATTCATATTCGTTCAACGCTTAGGTTAGGATATGGTTAGGTTACATTTCAACGTCAGATTAATTAAAGGGTAAATAAAGCATGAAGAGAATTGGCTCTGGGATCCCACAGGTTGCCGAATTAAATACACATTTGTTAATTCTTCAATCATCAATTTAAAGATGAGCGAAAGTAAAAAAAAAATATAGATAGTATATCCTAATAAGGATTATGTATAAATGTGAAAGTTTGTATGTTTTGATTTTTATGACTGGATTTGAATTAAACTTGCCACATAGATAGATCATACTTTGGAATAACATAAATGTTAATTTTGATCCCTGAAAAACATAAGATGCCTCGGGAACGCCCGTGAAACCGCAGGGTGGAAACTAGTAATTACTATAACTGTCTTCTTGACTCATGGTAATTTAACATGAACTGGGAAGGATAGTATCAGATACACTCCTTAGAAATCTGTTATGTTATACAAGAACAACTGCACTAGAAGAACCGCTCTAGGCAACAACTACTTACCGCCTGATGATTGCTATTCATCGTATAAGGTTATTTAGAGTGCAATTAGCACTCAGCGACTCGTTATGTTTAATTAATGAAGATAACTGATATGCCTGCATGTAGATACAGCTGTAAACGTAGCTCTTAATGCTATAGATTTAAGGGTTAATATCGCATGTTTTGTAGCATTATATAAAGTTCGAGTATACGGTTCAGTCGACGCTAAACGAATGAATGTGTAGGAAGGAAGGTTTGGCTTCTGTATCGGTGGTAATATTAAGTTGTTGTAAAAACTAAATTTCAATAAACCTACCTAAAGAGCTTATATTCCTTCTTGGATTTGATATAGAGGGATAGAAAGGTCAGAAACTTGTCTATTCAATTCCTAGAGTCAGTTAAAAGCAGCTCCTTCTGGATTAGAAGTTATCAGCAAATCAATAATGGTGCCATTATAAATTAAATTGACATTACCGACCTCTTGAGGTCAGACAAAGGTGGTACGGAAGATCTGTTGTTATATAAACGCGATTCTAAGAGAAGGTAACCGCAGACAAAAAGTATATTGGATTATTATTATATTACAAATAACCATGTAGTTTGTAATAGTAAGTTGGGTTCGAACCTACGGAAACAAAAGTAACTGTAGTCGAGATTAGCTCATCTTCATCACATTATGAAACTGAAAGAACAACAACTGTATGCAATCATACAATCCGTATTATAAGTGATGAAAACTTTAGTGAATGGAGATGAGAGGGCGTTCTGGAGACGAGATTGTTGAAACAATGCACGGTGCATTGGCACAGTGCTAGCGTACTTTGTAATATTATAATTCCGCCCGGTTGAATACCCTAAATCTGTTGCCACATAACTACCGGTGTATTTTGGAAGCTGCACTGAGAGGCTGTTCCTACTACACAGGCCTATATAATAGTTAAAAAAAAATACAAAAACACATTTAAATATGTCACCAAATGGAAAGAATTACTCAAAACGAAAAATGTTATATATTTATAGATAAACCTAATATATTCATCCAATTATTTTGTCTTGATTATTCGATGTATTGAAGGCCAGTCTCTTTATACCTACCGGATTTTGGTTTTGCGGAAAGCTTGCTTACTTACTATTTTTAAATTCTTTTTATGTCATAATACTCACAAGCAGGCATACTGTCCAGCTGATGGTAAGTGGTCACCATCATCTAGGAATATTAGCAATATTAGGAGATGGCCAATTTGTTCCAAACCGTTACAAAGTCTAGAATGCATCTGACTATCAAATTCCACTGACGGACACACCCGGCTAGATCATTAATATGCCGCTATTTCTGACTTTTTAGAAATCGTGTAAAAGATGCTTGCCTAATGATCTCAAACTTTCTGGTAATTTATTTTATTGTAAATAAAGTAATACATTAAAATAAACGATTGGGTTTCCAGCAGCATGATATGCAAGGAGCCTGATGTAGACGTGAGTCATGACCAATGTTTAGGCAGAGCCCCGGAGCCAAGTGTTACACGATGCCATTGCGCCATTACCGAGGTGTCACCCGAATAATAATCAATTTATATCGTTACGATACTGCAAATGGAGAAAGTATATTTGCGTACGTGCACATACAAGAGCATGTGTTACACGACTCGTTTGTATTGTGTATTTTTCGAAGGTGATAAGCCTGAAGGGGTACTGGCTCTTAAATACAGCTCTGGAAAACACTGGTAGATTTTAGGTCATAGCTTTTTCAATTTGGGAGTGGTAGCCAGCTAGATGGGTACTACTGAGAACCCTATAACCATGCTATGGTTCCCTTACGATATTTCTATTCACCGAAAGCTAATCTCATTTTAGAATTTGAACTTACGACCGTCACTGCGAGCTGTCTTCGCAATTTATAAGTTATTGTCAATTAAATTCGATTCTAAAGCTGTTGCTGTGGCTAAGTTTGCGTGTTGGAACAGACTGAACTTATGTCCTTCGTTCTTTTGTGATTATTGAATGTATATCAATATACTTACTCCGCGAGAAGTAATGATGAACCCAGAAAATAGAAAAATAAGCGCCAGATTTAGGTTGTATGTATACAGACAGATATTGGAACTATTATTAAGTGTATTTTTTTTTATTATAGCCTGCAGATGGTAAACTGTTACTGTACCCCTATTGACGCTTGCAAGACCAACATTGCCGACCCAGTAACAATCATTTTACACCTTTCTTGAAATGTGTGTCTTTTATTTCGAATACTCAATGCTTTATATTGGATCTTAAATCATTTTTGGTGAATATCTAAGTCTGCAAAAATATGCTCAAAAATAGGAATTTTACTTTTATACGTATATCGTTATCGTTAGCATCAAGTTATTCCGGTTGAGTTCAACGCACTCTAATCAAGGATAGTCTCGAGAACAGACATAATCTCTTTACTTTATGTGTCCGCAACACATTTATATACAAATCTTGAGCCATATTTAAATAATATATTATTTCTTTAATTAATATAAATAAGTCATAGGGGTGAAGGTTATTTAACATTTATCGCAATATTATAAAGTTCTTATATTACTTAGGTACTAGTGTCTATCCTGCAGTATTACCCGAGCAATGCTATCAGATCAGAAATAATATCGATTATACTCATTCATCAAAATTATTTGTTTTTTTTTTCTTAACCATAAATTTTGTAGAACTTTGAGTCTGAACTCATCCATTACAGTGTAAGTATATTTCACATACATGTTTTGAAGCGCAGCCAACTACAGCTACAACTTTTTTATGTCGGTTAAGTGCCATCAGTAGCAGTTTGTTGCCAAATATTGCGTTAGAACCTTCATTTGAAGTGCTATTGGCCTTGTTATTTAAGCTTTATTGTGCTTGTTCTTGAGCTTCCAACATTGTATTTGGTAACATTTCCCCTTATTCCTAGGTCGTCTTGGCCTAGAAGCTTTCAAGTGCTGGCGGAGGATAGGCAGGCAGCTGCTTGCATGGTAGCCAGCCAGGCGGGTACTACAAAGTACCCTATGACCATGCTATTTTAAATATTCTGGGACATTATTCCTCACACACGGCGGAGTTTGTACTATGGAAGCCAGATAACTGATATACCTACTACATATACTACTTTTCTTTTGTAGATACATACATATATAGATAATTACACCCAAACTCAGGATAAACAGACATGTTCATGCAAAAAAAATGTCTGTAATGAGTGGGAATCGAACCCACGACCTGTGTCGTGATCGATAGGGTCAACTATGGCTAGGTACCTCAAGTTCATTGTAGGATTCCAACGACTTTCGCTACGGCATATGACGTCACTGCCACTGAGCTATCGTCGTCTTAAATTGTTACGTCACTCCTAATATTTTTTATTTTGTATCTTCGACAGCTACTCTTTCACTTACTTTACTCCTAACGCCATCTGTATTATGATCTTGGTATTATTATGGCATGTAGCCTTTCAAAAGTGTTTGCCTATAAGTTTTGGATACAGCCTGAAGCATAAGTACCAATATAATTGAATGAGATAGATGGCGCTTTCGTCATCGTTCTGCCCAATCAATGTTCTTTTCTCAATAATTTAACTATCTATACATGTAATACAATTTTTTTTTACAAGAAATGGAGTGTTTTCTTGTCTGTTAGTCTATTTGAACACGCTAATCTTCGAAACTACTGAAAGGACTTTGATGAAGTTTAGAGGGGTAGAGCATAGCGATATGTCGCTCAAAGAGCAGCTCGACTGGGGAAGTACCTCCACCTTACAGAATACCGCAGGCAAATAGCTTATAGTTGTGTTCCTGCGTGTGAGTAAGGTCGCTAGAGCTCATCGGGAAGGGGGGAAAGGTCAACAACGCGCGAGTAATACCTCTGGTTTTGCTAGCGTTCATAGGCTATGGTAACCGCTTATCATCAGGCGGGCCGTATGCTTGTTTGCCGACAATGTGGAATAAAAAAAAGTATCCACAAGTTGATGCGGCTTGACTTGGCGCTTCGAATAGACTTGCTGACTTATACGTTATAGGCGTATCCAGAAATTTTGAAAAGGAAAATAGATCTTCACCAAAGGTTTAGAAGGGTTTAAGATACAAAAATAATAAGTTTAATCTTAGGGCATTCCTCACATACGGCCATCTGATGGCATAGGTGGGTTATTTCATAACTTTTAATATATTTTTTTTTTTTGTTTTGTTTTTTTTTTTAGTTTTCTAGTTTCACAATATTGTCATTGGTAAACGTTGTAAACGCCTCTTATAGGTTTACATTATCTTGAACTCGCATTATGTATATATTTATGGTAATTTTATGAATGTGTCAATAAGTATTTTGGCTTGTCTAAAAGATAAATAAATAAACTAAGCATAACTTTGTATTTTTATTTTTAATTGTATATTTTGCAAAAAAATATAGCAAAAATAATCATAAATCATAAAAAAATTTAACGTTGCTTTTCTTGCCGATTCTTCTCAGTTGATGGCTGACTTCCGAACCAGTGGAAACTTCAGTAAATTCGACCTTTATAAGTGCCCTACTAGGGCCTAAACTGAAACTTTGACTTTAATATGGAAACCAGATAACTGATATACTACATATACTACTTTGTGGCCGTAATAAGAACAATTAGAGAACTTCGACTAAAGATAGTTATAATCATAATTTACCCTAAGGATGTCCACTGAAGCTAAATCTCAGCATATGCGAACTGCTAAATACAACCTTAACCATTAAAATGCAAGGTTGTCTTTTGATCATATAATTAGTTAAGTACAGACAAACAGTTTTCAAGTTCAGTTATTTTACAAGTAACACAGAGGTTTATATCGTGAGACTTTTTTTTATTCACATAGTTCATTACGACTTCCTACGAGATGCAATTACTTTAATTTGAGTTAATTTAATTGTCACTAATAGGTATGGCGCAGACGTCTCTAGTATTATACTTCTTGTTGTATAAATGTTGACTAGAATGTAATACGGTTGAGATTTAGTTTGTTTTGTGCGATCTGTTTGTAAATCTGTCATCGCCTATTCTATGTATTTTGGCAGTTGGACTCCAGTCAGTTGCTTTCTAGGTTTTGAAAAGAAAAACAGACATAGTCAAAGCCATTTATTTAGTGTAGGCACTAGGAGGGATTTATGAAAGTCGAATTTATTGGAGAAACACTGGTAAACATGACTATAGGCAGATGATGGTACTTACGGTGGATAATTAGAAAAGGATAGCGACTTTTAACAGCTATATTTCTTGGTAGCAATGAAAATCGCGAGCATTGCTCTAGCTACAGTTTTCACTATAAGTACTAGAAATTGTCGCGTAAAAGAGCCCTCACATTTATTATCCAAGAATCTAACGGTGCAGCGCGGTGTGAGGCCGGCCTTAATTGCAATAGGTTTTTAATTAACACAAAAACTATTGTTCATTTGAGGTACCGACAGGAGAAATGTAAGAGATATGCTCGTGATAAATACGGTAAATAGAGATATGTCTACACATTTCTACGGATGAATGATAAATAATCCAAGAAGTACGTGGCAAAGATAATTGCGGCGTACTTATCATTATAAAGAGGATTAAAAACTCATTACTGCCCGCTAAAAGTTTCTTATAGAAAACGCCACCTTTGGGTGCACTTAAATGGGAACCAAATCGTCCTTTTCGAATAGATGGGATGAAAAATTAATTTTACCCTCTTTATTGTAAAAACACTTGAATATAAGTGAATTTTTCAATTAGGCATGGATGGTCAAATCTGTAAGTGTAGGGAATAGCGAAATATAGTCAAAGGAGACTCTGATCTTATTTGATATATACTAAAACTGAATACTTAGTTTAAAAAAATACAAAGTTCCTAGCTGGAAAACGAACCAGTTGATCATTACTTCCCAGAATTTTAAACACTATGGGATAGCGAAGTAATAGTAACAATAATTAAATGGTTTTTAATGGTTTATCGCGGGCTTCGGGGTTTGAGACCGAATCAAGAAATTTTGATAAAAAAAAAACCGTAACGAAAAACCTAACACCTCTGCTGTTTGTGAGAAGGTATATAGGTGTATAAGTATCTATTAATATCAAAGATTTTTTTTAATAATAATAAGAAAAGAAAAAAAAAGAAAAAAGAAAGAAAAAAAGGAAAAAAAAACTGCCTAAATAAAAAATAAATAGATAATTATAATTGCATAAGTTGATAAAAAATGCTATGCAATAGCTTTACCGCGGCAGTCCCCGAGTGCCACACGTATTTTTTTTTATATAATTGATTAAGTGTAAATATATTTATGATCGTGACTGCATGATGACGTTTATGATGTACAGCCCGCATAGGTCTACTAGGCGGTAGTCTGTACATTGTTAACATACTTTCTCTAGTTTTAAAACATTGTAAATAGATAGTTTACGTGTCATTACGACTAATACACCTGTATGCAGGATGTAAGACAATTTACCACACGCACCGGTTGATGTAATATATTTTTAGTACTCGCCTAGATCATCCTAAAGCGGGCATCCTAACATATTCTGGGACACACACACCTCACACACCGCCATCTGATCCCAAACTCAGCAGGGCTCGTACTATGGAGACCAGATAATTAGCTATACTACATATTTTATCGTAGCTTTTTCGCGCGGTTTCACCCGCGTTCTCGGGATAAAATATAGCCTATGTTACTCGGTGAAGATGTAGCTTTCTAACGGTGAAAGAATTTTTAAAATCGGTCCAGTACATTTTGAGCCAATTCGTTACAAACATACTTACATACAAATCTTTCCTCTTTATAATATTATTATAATTATATATTATATATATAGTATTATAGTATAGACAACTTGGAACTATGATAATAAAGATGTAATTATACATAATATGTAATTTATGCATATTAGTTTCCCACCCCGCAGTTTCACCCCGACTCCCTATTTTACCCCCTAGAATAGAATTTCGGAAAGTCCTAAGTACACCCCTACTTTACGGAGGGTGCTTTGTTTGGATCAGACTGATTCAAACAATGTGTACCTCCTTACACCATCCATAAAAAAATCGTATTAAAATCTTCGCCAAAAAAGCCTTTTGAAAAACATCAATATAAATGTTTCAAAGGGCATAAAGGTTTGATACTAAGTTTCACGTAAAGTTCAGAATAATATTATTTCCTATACAAACTTTAATCGCCTATTTAACCCCCCTTAAAGAGTGATACACGTCACTCTTAATTTTCAACTGAATAGCTAAATACAAGTTATAATGTTAAATATATTGATACTAAGTCTCATACGCCATTTCACCCTTATAAGGGTAGATTTTTGAAAAATCATTTCTTAGTGGATGCCCACACTTTACAAGACCCGCTAAAATTCATGTCTCTCGGACCAGTGACTTAGGCTATTCGTTAACTTGTTAGTCAGGACATTTATATGTATTAAAATAAAATATTTACTTATGGGATGTTTTCTATATATCATCCAAGCTCATCGAGGCTTCGGGAGACCGACGGGCTGGGAGCTTTTTCCGCCAACGCATAAGCTTGGCCATCCAAAAAGGGAACGCTGCCAGCCTGTTGGGAACCTTGCCTATCGACAGCAGCGAGGGCTTTGAGGATGTTTTCTATATATCATAGTTTGTATTTTATATATATATATATATAAGTATATTTTACAGTAAGTTACAGTAAAATATTTACTAGTAGTATATTAGTTATATAGGTAGTTTCTATAATTCAAGCTCAACTAATTTTGGAGTGAAAAATATCCCAGACTTTGAAATTTAATGTAATTTCTTTCACAACCTATTATTACACTGACTCATTGACTTCCGCCGGACATAAGTATTTCAATGCATGTCAGTGATGCAATCTAAAAATTTCTCGTTATGATCGCGGCACAGACTGGTGATTGTACCTAGCGTCACTTAGCTGCTTTACTCTTGATTAGATTGATTACAATTCATAATTTATAGTGCGTCAGTAAATATTTTTTTTTTAAATAAATGGCGATTGATTGTACTGTTACACCATCAATGAAAATGATAAAGAAATAGATGATAGGGTTCTGTACCTAAAATATTGGTACAATACCGTCTCATCAAGACCCAGCCCAAGGGTTATTTTATGGTAACTTCAGTAAATTCGACCGTCATAAGTGCCCTCTTAGGGCCTAAACTGAATAAATGGCTTTGACTTTGACTTTGATGATGTGGGGAGGAATAAGGCTAAGGGGGAAAAATAGTGTCTGGTGAAACCGCAGGGTGGAAAGCTTTTACCCAACTGTTCCATATGGAGGGTGATGTTGTATGTTTGTACCCAGACCATATTTGATCACACAGGCATCAAGTGGTAGGTTGTGTGCTACAATTTTAAAATAGAGCAAGAACAATGTTTTGGTAGCGATAGAGGCCATAGTGACACGTATTCTGTAAAATAACAAGACTTGATCTTATTTCATTAACTTATCCTAAGTTTGCCTTTTTTTTCTCGTCGCTATATAATCTGTTTCCTCCCTTTTTGGGTGCTATAAATTTATATGGTTTTTTGCGCCCGCGCAATCTTATATTCATAGAAAAATCTTTATTGCATATATCGTTACAATGTAAACTATAAATTATATCTGTTAACAGGCTCAAGTGGCTCGGCCGGTGCCTGGGAGCGCTCGCTTTTTGCGTTGAGACGAGCGATGCTGCGTGCGCGCACGTCCGCTCCCTGGAAATGAGCTAATTACCGACACATACTTAATTATAGTTATCGTGCCGCTAAACCACCTCTCCTGCCTTCCATCTTATTTATTTCACACACAATAAGGTACTAAAAACTAGATTCTCCATTTTAGGCGTTCGTTTGGCGGCGCTTTTACTGTCAGACAGATGCGATGCAAAAGAATGGTACGCTATTGGATTCTTTGTACTTAAAGTACATCCTGGTTAGATCGCAGTATTTTGTACTGTTATAAATATCACAGATTAGATTTTTTGGTATTGATAAGTGGGATAATCATGTCTCGATTACATTCCGCTGATAGTCAGAGATGCAAGATAGATTTCCCTGGTCATTTATAAGGCAAACTGAAAATATATTTTTTTAAGTAAGTGATGATGTGGCCGAAGGTGGTAAGCATATTAAGCAAATTAGGGAACTACCTTTCAAGTGATACTGTCGGAATTGACCGGTATGAGATTGACGTTAGATTTCAGTTTGAGGGTGGTAGCCAGTCAGGTGGGTACTACAAAGAATCTTACCACTGGTCTATAGTTTCTTAACAATGTTTTCCATTACTGAAAATTTATTGTAGGGTTCGAACCCACAACCATTGCCATGGCCTTCGACATATCAGGTTTAGCAAGAAAAGCAAAGTGGAGTCTTTTTTAAATACTAAACCTTATACTGGGTGACTTTTCAGGAATACCCTGGATTTCTGAATATCTGTTATGGATGTCACATCTGCAATTTCTATCAAACTCAACCGTTATAAATTCTACGAACCAACCTACAACCAAAATTATTTAGATTATTTTTGGCACGCTAACAGGCAAAAAAGCATTTATTTAAATTTATAAATGATCATCGCTGAAATCACCAAAAGAAATCGTACAAAACATCAATCTTGCTCGATCAAAATGTACTTTTTATTTCAGAGTTTATTCTATACTAAAAGTAACATAACAACCCAGTATTTTTCCACAGCAGCAATAAGGGAACGACCAGAAAGAAGTGAATCCCAGCATTGAGATATTGCGTAAGATCCCATTGATCGATCATATAGTATGATACATGTAGTTGCTGTATTGACGATCGGGTGCGCCTGCGCCGCGCCACCGTCGAGTCAGTGTAGCGTAGATCGTCGCCGTGCGCTGTCATGCCGCCCGCGCCGCCACCGCTCGCGCTCGCCGCGCTGCTCGCCTGCGCACACGCCGCAGGTCCTTTGTGCTCGCCATGCAAATCCACCGGTCGACGACCCCAGTGACATATGCTAAGGATAACTGCCATGTTTACCGCCCATTTTTAAATTTTATTACCATGTGCCTGCGCCTATAGACTTCAGACTTCAGATTAATAATTTTGCGCCAAATTTATGGCGCACGATATTAGTGATTTATTTAGTAGCGTCTGTTTTGGTTTAGAATGTTGATTTTATGTGTGTTTGTTGTATTTTATATGTTTTAGGTTAATTTAATTTGCATACTCACTTTTGATTTTATTAACAAAATATAGGTACCTACGTTATTTTTTTTCGTGTAGGATCGTTATTTTTAAAACAATTAATAAGTATACGCTAGAGAATTAAAGGGATAATTTATGAGTAAAATTTTTATTCCTTTTTTAATCATCAGAAACCATCGCTGACACTATGATAAATGTTTATAGGAGCGCGTACAAACAAACAAACAAACAGATAAAAACGTAATGTAAAATAATCGACACGTAAAAAATATTGATGTAATTCTAATTAGTGGTTCGCTCGCATCTTCACTCCCTCATACAAAAGAGTTCAACTCGCGAACGAGAGCCGTCCGCACTAAGCGTGGTATATTTGCATTGAAATTAACAAACCCATTATAGCCGGCTGTATATGGAATTATTTATTTGTAGAGACACAAAATGGACGTTATTTATTTATTTAGAATAATTTAATTTGCAAGTTCATTCACTTTATGCTAATTTAAATCTTGTTGGAAGTTTTGTATTGATTTATATATTGTGTATAAATAAAATTATTCGATTGACAATTTCATAATAAGAAAAAGCAATAAGTTTGGTTTTTCGTTAATTAGCTTAATTTTTTGTATGTCTTCATTAAATATACAAATGATTTTTATTTACATATTTACAATTAAAGTAAAAAATACAAACTATGATATATAGAAAACATCCTCAAAGCCCTAATATATAAATACAAATTATAAATATTCGTTTCATCTTAATTTTTTTAAATACATCTTATATATAGAGGGTGATTTTGTTATCACTGGCAATACTTGCAGGGGTGGAAGTACTCATCAATGTGAACAACTTTTATTATAGGGCTAACTCTGATATCGCATAAAATAATATGGTTGCTTCATACATTTTGGTCGAGTAGGTATTGAACTTTTGTATGGAACAGCTGATAATTTTTTCATGATTTCACAGTTAGTCCCATAATAAAAGTTGTTCATTTTGATGAGTACTTCCACCCTTGCAAGTATTGCCAGTGATAACAAAATCACCCAGTATATATCAGGTAGGTACATTTTTTTTCCTAGTGATTGACCACATCCTCTCCATGGGAAGTGATGAGCGATCAAAGGTAACAAGCACATGTTTCCCTTCAGCATAGAAATTTTAGAATTTGAACTTACGAACTTTACATGGAAATTTGCTTATTTAACTTGAAACAACGAGATGGTTTAAAGAAAGTCTAATAAAACCCAAGTTTTGAATATATCCGTCATTTTTTAACGTCATATGACAAAAAGATACGGGCTTATTTTAAAACCTAGGTTTTAAAAGCTTTATTTTAAACCAATTCTTGTAATGAGATAGATTAACCATTTCAATGACTTCCTCTCCATCTGACATTGAATAGAAACGAATGACTCTGTTTGTAAGTTCGCAAGTATTTTCCTGCGCCTGCGCCTGCGCATGAGCCTGACTAATACACTTTCCTCTACCACTGTGTCACTAGAGCACGCACAAAGACAAGGATTACTCATTTAATTATAGGAACTAACAAACCGTTCTATGATATATGAATGTAATTAGTTTTGTTATAAAATATTAACATTTTTAATTAATGATTTAACCGTTTGCGAAAGTTCTTTATTATAATCTATTTGTTAATGTTAGAAGTGGGCTAAGTATGACTAGCTATGTCTCTGATTTTGGGATTTTTTTGGCTGTTTCAGGCGTAACTAGTTATATAGAACCTTACTGCCAATTTTTTCCGCTAGCTTAACATTTGCTAAAGCAACCCTATATAAATAATATTCTAATCCTGGTAAATAATACTTTAAGAAAAAATATGTTTATGTCTGTGGCTCAATCACATCGTAATGGCTAAACAGATTTAGATGAAAATCGCACATTATATTGCTTTTACCTTGGTTTATAGAATACTTTTGGCCCGCGAATATTTAATTCTTCGGGAACGCAGGGAAAACAGTGTATTGAATGTATTTAAATCTAAAGACGTATTTCGACTTTTATGAAAACTTATGCAATCTAATACCTTTAAACGATATAATATAATATATATTATCTTATTTTCTAGGAAATTTCTAAACATACCTAACCTAGTAAATTTATAAATTTGCGGATCTTGTTATTTTCCGGTGACATATATATATAATATATATATAATCTATATATAATCGGAATCCCGGAAACGGCTCGAACGATTTTCATGAAATTTAGTATGCAGGGGGTTTCGGGGGCGATAAATCGATCTAATTAGGTTTCTTTTTTAGAAAACGTCGTTTAAAAAAAATACCGAGCAAAGCTCGGTCATCCAGGTACTATTAATTAATAAAAATACTATTTTAATATATTTTGTCATTTAACTACAAGTTTAACGTAGAAAATTTACGTCATTCATAAATTCACCAAGAATTTTCTCATTTCAATGTTAACGTAGCGATAATCTATGCAAATGTTAGGACCCGCTATATCGCTCCCACATTACAAACAACTTTGGGAATCTCCTTGCCGTTGTAAACTCTACTTTAACTACTGAGACATAGAGTGGTTAGCTTTTGTTAAAGATGGTAATTGTATGTGTCGTGTGATGTACCAGTATAGGCAATGAATGGGTTCCAATACAAACGTAGAATGTTTACTTGTCTGCGACCGTCCGTCGCGTCGTCGGTCCAACCGGAATACATAATGTGAAGCGAGTGCCGTTTGTTTGTCACACGTGGTACCGTCTAGTTGCGGGAATTTAATATTTTTGGAGAAAACTGACCCCAAACTAAGCAGAGCTTGTACTATGGAAGCCAGATAACTGATATACTATATAATATACTACTTTTCTCTTGTAAATACATACATATATAGATAATTACACCCCAACTCAAGACAAACAGACATGTTCATGCACATAAATGTTTGTCCTGAGTGGGAATCGAACCCACGACCTTAAACGACTTACACACCTATTACATAAAAACTCACAAATTAAAGGAAAAGATTAATTTGAAATAGCTCGCTCTAATATTTTATCAAAATTATAATTTTGTTAAACTATTAAAATATACTTAAAGTAAAAAAAAACAAAGAAAAGAAAGAAAAACTATTTATTGACCCACAAAGTCGCAACACATGTGAATGTCTTAAAACTAATAGGTTCTTAATACTACCACAGTCTATGTAACTCTTACAGTCGGCCAACGGACACGTCTAGACAGAGCAATCGTGCGGGACTTGCGACAATGCAGCAATTATGAATGCCTATACAAAGCGGCATTTTGCGTGACTTCAAACGCGATAGACCACTGTATGTTTTTACGCTGTGATACTACTAAACTAATTAGTGTGTGTTGCGCGGGGTCAAAAGGTCCCTTAGCATAATGTTACACTGCTCATAAGAAGCAGTGCAACGTAAGGAATGTGAATGAATCTTATATCATTTCATCTTTTCTGTAAAATACTTTTCACTTCCCGGATCATTTCATTAAAACCTATTTTCATAAAAAATAAACACACTAACAAAACAATAAAATTATAACAAGTTGTCAACACGCTACACCTATCTAACAAAAACTAGACTTATTCGAAATAAACATATTTAGCGATATATTAAAAAAAAACTTTAGGGCATATAATCTATACTACATTTATTAGAGACTACACTACTTTAGGTAAATTGGTGTTCACAAAAACAAAAAACAAAAAAAAGTGTAGGTTTAGTGTCAAAAAGTTTAAGAAGATCCGAATTAATTCTTCGAAGTTGTTTCGCAGATGATGTAACGATACAGGACCAGCGTGTATGTGCTTACAAGTTACAACCTGTTTGAGATGTTCGATTCGCTTCAATTGATCCGATACGAGAGGCACAAGATACCATTGATATTTGATACACTTGTTCTCTTCTCACGATTATTTTATTTATGGAAATGTATTGACTTCTAACTTTTTGTATACTGTGTGGATATTTCGTAATGGCATATTTTTTTCATACATATTGAGGATACTTGACAAGTTTGGAATTATTTTCGCGTTTAAATGAACCTAGCATAGATTGCAAAAATATGAAGTCTCGAAATATTCACCCGGTATCAAAGGAGAAGTTGACTGACTGACTCACTGATGACAGATTTTCAAATTGAGAGTGGTAGCCAGTCAGGCGGGTACAAAAAATTACCCTACGATCATGCTATGTTTCTCACGATGTTTTCCGTCATCGAAAGATCAAGCTCTTCGCAGGATTTTTGCAGTTTATTCAATACTAGTTCCCGCAGTTTCACCCGCGATCCCTTAATATTAAGTTTATTGAAATTTTCCAATTTTCTTAATTTTTCTCTACATAAGAACCTTCTACAAAGTATTAGAAAACTTAAAAAAAAGATGAATGAAATCGGTAAAATTGTTCTCAAGTGGCGTGACCAAGGAAAACAGGGATTCATTTTTATATATAATAGATTTTTAAGAAACGATTCACTGTAAACCTATCCACGGTAGATATCCCAAACAATTTCAGTTATGAGTCCACAACTCTATCTTTTACGAATCTCATTTTTAATTAACCAACAAAAGTAATACACATTCATTGTACTTACGGCCGTGAATCATGAAACAATGGTCAAGTTACAGTAAATTTGTAGAGGTCACCACGGAGCTGGGCGGGCCAGGGCAGGCGCAGGGGCGGGGCATGGCGGGCAACGGAAGCGTCTGTCCGTCTGTTCCCATGAGCTCACCATGGGAACACCATTGTTCGCGTACAGTTACACTTGAACTGGACAACGTATAATTACTATGGTTAACCAAAC
Organism: Tetheella fluctuosa; assembly: GCA_951216915.1. Classification (NCBI taxonomy): domain Eukaryota; kingdom Metazoa; phylum Arthropoda; class Insecta; order Lepidoptera; family Drepanidae; genus Tetheella; species Tetheella fluctuosa. The sequence continues at coordinate 14,201,389 of OX578218.1, forward strand.
TGGGGACTTATTAGCTTTGTTCTAATGTTAATTTATGTGAAAGAAAAATACTATTGTACGTAACTGGTACGAGAGGTGGCAAATAAATATGTTTTTATTATTTAAAGCATGATCAAAGTTATTTATTGTCTGCTCTATACTTATCACTACCTAAGATGTTCTCCTATTTTATACAGTACTAGCTTCCGCGGGGCTAATATGAAGATTGTCTGAAAATTTCGGAGTCTATAAGGAACATACATACATACATACTTTCTCTTTTATGTATATATAGATATCCTCTAGGAATTCTGTTCTCATCAATATTCACAGAATATTATCCTATACTATCTGTATCCCGCGGTTTCACCTGCGTTTTCAAAATATTAAGTAGCCTATATTCCTCAATAAACTGCCTATCTAACGCAAAAATATAATACAAAAAATCGCATACTTTCAGTTTTTCCTGAATTTTCCAATTTTCTTAATTTTTTTCCGTTAGAACCTTCTACAAAGTATTAGAAAACTTTTAAAAAATATGAATGAAATTGGTAAATTCGTTCTCAAGTTATGGCGGGATTATGTTGTTGGGATAGGGTTATGTTTTTTTTTTGTATGTTTTTTATTACATATATTGATGTCATTTTCAATTAGCCTAACTCCTTGACCTATGCCTCATTAAAATACATATAAAAAAATACAGTGAACAAGAACAACCCAAAATCCGTTTTGCAAACGATGACATGCATTTTAAAGCACCAACAAACATATTATATTACGTGGGTAAGTTCCTCGGAAGGCGGACGACCGTAACATTGTACGCTACAGTTAGGAACATTGCTCACAATAAGGTCAGTGTCAGTTTATCCTCATTTATAATGTTATATTTGGCATCTCATTGTCGAGACAAGTAGACGTGTGTCCGCTACTCGTAACTGTGGGAAAGAAAAATGAAAATATGCGTATTTACTATTTTAAAGTTAAATAGTTAAAATTTTAATTAGGTTTTAGTTTTTTGTTTTTCATTCGACTTATATATACTTGCCTTTACACAGATAAGCCCACGAGATTAAAATATTTAAGTGTATTATTCTATGGTAAATAAATATATCTTATACAGGGTGATTTTGTTATCACTGGCAATACTTGCAGGGGTGGAAGTACTCATCAATGTGAACAACTTTTATTATGGGGCTAACTCTGATATCGCGTAAAATAATATGGTTGCTTCATTTATTTTGGTCGAGTAGGTATTGAACTTTTGTATGGAAATTTTTTCATGATTTCACAGTTAGTCCCATAATAAAAGTTGTTCATTTTGATGAGTACTTCTACCCTTGCAAGTATTGCCAGTGATAACAAAATCACCCAGTATACATATAAAATTCTCGTGTCACAATGTTAGTTACTATACTCCTCCTAAACGGCTCGACCGATTTTTATGAAATTTTGTGTGTAGGGTAGGTCTGAGAATAGGTTCTTATTTATTTTTTAAACCGATACGCGATTGAAACCGCGGGGGACAGCTGGTATATTTATATATATATATTATACTTTGAAACTACCAATATGAAATCCAACCATCCATATGAAATCCAATCATCCATATGAAATCCAACCATCCATAAACTCATAATTATTATTTCAAAACTTTGCACTAATTTACAACCTTTATTATCTTCTAGATAAGATTTTTATCCTTAGAATATGTATATACATCATTACTACTATCTCAGCTACTAATTTCAGCTAACAATTATCAAAATCATTAAAATCATCTCCCCAAACTGTATATCAATTTGGTTTTGATAAATCTCTAACATAACTTATATGCGATGTTTGATTCTATTTTAGAATTATATTTAAAATCCTTCGGACTAAATCTTTTCTTTATTTTACTCCCACGCACCTATGTATATCGAACTTATTATACGATGACCACATGAACAATAACCTTTGTTATTTAGTACTCACAAAGCTCTTAGTTTAGCTAGCAATTTGCGGTTGACAGACCACCTACGTTCTCAGTAGGATATCACCATGCACCTTATATACTACCTTTATTTCTGCTGAAAAAAAAGGTAAGTATTTGATATAATCCTATCCTAACTAATATAATAAATGTGAATCTGAGTTTGTTTGTCTGTCTTTTCATGCCTAAACCGCTGAACCGATCGCAATGAAATTTGTCACGCAGATAACTTATGGTATGGCGAGGAACTTTTCTTGGAAATGTGGGTAGAACATGGTGGGACAGATAGTTGTAATATAAAAATAGACTTAACAGTATCCTTAGTAAGAAAATCGGTGAAGGAAAACATCGTGAGTAAACCATACCATGGTAGGGTAATTTCTAGCACCCACCCCTACTCGTGAACTCCTGATTACCGAGTTTCACGAGCGAGACAGACAATAGACACTTCGAGAATTCACTGTCGAGTTTTAGTACAGAATAGCATAGCTGCATATGGGTGCCAGTTCCTTCTAGGTTTTTTTTGCTTACCACCTTCGGCCACATCATCACTTACAATGCTAAGATTGTGGTCAAACATAGGCAAATAAAAAAAAAATAAGAAAATCGGTACTTTTTTAATGTATTCAGAATTTGAAGTGAAGGAAACCAGAGCACGATACTTGCAGTACCCGCCTAGCTAGCTACCATCCACAAATTAACAATATGTCACCAAGCCCCTAAAAAAATATTTCCTATAAAATGATCTTGAATTTTAATGTACAAATTCCTTTATTCCACCAATTTTGATATAACTTAAAATATCTTTTAAAATATTTCCAAGACAAAGATTACAGCAGACTTCGTTTCCAAAAATAATCGGAGTGTTTTATGACTAAAGGAACAATTCTCGCAAATTATTGCCGACGGCTCGCCTCGCTTCGGCGCGCGGCGAGGGCCGAAAGGGTTTCGGACATTCCGTAAATTACTTCGCCAATTTATTTGCCATTTGGATTTGGTTCCCAGACTGTCACTTGATTTATTTTATTTATTACTGAGGAACGTTATATAGGATAGGCTGATTTACTTAACACAAACATAAACTCTGTAATGGCTTGTGTTTGACTAAATATAATAAGGATATCCTAATTCTAACTAATATTATAAATGCGAAAGTGATTTTGGTTGTTGGTTGGTATGTTTGTGAATGTTAACAGTAGTTCTACAACAATAATATCATCAAAAATATATTTATATAATTTACGCAAAATGTCATCCTAAAATCCTACGTGTTAATAAGTAGGCTTAATTGGAATACCTTGCTCGGGACTCTCACAAAATGACTGAGCTATTAAATAAAACCGGCCAGGTGCGAACAGACGATCGTGTATGGAACCCAATGGAGCGGTTACCCTTCCCCCCCCCCCCCCGATGAGCTCTGGTAACCTTACTCACGCGCAGAAACACAGCTATAAGTTATTTGGCTGCGGTATTCTGTAAGGTGGAGGTACTTCCCCAGTCGAGCTGCTCTTTGAGCGACATATCGCTATGCTCTACCTCTCTTAATAAAAAAAAAAACAAAAAGAAAACAATAAACCAATCAAAGTAAATATTACAAGATAGAAGTGAAGTTGCTTAGTTCATTCACAGTGCATGGTTCCCACGCGCTCCCGTACGCGTCGCCCGCTGTGTCCCTGGTCGACCGGTGAGGTGTCTACAATTACTGGTTGTTATTAGGTGGTCCATTGGTTTTTGTGCGCTATCATACCTTCTTAATTTAATCTTGAAGCTCTATATTGATTCATACAATTCATCTGGGTTTATTTCACCACACAGTTTATCTTTTACATTGCCGTTGTCAATGCATCCAACGGTTTTTCAGGGTCGTCTTTCTATGTTGGGCGTTTTATATTCTAATTCTAACTAATATTATAAATGCGAATGTGAGTTTGTTTGTTTGTTGGTATGTTTGTTTGTTTGTTACTTTTTCACGCCTAAACCACTGAACCGATCGCGATGAAATTTGGTACGCAGTTAGTCTATGTTATGGACATGGGCTACTTTTTTCTTGGGAACGCGGGTGAAACTGCGGGAGACAGCTAGTATATAATTAAAAGTATAACTGACTGACTGACTGACATATCAACGCACAGCCCAAACTCCTGGACTAGGACCATGGATGAAAATATTTCTTTTTCCGCAAGTCGTCTTAGCTTTTGAAAAGATGACATCGAGTATAGCGTACGTTTTTTTTTAATACCAATAAGGTGGCGAGCAAGCAAACGACCCACGTGATACACTGTTGCACAGTTAGTACTCACAAGAAGGATAACATAAAACATAATGTCCAACCGAAACAGGGATCGGTGTGAACTGCAATCTGGTTGGAAGCCTCACCGCACTGCGCTGTGGGGCGGACTGGTCTCGCGGTTTTTATTGCACATGCGCCCGCGCATCGAGTCCGGAACATAACCGTTCAACACGTCCTTATGTCTAAATATTTACAGCTTTATTTTCAAGATTAGTTAGTTTATATTATCAATACAATATCTGGGAATCTACGGCGTTAGGAAATAGTAATGGATAACTCCATTTGATTGATTTAGCTCTTATTTTTCAAAATTTAATTATGGACCACGCGAGCACTAAACCAGTTTACCATATAACCAAATATCTATATATACTATAATAGAACCTACACAGTACTAGTGTCTGAAGCTTCATAATATAACGTTTATTTGAAGGAACTTGGCTTTATCCATAGCATTCACTGGTCGACCATGCTTTCAATGACTTTTGCCATTATATCTGAAAAAAATAAATAAATGTTGTCTTGCAGGGTTATACAGAGACATTGCTGCTCTAAGAATATCTGGACAAAATGAACGTAGCGTCAAAGCGCTTGGTAAGTTATTTTATATTTAAATATACTTAACATTTTTATAACTTGTAGAAAATAATGTTCAATATAAAGGATTTTACAGCACCTTTACTGACACAACTCAGCTAAGTATTAAGTCACTTGGACTACGTACGGACACGATCACCATTCCCAAGTCTCATGCAACGTAAATCACCTATCGGTGTGGTAAAGAATTGTGTTTGAGAGCCAGTCCCGGCTTTGTGTGCTTACCACCTTCAGCCACATCAACTCTTACCATGAAGAGATTGTGGTCAAACGCAAGCCTATTACTACATAAAGAGAAAATTTTGCACAACACTAATGAATGGTTTAAACCTTATTCCAGGTACCCCAGAACTCCCCCACGGCTGTCTTTACGAGGGACGATGGTTTACAGAAGGGACGGTTGTCTCAATGAGAGACGCGTGTCTGAACTGCGCATGCGCACGTGGTGCACTCGCGTGTCGACGGCGCGCCTGCACGCCACTGCCCGACCCGCCGCCGCATCGCTGTCATGTGCTGCACCGAAGGGGATCCTGCTGTCCTGAGCTACACTGTCCTGGTAAGATTACCTGATCAACCATGGTATGTGGTGATGTAGCTGAGTGTTGAGTGCAGCTGAGTGCTGAGTAAGCACATAATAGCCTAGATGGAAATTATTTATTTTCATGAAATTTTGTTTGTAATTCCAATACATTTATGACTGTTTGAATTCCAAATAAAAAGAAAATAAATAAATAAAGGAAACTAACCCTTCAATTCAGCTTCCAGAATGCATGGCAACTTATTTTTATTTGATGGTGGTAGCCAGCTAGGTACCACCGTGATTTGGTTTCCTCACGATGTCTTCACTGAAAGGTCAAACTCATTGTTGGATCGACCTTCTTCATGATATTCGTCACTAAATAATCCTGAGTTATCTCTGTGCTTAAGTGAGCTGCTAGTACTTCAGCAAAAAGTACAGATAATAAAATGGGAATGACCTGTAGATAAATATCTGGATATCATTGCATTATTTGTAGGCTAGCTAGTCTAACCAACACATTGCTTTAATTCCAGAAGGAGTAACATTAATGGAACACGGAGCATCATCTAGATTAGAGAATGAAGACTTTTCTGATATCGCCACACCCGCTTCCATTCTTCATGGTATGTCATCTCGATATTTTTTTTCTATTCAAATTTACAGCAGTTTGCATAACGATCACAATATACATAATAGGTTGATGTTCTTCAACATTCCATAATTTATTCAAGTAAAAATCATCGTTTAATATGTAGTATTATGATACACGTACTCAATATTGATGACCATTGCCCTTAAAAACACTCTGAAAATGCCATTAGCACATCATAACTCCTTACAAAATGAAAAAATGTATAGCAGTCTAAAGGTCAGTTTTCATAAGGACAGCTGCTGACTGGTCTGTTGGACAGTAACGATTCACTGTCTGTAGTTTCTGATTCTAAGAAAATTAGGGTAAACCAACAAACAGTAAGAGGCCTCTTACTGTTTTAATGGGCCATTAAATATCAGACGGTAAACTGTCATTCACTGTCCACCAGCTACTGGGCCCAGGATTAGATCGTTGTGCAAGTAGGGGTTAATATATTTCTTGGTGGCTGTCTAACTTACTGATGAAACTCGAGTGTTTCCAGCGTGCGTGGAAGGAGGTACGATCTACGCTGCTGGGTCAGCGATGAGCTCTAACACAGCTTGTGAGCAGTGCTTCTGCCTGGGAGGAGCGAGGAGGTGCGTGAGGCCAAAGTGTCTGCCGCCACCGCCTGGCTGCAGGCCTCGACCCGCGCCTGGGGCCTGCTGCCCGCAGCGGTACTACTGTGAACATGTCAGCACTAAACCGCCTGATGAGATACATGCACATGGTAAGATTAGACCGTTTCCTATTGTATAATATGCATTTATATTATAGTGTATACAAGTTGTATAAAACATTCATCTATGTTCACTCATCTACACTAATAGATTTGTTTTTTTTGTATGTTTGTAAAGACTCACTAATGGACCGATTCTTTCACCATTAGAAAACTACATTATCCTTGAGCAACATGGGCTATATTTTATCCCGGGAACGCGAGTGAAACCGCGCGGAAAAGCTAGTAAGATATAAAGCATATATTAATATTATAAAGCTGAAGAGTTTGTCCCGGGATAACATAATATACCTCGGGAACGCGGGTAATATCTCGGGGTGGAAGCAAGTATGATATAAAGCAAGATGACAAAACTAACAGCATCAAAGCTTTATTGATACCAATGCCGATGATTGATTTAGCAATATGTATTTTTCAGATTGTCAAGTGGACGGCACGTGGATTTCAGAAGGTGAACGAGTAGTACCTGCGGAAGCGGGGGCCAACTGTACTCAGTGTTTCTGTCTCAGAGGAGAGGTAAGATGTCAGCCCCTAGCGTGTGCTCCTCCCCTGCTGGGGTGTACTCCCTTGTTGAGACTAGGAGAATGCTGCGCGCATCAGTATCATTGTGAACATAAGCCACTGGGTAAAATTATTTTACTTATTAAAAAGTAGTTATGAAGAAATAAAGTGTAATAGAGTCATAAAATATCTTTATGAAATTTCAGGTTTATCGGCTCCTTTCTTTCTATCTGCACCAGATAATGGCTTGCTACCCTCGAGGTATGACGACCGAGCTTTGCACACATCTAAATCTAGTAAAGCAGAAACCACCACCAAAAATACTTTGTCAAGCGTTTATAGCGTAAAGAACACACCAACTGCTTCAGCTACTCATAATCATCTTATCGCTACAACAAAAGTGAAAAGGAAAACGAATGAACCACCACCAGTTAGCTCGAGTCAAAATCCAGTGGAAAATTTTACAACCACGACCGAAAAAAGCCAAAAGCCTAAATTCGCTGCTAAACTTATCGCAGAAGATGAAGCTTCTACTACTGAATCTAAAAAGACGTTAACAGAACAGCCAGAAGGTTCTGTAAGAATTATGGTAAATGGGACTATTAATTGTACGACAGAACTTTCTACGTCTCTACCCTTAAATAACACTTTAAATGTTAACGAAAGAATAAAAGCAGAAACACTACCACGCATACCAATTGTTAATATAGATAGTATTGAAGCTCACACCTTCTATCCTAATGATATTATCACAGATAGAAATGTAAATGGTGATTTTGATGAAAATGAGATGTTTACTATAAATGTAACAAGTTCACTGAGAACAAATACGAGCCATTCTACTCTTAAAGCTCCTATGCCTTTGCCTTCTACTACAAAAATTGTTATGACACCAACTGTAATTCAAGCTACTAATAGCTCTAAAAAAACTAAAGGAGACTACGATTACGATTATACAGAGCCAACTCTACCACCTTCACTACCTAATTTAAAGTAAGTTTATTACTATAATATACTTTGAATAGAGGGTCAAATAGTAAATCATTCATTAAATGTTTCAGAATTATTCCTTTTGTAGCAGCTGACGCAGTTGTTGATGAAGAACCGTCAAAAGAGACTTTGACTTATCCGATGTTGGAACGAGAAGATAATTTCCCAATTTATTATCCGAGCGTTGATACTAAAGACGTTCCTTACGCTACAAGAAGGGAAGACGTTTACAATCCAACTCAATATCCTGTCTTTGTATCCAAAAAGAACCCTGAGTACCCGAGCTTGACTCATGAATTAGATCTCACTAATACAGGATACCCAAACGTCCACAATGATCTAGGGACCATGCACGAATATACAGTATCGTCATCACTCGGAAATCATGTTTCTGAAGTTAAGAAAGATGTCTCCAATGTACCTAGTACAAGTTCTACATTTAAGTTGGAGAAACCAGCTTTAAATTTATTTTCACCACCTATGGAAACCGAAGGTAACATTAAATGCTAATTACTCTACGTTTATAATATATTACAATAATAGCTATATTAAATAATTAACACATTTCAGGTGGGTTTATACCAAAGGGTCCTGGAATTATGGATGACTTTTACACAGTTTATTCAAGCACTCCAGCATCATCGGTACCGCACCTAACTACCTCAATGCAATTGGATATTACTAAAGGTAACCAAGTTTTAATATGCTTAAATTTTCACTATAAGCACTGACTATTATTAAAATATACCTGATTTCTAGGTGAGTGCTTATCAAACGATGGTCGCCGGATACCCGAAGGAGATACCATCTCTTTGTCTTGTTCGGAGTGTACATGCGCTTGGGGTGAAATACACTGCTCTCCTCGACCGTGTCTTACCCCTCCAGGGTGCAGGAGACGTCCTGCTTCTAGTAATTCCGGTGATCTGTGCTGCGGTGACCTCATTTGTAATCAAGGTGTGTTGCATACTTCAGTAACTAACTAGAGTGTAATAAAAGATAATTTAAGATTAAAGTTCTCAAAATGAGTAACATTGATGAGTGTCCCACACCGGCATGGTTATCACACTAATTTATTACACATTTTATATATATATTTCTGAAATATAATAAAATTTATTTTGTATTTTTGACAGAAAACAAAACAACATTACCACCAGAAATAACAACACAAAAACAAATTGAAAACAAAATTCCAATTGAAAAAAGCAATCAAACTGCAGCACCAATTAGTCCACCATCCAAGGATACTAATTTGAGTATTTCAAATAACAAAACATCTATAAATAATGGTAATCCAAACAAAAATACTATTAGTAAAATAAATAACAGCACTATAGCTAAAGAAGGTGCCAATATGAATAAAACAACTGTTCCATCAACATCTACACCAACAACTGAAATGCCAAGTACTAAGCCAGCATCAATACCTACAGTAATATCAGAGAATACAGAAGAACATCATACAACCAATCATTCTATGGAATACGATGACGAGGAAGATGATGAAGGATTTTCTTTTGGAAGCGTTTTGAAATTACTACTGAGTGAGTATGAATCGACAACTGCTTCTCAGTATAAACCCACTACAAGAGGACCACCGTCAACAAAGCCAATGCCTATAATTATAACGACAACCAAAAATACATCGCCAAAACCTTCAATTGCACCATTTATTCCATTACCTCCCCGTCCATATAATCCACCAAAAAAGTCCGTTACTCAGAATACAGTGAATAGAATAGATCACCTTGTCTTGGGTGAGGCAACCGCTATAAAAAAGACCACACCTCCTCGCCTAGTTACAACAACGTTCAAGCCTGCAAGTGCTTTCAAACCAATTTCAAGTAAGACGCAAATTACAACTAAACCTGTACCAGTGACCAGACAAGAAGAACCTGTAACAGTTGCTCATGATGAACCGAAGCCTGGGCCTGGAATACCAGGTATAGGACCAGGTCTATTAAAACTGGCTGGTTGCAATATTTACGGGACAATGTATAGAGTGGGTAGAATCATAGCTGAACTCTCAACGCCATGCGAAGAGTGCTGGTGTACCGAACTAGGAATACAATGTAAGCGACGCAGCTGTTGAGGGCAAGACTTGAAAAAACTTCGGTAACTCCCTGATTCGAACGAGAAGAAGGTTTCTAGCATTTATTGTACAGTGTGTGTCTGTGTGTGCGTATGGTGTATAGTAAATAAAATAGGTATCTATAATAAATCTATTCGAGCAATAATATATGAGAACCAAAATTCCCTCAAACAATATACGTCATAGTAAATATAGAACTATTATGAAAAAAAATACTCGTAACGCATAACGCTTGTCAAGAGTGATTCAATGTCACTTAAATGTGAAGAAAAAATCCAGCAGAATGGTCACGTATTTTACTATCCTGTATAATTTCATGTAGAAAACTAATGAGGTTATAGTGTGTCTCGATAGATGGCGTTAGTAGTTGCTGAATTAAAGTTATGTTCAATATTATTACTACCGACAAAACTATATCGATATATATTTTCAATAATACTCTCTTGAAATTGTGTCTATGTTCTATAATAATAAAGATTAAACAAGTTGTCATGTATTTTTGGTCGAATTCTTTAGATAAAATATTTATTATCATAATGGCCGGAAATGATCTCATACATTAATAGAAATACCATAGATTTTTGTGCTAAATCATGCTGTATCTTTTTTCAAAATAACTTATTCAAAGAATTCCGCTTTTTTTTAAAAGAAAAATTGCATTTATTAAAAATATTTTGATAAGTAAACTTATCTAGCCTCATTTATAGTATAAATAATTTATAATAATAATTACTTAGAATTATAATTGTACTGCTTAGCCTCATAATACTGCGAGAATAAAATATCTAAAACTATTTTATTTTGTACAATTTCTTCTATCCCAAAGTGTAATATAACAAAAAGGTAAGGCAAGGAGAGGGCGTTGTTACTTCCAAGAAGCCGGAAGATAATATCCGGCGATGACACCTCAGTGGTAGTACGTCGGACGCCGTGGCAATGGTCGTGTGTTCAAATCCAACATAGAGCTTGAGCTTTCGGTGAAGGAAAACACCGCGAGAAAACCATAGCACGGTGGTAGGGTACTTATTAGTACCCGCCTGGATGGCTATCACCGTCAAGTTGAAAATCTGTCGCCAAACACCTATTGGTGTGTTCGGGCAGCTGCACTTGAGAGCCAGTTCCTTCTAGGCTTTGTGTGCTTACCACCTTCGGCCCCATCATCACTTGTATTGTATCATAATGATATTGTGGTCAAACACAAGCCTATACAAAAGAAAAATAATCTTATCATTATTCATCGCTCGGAGGTGAATGAGTGTGAACAGGGGTGTTAGTTAATGTCGCTACATTTGCAATTTCAAGGCTTCTTATCTGAACTGAATAGAATTAGTCTCTTTTTTTACATGAATTGTCCATATGATAACTTCACTGCCGATTTGAGTACTTTGAGTACAGATTTAGATCATATGATGTTGCAAATGTAGCCAACATACCCTCCACGTTTATATTTTTTTTATACTACTTAGGTGGCAAACAAGCTTACGGCCCACCTGATGGTAAGTGGTTACCGTAGCCTATAGACGCTCATAACACCACGGGCAAAGAGAATAGAAATTATTATTATTTATTTGTATTTTTATGAACATAATTCGATTTTTTTTATTTTTTATTATTATCATTCCATTTATTAATATATACTCCTATAAATTACATTTTTAAATATAAGTTATAAAAAAAAATACATTTAAAAATATAAAAAACAGTACCCCACCGGTATCGGGAACAGGGTCCTAGTTACCGGTGGTCAAGGCTCCAGAGAGAGGAACTTCCTCACTATGCGTGCCGTCTCCAGGAGCACTGCCTTCTGAATTTGGCCCTTGATCCAGCCGCCTAACGCAAGCCTCTTGAGGTGTTTATCGAGGCTCTTGGCCATAAAGCCATGGGCTGAAACGATTATCGGTAAAATGGTTGCCGAGTCAATATCCCACATGTCAACAACCTCGTGTGCCAGATCAAGATATTCGCTTTCTTTATCTTTCTCCGACTTCACATGGTTCTCGTCATAAGGGACAGCAATGTCGACAATCATTGCACGGCGCTCTTGGCGATCTATCACCACAATATCAGGCTTATTGGCGACAATAGTCCTGTCAGTGATTGTTGCGGATAGATGATGAAATTAGTCGAACTTAGCTCAAAATGTATAAAATAGAAATATGATATCGCTTTCTCCTTCTTTTTTTTTTTTTTTTTGGACTGGAACAGGAAGGTGGTGGGTCCAGGGGACCTTCTTCCACCGTTACGCGGACTTTTGCGGTGAGCGCTGAGGGCTCTCAACCGCTACTTAAAACTAAAACTAAATAAATTTTGGGCAACGGTAGCCTGAGGGTGCCCCCTGTGGGGCTCGACCTCGGCTCAGGACGTTGCCTGGGGAATGAGGGAGGACTTAGCATGCAAATATATTATTTGGGGATCGGTCGGATTGCTAATATGCAGCTCGGGCCGCTTAATCGGGACGAGACTGGGAAGGACGTCGCGACGGTCCTCGCCGGCGAGGACGAAATCTAGGTTGACGATTTCGCATCTGTATTTGTTTGCGGGCTTCTTCGGCCTCGATCTGCGCTAGGGTAATGGCATCGTCTGGCTCGCTGAGGGTTTCTCCTTCTTTTTTTTTTTTTTTTTTGAGCAGGAACAGAAAGGTGGTGGGTCCAGGGGACCTTCTTCCACCGTTACGCGGACTTTTGCGGTGAGCGCTGAGGGCTCTCAACCGCTATTTAAAACTAAATAATTTTAGGGCAACGGTAGCCTGAGGGTGCCCCCTGTGGGGCTCGACCTCGGCTCAGGACGTTGCCTGGGGAATGAGGGAGGACTTAGCATGCAAATATATTATTTGGGGATCGGTCGGATTGCTAATATGCAGCTCGGGCCGCTTAATCGGGACGAGACTGGGAAGGACGTCGCGACGGTCCTCGCCGGCGAGGACGAAATCTAGGTTGACGATTTCGCATCTGTATTTGTTTGCGGGCTTCTTCGGCCTCGATCTGCGCTAGGGTAATGGCATCGTCTGGCTCGCTGAGGGCTTGCCTAGGCCTACGGATGCGGGAAATAAGGGACGGGGTGTATGTGATAGTGTTGACTATCAAGGGATTCGCGTGGTGCGCTGCGGTATCAAAATATCGGCGCGAGGCGCGTTTTATAAATTGTTTGATTGTAGGGAGACCTAAGTCAAGGTGGAGGTTTTCATTGCGCATGTACCACGGGGCGCCCGTGGCTTTGCGCATGAATCGGTTTTGAATCACCTGAAGGGTGTGGAGATGTGTGGGAGCAGCGTGAGCGAACACGGTGCTCGCATACGTCATGACTGGACGGATACACGCGGTATAGAGTCTAACCTTGCTTTTTAGGGCAAGTTTAGACCGGGCGTTGATCATGCAGTGGAGTCGTCCTGCCACAAAGGCGGCGCGCGCGCGAACCGCCCTTATGTGTGCAGCGAAGGATAGGCGATCATCGAGGGTCACACCGAGATATTTGGCTTGCCTCTCCCAAGGGATCGGCTCGCCGAATAGTGTGACTGGGTCGGGGATGGGGGGACGTCTTTTTCGGTCGGTTCTATAAAAGAGAACCGCCTGACTCTTGGAGGGGTTGATCTCTATTCTCCATTTCCGGAACCATGCGCCTAGGGCGTTGGCTGCGGTCTGGAGTTTCTTAGAGATCGCGGGCGGGCTTTTGCCTGAGCAATATACGGCAGTGTCGTCTGCAAAGAGAGCGAACTGCGTATTCCTGACTCTAGGGATGTCGCTCGTGTAGAGCGTGAAGAGCAAGGGAGATAGTACCGAGCCCTGCGGGACACCGGCACTAATGGGGTGTGGTGAGGACAGGACGCCTTCGACCCGATATCGAAAGAGACGATTCGACAGAAAGTCTCGTAAGATGGTCACGAGTCTCGGTGGCACACCTAGGGTGTAAAGCTTGTAGATCAAGCCTGTGTGCCACACCTTGTCGAATGCCTTTGCGACATCGAAGAAAAGGGCGCCTGTCATGTGACCTCTCTGGTAACTTGTGGAGATGTGTTCAACAATTCTATGGACTTGATGAACACACGAGTGTTTGGGTCGGAACCCAAATTGCTCGTCTGGGAGGAGTTTGTTAGCATCGGCAAATGCTTTAAGGCGGACATAAATGATTCTCTCATAAATCTTGCCCAGTACGTTGAGCAGACTTATGGGACGATAACTGGAGGGCTCGGACTTGGGTTTGCCGGGCTTGTGGATCCCAATCACGTGGGCTTCTTTCCACTGGTGTGGAAAAATATTGTTTGAGAGGGCGGCATTGAAGATGGCCGTCAATAACATGATAAGGGAGGCTGGGAAGAGTTTGATCACTCTGTTGGTGATCTTGTCCGAGCCCGGGGCCTTGCGAGGGTGTAACTTCCCGATGATCGCTTTCACCTCGTCATGGGTCGCGGGTGGAAGTGGGTCGTCATTTGTGTTGACGTCATTGGCGACGTCGTCAGTCGGGGGAGCGGGAGGAGGTAACGGAAGAGCGGTCCTCCGTTCTACTTCGGCTGTAACTTTCTCCAAATGACGCGGGTCAATAGGGAGAGAACTGGGCGTACATTGAGCCTCCAGACTTTCGGCGAGGCATTCGGTCTTTTCCACGTCTTCAAAGGCGGGTGGAAGGTTGGGTCGCTTTAAGGGAGGCATTGGAACTACTGTGTCCTTTGTGAGGGCACGAGACAGTTGCCAAAAGGCTAGGTGGGAGGGCTTGATTTCGCTGAGGGTCTGGCCCCAGCGATTCTCGCGAAACTCTGCGATGCGTGCCTTGACGGCACGTTCGAGAGCTCGTAATTGGACACGATTTTGCTCTGAGGGAGCTCTATCGTAGGCGCGAATGGCGGCTTTCTTCTCCCTCAGCAAGTCCCGTATGTCGTCGGGCAAGTGCCAGCGTCGGTCATCCTCCGCTGGTACTGTCCGAGAGCAATCGCTAACTAACGATTGCACGTGACTTGTGAGTGAGTCGATAGCGCCTACAGCGTCGTCGGCGGTGACTAGGCTGTCAGGGATACGGTCTAGATGGACGGACGAGGTCGCCTTGAGGCTTTCGCCTAATTTGTCCCAGTCCGTCACGACCTTGGTGCGAGAGGGTTGACCTGAATCTGGGGGACCTACGCGCGGTGTAAACTCTAGGATTACAGGCCGGTGGTCCGATTGGAGCTCGTGTAGCACTGCTAAGTCATGCAAACGTAAGTTTACATTACGCAGCAGCGCCACGTCGAGTATGTCGGGTCTGTGAGTCACTATGTCCGGGAAGTGAGTCGGTTCGTATGGGGCGATCAGGTCCACGTTGAGTGGCCCGAGGAGGGATTCAAGAATACGCCCTCTGGTATTGTTTGCGACGCAATTCCAGAGGGTGTGTTTCGCGTTTAGGTCGCCCGCCAGAATGACTGAGCTACCTAAATTGAAAAGGGATTCTAAGTCACGTTTGAGTGACATTCCTAAGTCGGGTAGGTTGTGAGAATGGGAGCAATATGCCGAGACTAGTATAATGGATGAGTGTCCAGTCATACCGAGCCTACAGATTGAAGCCTCAATGTACTCTAGGGATGGTGCGTCCATAGGGGAGCAGTGAAGGGATCTTTTATAATAAATGAGGGTGCCGCCTTTTGCGGCGTTGGGTCTGTCATTGCGAATTATCTGATAATTCGCAATTTTAGGGTCCCTATGAAAGGGCTTAAGAAATGTTTCCTGTACCAAAAGGATATCGAGTTGATGCTCTCGCAGGAATTCTGCGATCTCATCTCGTTTACCTATAATGCCGTTGGCATTGAAGGTTCCTAACTTGAGGGATCGGGGTTTGATTCTACCGCGCGTGGGTGTAATATCCATTATGGATTTACGCGAAAGTGATCGAGTTGGCAAGCGATTTTATGAAATCGCAGCGCTGCAGATGCAAGGGCACGACCGTTGCCCTCGCTCTGTTTGATGATATCGGCGAGCTCCCTAATTTCATCGAAGTTTATGAAATCGATGAAGCGCTCCACGAGTGCGAAATCCGCATCCACACTCGACGGAGGGTTTTGGTCCCGTTTTGGTGACGGGTTTGCGCGGCGGGTGGTTTGGGTTGGCGGTGACGGCGGGGCGGGCGCTGAAGGCGCTGCGGTGGGTTTCGGCTGCCAAGCGGAAACCTTGGGAGGAGGAGGTGGTGGCTGGGTCACGGTTTGCTCGGAGAGAGCAAACGCTTCCCTTGGGAGAGAAGGATACTCCTTGGGAGAGTTTGTGTTTAGGCGAGCCCATTGTGAGTGCCTTTGAGGGCGCAGATCGGTCTGCGCCGGATTGGTGATGGGGGCCTTGCGCGTTGAATGGCGCGAAGGGCGGGGAGCCTTCGAGCACCCGCGGTAATTCGCGGTGTGCCCGGTCTGGTTGCAGAGAACGCAACCAGGTGGCGGGGTGTTTTCGTCTATGACCTTTGGACGGTCACAGTCTTTGGTGGCGTTAGGTGTGAGGCACTTCACGCACCGGGGAGGGGCGTAGCAGTTGCGGGCAGAGTGGCCATACAACTGGCAATTGTGGCATTGAGAGGGATAGCTGCCCTTTCGGACACCCTCTACGTAGAAGCCGTCGCTGAGGCCGCATACAGATTTTATCTTGTATACAGCCTTCCCGGCCGGCCCCTGGTCCAATGCCACAATGACCATGTTATACGGTTCGTGACCGCGGCCTTTGTGCATCCGATGGACGGATTGCACTGGCAGGTCGAGCCCCTTGAGGGAGGCTTCAACCTCGGAAGTGGGGATCTGGTGGGGGATTCCGCGTATCACTACGCGTAGGGCTTTGTCCTCCGGGAGAGCATATGTGTGGAAAGCCACTTTTCTTTCCCGGAGGAGTTTGGTGATGGCACGGTGGTCCTGGGATGTAGGTACCTGGACCTTTATGCCGTGCTCGGTAGAGCGGGCGGACGTGTATTGGATTTTGTGTGGGGTAAACCACCCGGACACTTCGGTCCATCGGGTTTTGTCCTGCACAAATAGTGGTGGAGGAGTGTCCTTCCTTTTGGGGACTTGGGATTGGGATTGGGACTGGGGCTGGGATATGCGCGTCTCTGGGCGGCCTTGTTCCTCCGGGGGAGGAGCCATGGGCACGTCCATTAGCGGCGGGGGTGTGGGCACAACAGTGTCCATGAGTGGGCGGGGCTTGGGTGATGGGCAAGGGGAGGGGGCGGAAGCTTTGGCAGCTTTGGCAGCTACCTCGGCTTCAGTGGCTTTCGCCTTCTTCTTCCGCTTGCGCTTGCCCCCGACGACCGTCGTGAACTCTCCCTCCGAGGAGGAGGAAGAGGACGACTGGCCGGTCGTCGCGGCAGGCGCAGGCGGAGAGGGCGGTTCGGATTCCGCAGGAGAGGGCGGGGCGGAGGGTTCCGCGGGAGAGGGAGGGGCGGAGTGATCCGCGGTTGATTCCGCGGGAGAGGGAGGCGGGGAGTGTTCCGCGGTTGATTCCGCGGAATCCGGGGCGGAGTTCACGGACATCCTTGACGATGACCGTGAAGTGGGAGCGGGTCGGGGAGGTAAAAATGATAGCCCGTAACGCTCGATGAGGAAATCCCAGGACTCGTCGTCCTGGAGAATCTCGACCAGCGTCAGGGGTAGGTGGTCGTTCTGGCTGGCCATGATGGCCAGCCAGAGGGAGCTACTCTAATTCGGCAATCTACCGTGGTTTCGGACGCGGGGCGTTCCTGAGTAAAAGAAACCACAAGAAACCTCAGGCGATCGCCCTAATCTAACCTACTATCTCGCCCCGGGTGGATGGGCCCGGGGGTGTGTGTTACACTCCCAACCGGGATAGGTCGGGAGGTGAGTAGGCCCTAGGGTGTGCCCTAAGCTTGTCTCCCGCTGCCAATCTTATTGTGCAGCGGGTTCCTAAGTCCCTGCCTAACGACAACTGGGGTTGGCTAGGGAAGCCCCCAAGGCCAACTGGTCCAGTCCCGTCCGGGTTAGCGTTTTCCTTAAGGGAAACCGCGAGCGCCCGGGTCACGCTCGAACCAGCTTAGTTATCACCGTTAGGTATCCACTGGTTCACCACAAGTAAATATCTGTGGTTTTGAGAGCGCGATGTCGTAAGAACAAATATTCGTTTGGAGACTCTAAACTGAAAAGTTCCGAGTCAACAAACTGATAAGGTCGGTTCTGCGAAAGGCCAGGTATAAATACCAGAGCGCTTCCGAGAATCGAGTCGGGGTGGCGGGCGGAGCACAATAGACCGTACGGGGTACGTCTGTACTGTGCGGCGGCTCGGAGCGAACTCACACCGTTTCTCCTTCTATTGTTCTATTCTTTATATAGTACATCATATATCGGTCTCACTTAGAGGCTGTCATGGCCGATTTTGGCATTAACCAATCACAGATTAGACGATAGTGTGAAAGGGAAACAAGACGACTTTCTCCTTTTAACTTGGTTTATGATATGTTTATTTTCTGTGTATTTGGGTTATTTCCTACAATGGACAGTACGTAAGAATATGTTTTTATTTGAGCTAATTGTTTGTATTATGTATGTGTATATACATCTAACCCGATAGAATAGGGATATCGGAAAAATAGGGTTTTCCGATGAAAACTTTATGTCGTTTTGACTATTTTGTGTACAAAATATTTTATATCTTTAAGGCAGATTAAGCTGGTATCGACAACGTAGATTCATTGGAAAGACCTAGTTGCAGGCAATGTTTAAGGATAAAATCACTTTGGTACAGATAGTAGATCATAGATAAATAATGTGAAATGATGTAAATTCATAGTCCAAATCTAATCCATAGTAAAGTCAGAATCGGAAAATTATGTATGGCTCTCGATAAGGTAACACGTCGATATTTAAGTATTTTTGGACTTTTTACTCATTAATTCAGATAAATACAGTCAAGTAGAATTCACGTTGAAAAGTAGTAATTTTGTATCTAGTCGGCCAGTGTTCACGAGTTTGTAAAAGATAAAGTATTATTAAATAAGTGATCAAGATACAAAGTGAAATAAATATAGTATACAGTCCATTTGAAGATAAGTTTTTTATTGAAGGGAATCCAGATACCGCACAGTGATGATAGATCGATCCCAGTATAGTGTGATATGGCCATCTTCGAGAACCGGTTCTGGCACATACCTGTAGTACGGTACCTCAGACGTCACCAAGCGATATTTCAGGGCAAGTTGCTGGTGGATTATCCTGGCCACTTGGTTGTGCCTGTGCAAATACTCACCGTTTGCGAGACGCGAACAACCAGAGATGATATGTCTGAGGGATTCACCAGGGCGATGACATGCCCGACAGACGTCGATAGTGCCATCCCTCAGGATAAATCTCCGGTAGTTTTTCGTCATCACAACCTCGTCCATAATTGCACAGACAAAACCTTCGGTTTCCCCAAAGAGGTCACCGAATTGTAGCCAGGCCACGGAAGCTTTTAGATCCACTTCGGGTCCATTAAGGGCCCGATAGTACCTTCCATGGAGTTCTTTGCCCTGCCATACCTTCCTGCGATCATCTGTAGTGAGCACAACAGGCCTGCGCCAGTTTTCTCTAGCTAAAGATGGAGGCGTCAGTCCATTGTCCACTGCGACAACAATCGCATGCATACCCCCGACAGCGTGGAGAAAATACTCCCTGAGGTTATACACCTCGCGGTTATGTAGGGTTTTAGCATTTAAAAAATCTCTACCACCACATTTCCGCGGGATATATAACCTCATTACCGAGGATCTTGGGTGACGCATACGGTGAGCAGTTTATTACTATTATTATTAGAGCACACCTAACAGGGTTTCATGATGTTCATTTATATTTTTTGTAACATCTTCTATACTCATGAGTGCAAAGTTTGAATTTTGAATACAATATTATATTTTTTGTGCCAGGGGTATCACTCACGCGTTGGGAACCTTGAGACATGAAGTTGTTAAGTCTCCGGTGCCTGTAATTTCACCGGCTCCCATACAATACAATACAATATATGATCAGAGTATTGTCCCGATGAAATAAAAGAAAGAAATATAAAACAGAACTTTAATTCACTTGGTGTATCACATTAAAAAGAAACCAAGAAATGGAAGTTTGAATCTTATGGCGACACGTGTATCCTTACAATATTTAGTGGTCATTATATAAAATAAACATACAATTATTATTTAAATTTTACTTAAATATGAAAATTATCACATGTGATATGTTTTTTTGTTTTTTTTTTTTATGTATTGTTCTCATTTATGTTTATGACTAGAGTACATTTCTTTGGTTATCTTAATTTCAATATTACATTGTCATGATTCCTATTGACTTCATTTTTATTTATAGTCAGTGAAATAAAGTATTAAGGCCACTTGCAAAAAATCATTAAATATGATTAAACTGTTAAACGAGTTTAACACCTGTCAATTCATACAAGAATGCAATGTTTAGCGAATTTTGTAGTTTTGGTACAAGACAGTCTAACACAGTGTATCTTCATTAAATTTAACTGTTATTAAACTTATATATAACGATTACTGGCCACAATTACTGGCCAAAATATTTTTGAATAAAATATTTTCATTTCAATTACTGGCCAATGTTTTGATGCAAAACAATTGGAAGTGCGATTTCACAGAAACCAATTACATATAATAATTTTGAACCTTAATTTGAACTTAACAATTACATCTTAAAGTTTAGTACTTAACTCTTAATGCTATGATTTTTTGGTAAGTTTTACAAGGCCACCTTTATAGGTATAGTGTCTGAAGATTTTTAACATACACCTTTTCTTATTTTAACTTAATAATTGGTAATGGAAGCTGCGTTTTAATTCATTTAAATAATGACTAGTCTCTCATTCTGACAATTCCTAAGTTAAAAGCTTTTTAACGCTTTAGTCAGTTTGTTTGATCAATAGTTAAGATGAGCAATAGTTAAAATTCAACAGTTAAAGTAACAATTTGTTAGATTAGACAAAATCTTCGTTCATTAACTTATATCGTTAATCGTTTTTTAACTTAACTAGATAGTACTATTAATAGATAGTTAATTTCAAATGCCAGTAGGTAGGAGGCTAACTAATTGTTAGTTTTACCAATGAATTTTAACTATTGTCAATCTCAACTAATGATCAAATAACCCTTACTCAGTTTCAAATTTGTCATCAAATGTTTATCTAGGTACTTAGTTATTTCTTTTTCATATAGCCTCGAAGACTAATAAGTTATGAAGTCACTTGAGTCAGTACTATCCATATGGAGATTCAGTCAAATTTGTACGCTAAGTGTAAAATTCCATCAAAAGTTACTTCTACGTACTCACAATAGCGGACGGAAGCGTCAACATGCACTTTCAAAATGAGACATAATATGTAACACGCTAAGATACAAATTTCATCGTGTTTCGTCGACTTCGTACCAAAGACTGTAGTATAAGGCCGCCGTCACAACGCCAGCGACGAGCACAACTCCTGAGATAATGCGGCAGACTACGATGTATCGATTGGAGGTGTTTTCACCTGTAAAGAAAACAATAAATAGTTTATGAGTGTGAGTGATTAAGCCTACAAAATACAAGGGACATTTATCTTATGGAGTTTAAACAGAAAACAGATCCTAACTTTAATATTATAAATGTGAAAGAGAGTTTGTTTGTTAGTTTGTTTGTTTGTTTCCTTTTGACGCCTATACCGCTAACCCGATCGCGATGAAATTTGGTACGCAGATAGCCTATGGTATGAAGAAGGACATAGGCTACTTTTTTCCTGTGAACGCGGGTGAAACCGCGGGGGACAGCAAATTCAACCAAAGCTGACCAATAAAGCTGCTAGCAATTATAGAAACTCAAAAAATCATAGCTTACCAGAGAACACAACAAAGCCAAGCGGCACGCCAACAGCAGCGCCTAGCATATGCGCAGACCACGCCACATTCTCGTAGGAGCAGTCCGCGTGCGCCGGCGCCGCGCGCAGCAGCGCCCAGCAGCCCTCCGACGCGCCCAGCACCACCACGCTCAGCGGACGGAACCACCACAGTGGAATGTGACCGAACCTGGAATCGTAACATTTGTTCAAATTTGTGATAAAAGATACTTGTATTATTTATATCTCATAATATTAGTTATGCTTGTTGGCTGGTCTGCTTGAGATTGCTATCTATTTATTTACTTATTTACTAAGTTCTGTAATAAGAAATTAACCTGAAAAGAGTATTTGCCGAGCTTATTGCCGGCTCTTCTCAGTTAAGGAACCTTCCGAACCGTGCGTTAGTCAGACTATTCATAAGTGTTTGTGAAGGCCTATTTGAACTAAAACTTTTTTTTTCATTTCATATGACTGAACCCTATGGGTTCTTGTAGATTACGAAATTAGTTTATTTATCGCCAAAATAGATGGCATAATAAAAATAAAATAAAAGGCTTTTACTTTTTACAACGCAGTGACATGCATTAGTAAGGCTCTGCAGAAAACAGTTAAATGTAGAGTAATTTGGAAGTAGAACTATGAAGTACTGTTAGCTTTAGTGGGAATATTCTATCAACAGGAAACGTTAAAATATGGCCATGATAACACCACTTCCTTGGAAATTCCAAACTAAATAACACAATTAACTATTTATCCTACGAATATTTGAATTTTGTTGGGTTGAATAAAATTAAGTGTCAACCGCGAACCGCAACACCTACCTATATTAACCACTATTATGTCGCTTATGGATTTTCTTAGTTAAATAAAAAATCTATATACAGATTTAGGATAGTTACCTTATGCAAACATTCGGCAGGTGAGCGGTGAGCAGCGCGTACACAGCAGCAGATGCACCGACGACCCGTACGTGCGGTTGGAATGCGCCTGCGCCGAGCGCGCCCGCAGCCACGCCGCCGCACCACACCACCATCATGCGCCACCATTTCTGCTCATGTTCTAAACGCCAACCAACCTGTGCCAAAAATAAAATATAAGAACCAATATACCATTGTAGAGCCAAGTCCAGAACACAAATAATAAAAATATATACGAGTATTATGCAACGTATGTCGAAATTAAGCGGCCCATGCTTACTCATTCATTTATAATTCTAGAACGGTTCTACTAAAGTTGGTTCTAAAGTCAAAAATATTAGGTACTAGCAGTATAAATAACAAATTCAAAAGTCACAATTATATTTTCGATAACTTACAGCGAGCGCAACAAGCGCGTTGAGTGCCAAATGAGCGGGAGAAGCGTGAACGAAGCCGTACGTGAGCAGACGCCATGGTTCCCGCCACCACGCCCCCGGCAACCACTCCAACCTCGCACGGAAATCATTAGAGCCCCCTAAATGGATGCATACCTAAAAAAATTATTTTAAATTAATATTTAACAAAATAAAAAAACAACTTCAAAGTAACGATATTGAGGAACTCTAATTACACAGTCAGATCAGGTACAATTTTATTTTTCAATTTTGAATTTCTTATGTATATTCAATACCTCTCTAGATTTGTCGCTGATCGATTATAAGCATTTAATTCTTGACAATATTAAATAAGATATTTCAATCGCGATCGTCGTGCTCTTTTTCGTTGAGGCATTCCGTCATATCTTCAAGGTCCTGGTACGATCATAATAAAAATATGGGGCCACATCGGGATCTACATTAGTAGAATACAGTTTAAGCAGTTACCGAGAAGTCGTTAGAAGCAGCGCTTGTGAAGTATATGGATCGAAATTTAGTACTGTACTTAATATTTTTATTTTTGAATGAATGGTCTATTTTTAATTTAAGTATATTTTAGATATTTATATTATTTGTGTGAGCTTCCTCTATAACAGGTATTATGTCATACTTACTATGATGATAATCATCGATACGATGAAATACGGCGGCGTCAACAAAGCGATGATTCTCTCTTTCCTCCTCTGACTTTTTGACTTTTGTTTCAACTTTTGTTTCTCTTTCATCGACTTTGACGTTTGCAGGTATTTGTTGTGTTTCTTCGAAGCTTTCCAAACATTGAGCGTGACGCCAGCTTGGAGTGACTTTGGTGATGAATCTGAGGGTAAGAGGCGTCTGTTCTCCCCGGGGCTGTTGGAGGGGTCCCCGGGCCGTTCGGTCTCGGTCCACGCTTGCGCCGGGGCCTCGGCCTCCGGCAGCACCTTCCAGCCGACATGCACCGGGACATGTTCCTCCTTGCTCTGTTGTGCTGTCTCGATGTCCTCGGCGTCCGGCGACATCACTCCACATCTTCATACGGCCATACTACCACGTCCGCGCGGCCAACCTGCGCGAAACCAATTAAATAACCATCATCCGTGTTGTCAATTTATACCCACACCATAGGACAATTTATAACAAATCTTATTTATAGAATACACAGGAATTCCCATGTTAAGAGGAAATATAGGTGATACTAAATCGTTTTGCGGTTTCCCCTAGGCTCCAATAAAACTGATTTCAGTATATATTATTATTAGATTGAACCCGGTAAATGGTGTTATGTAACTTAATTACAGTGGACATCATTATGATTGCAATAACTACGACTGGATGAATGTTATCTTTTTATCTTTTTATAGATAAGATACAATAAACTAGTCGGATACTACTGATGTTCATTGGGACCCGAGTGATTGTGTTTTTTTATTTATTATCAGTAGTCTGGGTGACCTAGCTTTGCTTTTTTATTCAAATTCATTTATTCCTTGCAGTTGTGGGTACATTAAGATATTGTAATTTATATTAATTGAACAGCCATAACCTATCCTTTCGGCATGCAAGTACAGTTTGATTTTATTCTCAATATACCTAATTATATTTATTAAAAATATATTGCTAATAACATTCGTAGTAAATATTTAATATCAGGCAAGACG
This sequence comes from Tetheella fluctuosa, assembly GCA_951216915.1. NCBI lineage: Eukaryota > Metazoa > Arthropoda > Insecta > Lepidoptera > Drepanidae > Tetheella > Tetheella fluctuosa. Next base: position 14,226,486 of record OX578218.1, read on the forward strand.
CCTAAACACATATAGACAACTTGGATGTTTTTTTTATCCAAATCGTTGGAGCCATTTACGAGATACATGAATTATACATATTTTTTGTACATATTGCTCGTTTAAAGTTATTTTTTTTACTTCAAAAATAAATAATAATTATACACTAACCATAGTTTTTTTTTTATGTTGGGCTTGACCCCAATGACCTTGATTGAAAACAATATGGAGAGGAAAATAGACAATGATTTTAATGTACCTATTATTATTTATATATAATAAATATAAAGAATATTTACATACTTACCTATATTATCTGTAGGGATATTTATTATACCTACTTTACTTAAATGTTGATTTAACACTTACATTTAAATTAATTTATTATTAGTCAATATTTGACAAAATACTCATTGTTTGAAATTATTGAAGTATTATCTTTATGGTACAGTTTTATTTATATCATGGAATCTCTCTTTATTTTATAAAAGAGGATGTAATTCGTAAAAAAATATTGTTATTTTTTTCCATAGACATGTTACGATATGTACATTCCATCGCTAACCTTATGAAAATTGAATGTAGAAATAAAATAACATACTGGCTTATGGAACTAAACTACCAAGTGACAGAACAATTATTGAATTGGCCCACCCAGTTTTCTGTCGAAAAATCACAATAAGACAGAACACACACTGAAAAATGATAATGGCCTGCCATGAAATCAATTTTATTGCGGTTCGTTTCACATCTGCGTATGCGCAGCATTATCATATCATTTTGTGAAAAACAGCAACCAATTTAACAGGCATATTCAACTGAAAATCACAGGGTGATTATTAATAAATTCATCGCGCAAAAGCGCGAATTTTCATATTTTTTTTCTCGATGATGACTGAAGATGGAAAGCGATAATGAATTTAATGTAGGTACATTTTGTTCTACTGCTATTTTTTTTTATTAAGTATTAGATACATATAATTATGATGTACTCTTTTGCATTGGGAAATGATTGATTAAATAAATAAATAAATAAATATTCTGGGACATTCCTCACACACGGCCATCTGACCCCAAACTAAGCAGAGCTTGTACTATGGAAGCCAGATAACTGATATACTATATATACTACTTTTCTTTTGTAAATACATACATATTATATAGATAATTACACCCAGACACATGACAAACAGACATGTTCATGCACACAAATTTTTGTCCTGAGTGGGAATCGAACCCACGACCTGCGGCATGATAGATAGGGTATCTTACCAACCACGCCAACCGGGTCGTCAATTCTTGACACATTAGATGTAAATGGTGTAATAAATAAATAAATTTATAAATAATACGTGTATAGATCTACAATATTAAATCTACGGCGACAACAAGTCTAGTATCGGCTAATAGCAGAGTCACAAATTCAATTATATATATATTTATTAATATTTGTTATTTAATAGTAGTTTTATATTAATATTATTGTATACAAAAATAATTCAATGTAACAAGAACAGGAATATTATTTGCCATATCAATATTGTTATGTAGAATTTAAAATTATAATTGTTTATTTTGATTTAAACGTAAGTAAGTACATATATAGGTATGTTGCATGATATTTTTAAAAATAATTTTGTGTTGGAACAAATAAACAAATTTTATATCTTTTATTATTATCGTACGATGTCCATTTATAGTTTGTGTGAAGTTGGATCAAAGTCAAAGCCTTTTAGTTCAGGCTGTAGAAGGGCACTTATGAACGTCGAAGCTACTGAAGTTACAGGTTCGGAAAACAACCTTCATTATGAGCATGAATTTGCAATTTTATATTTGCTTTAAGTACCTGGTTCATATAGCTTAGATAACGAAATTTATATCATACTAGCTTTCGCCCCGCGTTCCCAAGGGAACTTATGTTTCCCCGGGATAAAAAGTAGCTTATGTTCTTCTCAATACCATAGGCTACCTGCATACCAAATTTCATCGCGATCGGTTCACTAGTTTAAGCGCGAAAAGGTAACAAACAAACAGACAAACTCACTTTCGCATTTATAATATATATGTATAGTTAGGATTAAATGGTAAAAAAAATGATTAGGTTTTAGGGGGGGGGGGTCATGATCCCCCAGATCCGCGCTTTCTGGCGTTTCACACCAAGACACATGTAGGTATTATATACCACCTAGAAATAATTTACGTGTTCATATTATTTGTCCATCCTTTGTTACCTACCAGTCCATGTCTACATTGAAGGGTTATGAATAAATGATGATGAAGATTACTGGCTACATCCTTGTAAATCCTTAACCATCCTTGGCAGACAGGTATCGCGGCCATCTCATCTCAATTATGCATCGACAGGTGGCGTGAGCGCATAAGGCTGTATTGTGCCACATACACTGAATGTTAAACTGGATATTTATAATATATATATCTATAAATAGTATACAACAAAGCCGCTATCTGCCTCTGTCTGTTTCTCCGCTTACTTCTTTTAAACCACACAAAGTATATTTACACGGTTTTCACTGAAAACGAAAGAGCGATGAACGAGGAAGGCTTGTGTATATAAATTGTACCCGAGCAAAGCCGGGGTGGATCACTAGTTATTGATAATTTGCTAAATAACTTGCAAAGTTGCAGATGACACACATGATATACCATCATATAATTATGTATCTCTATTGAAATTATAAAAAAATAAGTGTACTTATGACACATAATAATTCAATTTAAAAATTGTAGCATATTGTGAAAACTTTAAATAATTGTACGCGGGTGAAACCGCGAAGAAGCTAGTTAACAATAAAGCGGCTTACCACAAAACCTTGAAATGATTTATTCAACTTTTATAAATAGACACACACGTATATGATACATAATAATATGTATATAACACAAAACATACTCACTCACTCACCCCATATATAACACATGTCGGCATAACCACAATTAAACATTATGATTACTGCATAATAATATATCAAATCAATATATATTTAGACAGCGTTTGTTACGTCTCTGTGGTACAAACTAAACTGTTACCTGCGCTGCGCCCGCGCATCCCTCCCCGAACACGAAAGCTCGTGCAAATACAAATCACCTGTTTTATTGTTACTGGGTCTCTTTGGGAATTCTATTCTTGTCTATTTATTATGATGTATTGTAACCTAATGTACAACGTAGGGTTCCGTAGAAAAAAAATAAAAATACATGTGGCACTCGGGGACTGCCGCGGTAAAGCTATTGCATAGCATTTTTTATCAACTTATGCAATTATAATTATTTATTTATTTTTTATTTATGCAGTATTTATTTATTTTTTTCTTTGATATTAATTCAAGTGTTTTCTTTGATATTAATAGATACCTATACACCTATATACTTTCTCACGAACAGCTGCTTACGTATTCGTCCGATTTCGGACCAGCTCGTCTTAGGTTTTATTTTCGTTACGGAATTTCTTGATTCGGTCGCCGCGCTCAAAGCGAGTTCATAGTTTTTTTTATATTGTATAGGCTTGTGTTTGACCACAATCTCACTCCTAAGTAATGATGTGGCCGAAGGTGGTAAGCACACAAAACCTAGAAGGAACTGGCTCTCAAGTGCAACTGCACTGACGGCAGATCTTCAACTTGAAGGGTTACAACCCTAGCCAGGTACGGTTTCCTCACGATGTTTTTCTTCGACGAAAGCTCAAGCTTATTGAAGAACCCACAACCTTCGCCGCGGCGTCAGACGTCACTACCACTGAGCTATCACCGCCTTATTGTATGGTTAAACAAAACAAACGGGACCTACTGTTAAATGTTGTGAATCATTTACTGATAACCCATATTCATAACTAACTACAACATTCTAACCTAACCTAACTGTTATCTGCTCCAAATTCAGTGGAAACATTCAAATTAATTACCTGTTTGCGTCATCTGTGTGGTCAAAGAACTTGAAATCCAGGAAAACCCATACCTACTACTGTATTTCATAGGAATCCACGCCGCGCTATTAATTTCGATTATCCCTATCTATCGTATGGACTACATATGAGTTCATTAACCATTAATTAGTGCGGAAGTGCGTTATTTCCTAACAAAGTGAAGTAAATTTTATTTTAATAAATCAATTTTACCTACAATAACTAATTAATAATGACATAGTTGTCATTGAGAAAATTTACCTAATAGATGTGGCAGTTTTTTTTTATAGTATTTCGTACCCCAAAAAAAAATACATTCTTAAATTATCATTTTGAAATATTATTATGATGACAACTATTGATGAGGCTGTATAGTCATTTACTTTTGCCGTTTGATAAAAAAATAAAACGAGCTAGGCTATGGAGTTATAGCGGGGAGCCATCGCGACGCGGCTTAGTATTATTATTATTTTAAAAAATTACACGATTGAAACGATAACAATTGGAGTGGGAAGATTGAGTTCCTTAAGTGTAATAATTTCCATTTATAATTCAAAATTGTCATTTATGCTATTTATGTATAAACATTTTTTTTCAATATTTATAATTTAAAATATTTAAGTATATACTTGCTTATTTACTTATTTATTTATTTATATAACATATTATCTAATGTAATGTGCTCATTAATATTTTTTCTTTTTATATTTCTTTCTTTTATATTCTTATTGCTTCTTTCCTTCTCATTTGTTTTCCCGTTATTTTTTCTAGCCATGACACTGGCAGAGTCATCGTTGGCACGATGGAGCCATAAACAATAAACTGGAATTGGAACTGAAACGAGTAGAACAAAAATACATCAGGAAGTTAGGTAGTGAAAGATATTCGAGCTGTATCAAAATATGATCTAGTTTGACATCCCTATAATGTAGCTGAAAGTGGGAAGAAACCACAACCTAAAAGGAAACTGGCTCTTCAGTGCAGCTGCTGGAATATGCACCTACTGCATGATGACAGACGTGGTAGCCAGCCAGGCGAAAAATAATAGTATAAAAATTTAAAAAAAATAGAAAAAATGGCGAATATAAATAAAAATTTATGTAAAAAAACTCATAAACTTTTTAACCGTATGCATATGATACCTACTACGCTACCACAAAATAGATGAAACACTTGCGTCACCACACAAGGTTGTCGCGGCTACCTCTCAACTCCCGGACGGACCATCGCCACAATATACTATCACTTCTCTCAGCCCTTAGTATTATGAATGTGTTATAAACCACGATATTTCAACGGTTGCCAAAATACATAACTGTAATCTATCTATCTAAAAAAATAAAAATGAGTTGCTAAGCGCAAAACTCAAGAACGAGTGAACCCATTCGGCAATTTTTTTTTATGTATTCGTGTAGTCCGAGGAAGGTTTATATGGATAGAAAAATTGGAAAAGTTACCTGGAAAATTCGGGAAAAACTGATGTATGGGATTTTGTACCTGTCGGTTCTTGGATGGGACGCGCGTCCCATTTAGCACGGTACCACTTGATTCTCAGGTGGGACGCGTGTCCCACCTCGTCCGCGACGTAAAGTGTAAGCTCGTGTAAGCTCTTGGTACGTGTGGAAAGGGCATTAAATTGTCTATGCCGTGGTATGCGTCAAAAAAATGACAACACCGGCAGTCTGTCACAAAAAAAAAAAGTCAGTCAAAATTTTCAGTCCGTTAGGGCGTTTGGCGTCCCCCGAATTATTTCTAAAATACATGATTGTGAGTGTTTTGAGTGTTTGTTGTTGTGTAAAGGTGTGTAATATCTAAAGAATACTTAGTGATAAACACAATACAGTTTTATTATTTCAGTGAAATACAAAGTATAAAATTGTTTTTTTTAAATTTAGAACGCGGTGATTGGCGTTTGGTAGTGTTTACAAAAATGCTTTGATCCAGTTTTCCATCATAAAGTGATTATTGGTAAGTCAGAAGTATCTTTTTAGATAAGAAATGTTATAATGTCGGTATTCTAAGCAAAATCTATGTAGGGTACAATGCAAAATCTTTTCATAATTTCGAAATTGATGAGTAGGTAGTTTTTGACGGTAATGAAAAATGGCGCGAATTCGGAAATCTAGGACTAACAAAAGACCTTTTTCTTGTTGTATTTATATGAAAGATTATAACTATGGTAAGTAAATCGCATTATTGAGCATTTTTAGAAGCTATATACGTTTATACTTTTACAAAGTTAGTATTAAATTCGATGCATTGAGACCTCGAATTGAGTACCTCCTTTTCGTCGCCGAGTCGTACTATTTTGTATTTTTCTACTTGAAAATGAAACAAACACATGTTTTTTTTGTGCTAAAATGAATAGAATAATGTTCAATCTATCTAATAACATAAAGGTTTTATACTAAATCTATTATTATGTCAAGAAATTATATACGACAAGATATTTTTTTTCAATTCACTGTACCCTTATCTTTAAAGACACATTTCTCAGTATTTTAGTATGGAATAAAATAAAACTAAGTATACGTTTTCAATCATTATTTATTCATTTACTTGAATAAATATGCTTTTGCTCGAAATAACAACATATATAGCAATACATATTCAAAATACATATGATGGTCACCTTTTATGCTAATGGCGTAGTTTCCAATAAGATCGTGGTCCGCTCTTATTAGTTTATGACAAGTGATAATAAGATTCCAATTGGAAATTTATCTAAGATTCTGACGGTATTTTTATTTTTTGTAATGAATGATGAACTTTTGACAGGTCATGGCCGCGATTTTACAGGTGACATCGATATTTTTGCGTTAGATAGCCAGTTCATTGAGGAAGGTTATAGGCTACTTTTTAGCTTGAGAACACAGGTGAAACCGCGGGGGACAGCTAGTTATGAAGGGAATATAATTAATTTTCAGTATTAAATGATTATTCAATCTAATTGAAAATGGTATTGCAGATTGTTGTAAAACTAGATCGACAAAAAAAAATCTCTACACAATAGGGTATCTGACTGACATTCAAATCAGCAACTTTTTATGAATTGCCAAAACGATAGGTTTATATGGAGTTTTGTATGAAATACAAGCATGTGACGTCATAATTATATAGCATATACTCTTTATGGTTAGATTGGTCATTAAAAATCATAATAAGGATATATTTAAAAAAATAATCGTGGTTTCCCCTTTTTTTAGATGTTTTATAGATTGGTTAGTGTTGGATAATTTATTTTGAATACAGGCAAATACCCTATTATTGTTATAACTTTATACACATGGAGGAGCAAGTTGGTAGACTCCTCCATTGAAAAGGGAAAATTTTCCGCCAGGCTGGGTCATCGTGCCTGGGGACCGCGGTCCAACTGTAGTTTTTTTTTTTTTTTTTGGCGAGGACGACATCTGGGTTGACGGTTACGCATCTGTATTTGTTTACGGGCTTCTTCAGCCTCGATCTGAGCTAAGGTGATGGCATCGTCCGGTTCGCTGAGGGCGAACCTTGGCCTACGGATGCGGGAGATAAGGGACGAGGTGTATGTAACCGTGTTGATAATCAACGGATTCGCGTGATGCGCTGCGGTATCAAAATATCTGCGTGCAGTGCGTTTTATGAATTGTTTGATGGTGGGGAGACCTAAGTCAAGGTGTAGGTTTTCATTGCGCATGTACCACGGGGCGCCCGTGGCTTTGCGCATGAATCTATTTTGTAATACCTGAAGGGTGTGGAGTTGCTTGGGAGCAACGTGAGCGAACACGGTGCTCGCGTATGTCATGACGGGACGGATACACGCGGTATAGAGTCTAACCTTGCTTTTTAGGGCAAGTTTAGACCGGGCGTTGATAAGACAGTGGAGTCGTCCTGCCACAAAGGCGGCGCGCGCGCGGACCGCCTTTATGTGTGCAGCGAAGGATAGACGATCATCGAGAGTCACACCGATATTTGGCTTGCCTCTCCCAAGGGGCTCGCCGAATAGTGTGACTGGATTGGGGATGGGGGGACGTCTTTTTCGGTCGGTTCTATAAAAGAGAACCGCCTGACTCTTGGAGGGGTTAATCTCTATTCTCCATTTCCGGAACCATGCGCCTAGGGCGTTGGCTGCGGTCTGGAGTTTTTTAGAGATCGCGGGAGGGCTTCTGCCTGAGCAGTATACGGCAGTGTCGTCCGCAAAGAGGGCGAACTGCGTATTTTTGACTCTAGGGATGTCGCTCGTGTAGAGCGTAAACAGCAAGGGAGATAGTACCGAGCCCTGCGGGACACCGGCACTAATGGGGTGGGGAGAAAACAGAACGCCTTCGACCCGATATCGAAAGTGCCCCGATATCGAAAGTCCAACTGTAGTTGTTGGAATCTTGTATATATGCAAAGTTGTTGAAGTACTTTGTTAGCGCGATGTAGAATCTTGTTGCGCCATCTATCCACGGGTAGCGGAGGTCTTGATAGATGTCGCTACATACACTTTTACAGATACATATTTCTGCTAATATTATATTGTCGTATAAAACTTAGTTGCGCAGCCCTGTATAGCGGCACTCAACACATGTACAATGTTAATATTATATTTTATTGAAATATTTACACTATGTATCAGATTAATGGTCATCCATCATACATTATGCAAAGGTCGATCAAAATTGATTAAATAACCGGGAAGAAGCGGTGGGCGAGTTTGCACGCCACTCCCGCTTCTATACTAACTTTTGGGTAATAATTGTTGGGTATTTTTAACAGGTTCTTCAATACAATAGCAATAACTCTAATATTGATGAGTTAGAAGTCGTTAGCCAGTTACCATCAGGTGAACCTGCTTGTCAGCATTCTGACATCGAAACCCTATTTATAAACCTATAGATATAATTATAGAATGAACAATCGAAAACCTTGTTAATTAGAATAATAGCCGTAAACATGTTCCTTATCATTGTATAATGTTATAAATTAATCGACAATTTAAATTAAATTAGTTGAAACAATTTCGCCATATTTATTACAATACAATAGATATATTTGACGGGCTGGAGGAGACCGGAGTGGAAATTAAATACCCTGACGTTTGAAACTTGATAGACTCCGGAAAAGGTAAAAATTTATGTAACTTAAACATGTCTACTAAATTAAAATACTTATATTCAAATAAAAAATAGCAAAACAAGTTAAAATGAAAACATGTGTCTGGAGGAGAATGTAGAAGATCAGCTAGACAGAGAGGATGACGAACTAGAAAGAGCTGGCAAGAGTCAAGGAGAAGAGAAATATAATAAAACAATAGAACCTAGGAGAGTAAAGGTGTTTGGACATTTTTACGACGAACTAATAGATTTGCTTATCTCCATCAACGCCTGCCAGCCAGTCAATATTCTGACATCACAAAATAGCCTGGCGAGCCTTCAAAGATTTTCCCCTGTAAGACATTTATTATAGTGACACGGTAAACGAACATAAGGCTACATTCAATAATGATGGTGTGTGCAATGCAAGGGCATCGCAATATGAATCAACTGTCAGGTTTAATGAGGAATCTGACATACTCCAGTGTACCTTGTTAGGGTAACAGCTTGAGTTGTTTGTGTGGCGTGGCGGTGTGGCGGAGCCGTTGACCGCGTGATGCGTGCGTCACGACACGTGTACAAAACGAGTAGGGCTGCTAAAGGGGCCATGGGTAATTTTTTTTAAGGAAAATTTTACTTATAATTTTTGTTGTTGATATAATAGGTGACAAAAGATTATTACAGTTTTACAGTTAATTTGAACGTTATATTTTTTTAATGTAATTTAAACGTTGGAAGAAAATTACGTATTATGAACATTTAAATATAATGAGATATGAATGATTTGACCGTTGCTACCTCACAAACCAAATACTAACTAAAAAAACCGGCCAAGTGTGAGTCGGACTCGCGCACCGAGGAACAAAATTATAGGTATGAAAATAGTTCGTTCATCACGGTTCAATCGTAACGAAAAGATAAACTTGATTGAGAGAAAATCTCCAATTTGCCGTTGGTAAACTATAGTTCTCATACATCGACAAAGGCCGCGGTCAGTTTACCACCTGCAAATAAGTTAATAATCGCAACTACGGTTTTCGGATTTATTTCTTGATTTGTGCTACGTAGTCGATTTGAAAAGTTCTCAGCCTAACCAAGATTTGAGGGTAGTATATAAATAAATTTATACTCATTCGACAGCTTCTTCTTCTTCTTGATTGAATGGCGACTGTAGCCGATTCTTTATTTAAACATATGTCAAGTGTCATTGTGACAGGTTGCGTAATTATTTTTCTATGATTTTTTGTTCGAGTGGATTTGCTATTCTCCCAAAAAATGGAAAAAAAAGTGAAATGAAAGCTATGATTAAATATTTCGTAAAAACAAAAATTACGCCAAGCCAAATCAAAGAAGACATGAATAACACATTAGGTGAATCTGCGCCTTCGTATTCCACGGTCGAGTCTCAAAATATGCGGCATAAACGACCATATCTTTTGATTGCGTTGACTTAAAAGTTTGATTTTCACAGTTTCAAGATATTGCAGACATGAGTATTTCCTCTCGTTCCTGAGAAAAAGGTCTTGACAGACAGACAGACAGGCGGACAACGAAGTGATCCTATAAGGGTTCCTTTTTTCCTTTTGAGGTACGGAACCCTAAAAGACAATGATGACTTGACACAAATTAAACCTAATTAGTGTCAAGTCTCAATAATCGTCCACAACAATGGGCTCCCTACTTTAAATCGATTGCCAGTGCTTACATTACCTAATTACCCAGTTTATTTCGGTGCGCGCGTGGACATAACTCCGATGTAGCGCAAACAGCACCCCTCCCTAGCGTGCCGCAGTCGGGTAATAGTAGTCGTGTGATACGGAAATAGGGCACTGGAACACACTCTGTATGATAATCAGATAATCCGAAATTGAATTTGTATATGTTTTAGTAGTTTTGGATATTTTAACTAATTGGAATTTGTATTAGGAAACATACAAGAATCTGACATCTGCAAATACGGTTTGGTTATTGAGTTTTTATTTTTGATAATTAAAATTAATTTATTCGATTCATGTCACAAATATTTGCTCTATTTATTTTTTACGAATAGGTAAATACTTATTCGAATTATCATCAATATATTATCTAATCTGACTTCAGTAGTTTCAGCGTCTGTAATTATTCATTTGTAATACATATAAATCAAAATGTACTTACTAAACGCGGGTTATGATTTTTGTCAAGTTATTCAAGAACTATTGCTATTGAAAATAAAATGAAAGGAAACTATATTCTTCGAATATATAAATGTATCTCAGAGAGTTCAATATATTCTACAATGACATTAGCATGCAAACTTATGTTGATATAAAATTACAATGTTAATTGAATGATAATTATTATTGATCGTTCAGTTTATCAACATTTGTTACATTTATACAAATATTATAAAGCTGAAGAAATTGTTTGTTTGATTGAACGCGCTAATCTCAGGAACTACTGATTTGAATTGAAAAATTAGTGTTGGATAGCCCTTTTATCGAGGAAGGCTATTTTATATCACGGGGAAACATAAGATCCCTCGGGAACGCGGGTGAAACCGCGGGGCGGAAGCTAGTTAATTGATATTTTGCTAATGTACTCGTACAATGCTCCTATATTTGTGTAAAGTGGTTTGTTTTTACACAACTGCTCGAAAAATAAAAGCCTACTACAAGTATTTACAATAATAAAAATCGTCAAAGCTCCCGCTGCTGCCCATGAGCATGGTTCCCAACAGGCTGGGAGCGTTCCCTCTTTGTACGGCCAAGCGTTAGCGGAAAAAGCTCCCAACCCGTCGGTCCCGAAGCCTCGATGAGCTTATGATATCAAATCAAATCATTTATTTGCAAAACACATGGTAATACAGGTTCTTCGGTAGATAAATTATGAGAGCTAGACACGTGTCACCAAGTTTATCGGTATGCAAAAAATAAATAAATACAGAATTAATTAAAAAATAATAACAATAAAAATGTTCAGGCATAATTAAAAAAAAACAATTAATTAATAGATAGCAATGTGAAATACATATTACAATAATCTATATAGTAATTATTTATTCACAATATCCATATATTCTTTAATAGTATAGAAACATTGTTGACTCAACCAATTATATAAATTACATTTAAATGCGTGAAATTTTTCCTCTCGACCTCCTTAGGGATATTGTTAAATATTTGAACACACATGGCTGCACAATTTTTGCTATATAAAGCTGTCCTTGGAGTATGATTAAAGACCAGCCCACAGCTATCAGGGTTTCGGGTATTACGAGGGTAAATATCACAATATCATAAAATATGTACGAACAGACAGTTAGTATATTATTATGTAAATCATACAAATGACTGCTGACTTCTATTGATTAATCCCAATTGACAAGCCATTTTAACAAAGACAAAAGGTTATCTTTCTCTTGATAGTAGGTATCTACCTAAGTGGCTAGGTATTGTACTGTTGGGTATCGTTATAATGAGTTTGTTTAAAATACACTTATCAACATTTTCGCCACCATTTTGCGTATTGTTTATTCATTGATAACATTTTTAATTAATTTGTCTGTTTCTTTGACATATATAAATCGGATTTATCTCTCGAATAAATAAAATATATGTTGTTTGTTATGTCGAAATAAAAGGTTTTTAAAATTCTACGGTACTCATATTTTTTATTTTAGTCTGTCAGTCTGTTGAAGCTAATCTCTGAAACGGCTGGACCGATTTTTACGGGACTTTCTCTGGCAGAACGGGGGAACAGCTAGTAGGAAGGATAATAAGTTTAAGTGTATTAACATTACTCAATCACGCTGTAAATGGTTTCGATGAAGCAATCTATATATGTATATATTTACAAAAGAAAAGTAGTATAATATGTAGTACATCAGTTATCTAGCTTCCGTAGCACAAGCTCTGCTTAGTTTGGAGTCAGATGGCCGTGTGTGAGGAATAATGTCCCAGAATATTTATTTATTTCATCGTTACAGGATTTGTTAAAAACTCGTTATTATAGTTAATCCTTGCTGCCTAGCTTATAGAATAACAGAACCTTTATCTATAGTGGAGATCTCTATCCCTACATGTGTTTGTTGATTTGTCCGTCTTTCACGTAACTTTTTGCATAGATATAGTATGGCATAGGCTGAAACGCGGGCGAAACCACGGGATGAAAGCTAGCTTAAAATACTAGAATTTAGAAATATTTTTCCTAGTTAGATTAATTATAGGACGCTGCAGACGAAACGAGACTTGAACTACAATTTTTATTCTGCAATATTTGAATTATGCGAGGCATTTAAAATATTTCATGTAATGCTGCTAACGTAAAACATAACAAATCTATTATTAATGGTTACGTCATGAGGAGCTTAATGATAACAAACTTCCACGGTCTCCATTCCGTCGTAGGTTGGAAAAGTAATCTTAGTGTTAATACTATTTAGGTTGAGATTGTAAATATTACAGATTAGGTTTTTTTTTCACGAAGTACCTATTGTCTGTGTTCGACCACAATATCTATCATATGATAAGTGATGATGTCGCCGAAGGTGGTAAGCACACAAAGCCTAGAAGGCACTGGCTCTCAAGTGCAGCTGCTGGAACACATTTTCAACAGGTTGCGACAGATTTTCAACATAGCGGTGGTAGCCGGGCAGGCGAGCAGTTTCTATAATTTACTCACGATGTTTTCCTCCACCGAAAGCAAGCTCATTGTTGGGTTCGAACCCACGACCTTCGTCACGTTATTCGACGTTACTACCATTGAGCTATCATCATCTTCTAGGTTTAATCTTTAACATTTATGATAAGGTATAAAGATAATTAATTTATTTATTTTTGTTGTTCTATTTATGCTTTGAAAAATTGTTTAAAAGAAAAGAGCCACACAGTCAGACTGTCCAAAAAATAAAAAGAAGACGTATAGAATGAGTTTCTTGCCGGTTCTTCTTATGTTGAAAGCTGACTCGTTTTTTTGCCGCGAAATCGACAAAAACTTACAGTGGTGACATGTGTGTGTGTGTGTCAAACGCATGGTAGTGTGTGTAATGTTTTTTTTTTGAAGTTATAATTCTTTTGGCGCGATTGGGAAAAATGATGAGAGTGAATTTTTACGATGCGCGCGCACACCGACAGAAAAAAGCGACAGTTTGAAGTTAGCTGCTAAATGTGGTTTTAATACACTGTTTTAAGTGCATTTATAGATTTGAGGATAATTGTCGGTATGTATAATTTATTTACATCGTAATTTATAAATTATTACATTTTTATCTAATAATATATTTTTATTTCGTTTTGCTTTATTGATTCATTTTAATATTTATCGTTGATCACTACTGCATTTTAGTAATTTTTTTTCATACGCCAAAGAAGTATAACTTCTAACGCGTGTACACACACTATTTTTTTATTCATTTAATTTATTTCTAATGTGATATAAAAATAGTAGGTTTCTGCACTCCTTCTCTATATAAACATTAACTGTGCCAAAGTTCATACTCCTCCGTCCGCTTAATTTCAGTAAAAAGGTGTACTAAAGTTTTTGCTTCACGTACTAGGTTTTTAGTCATCAATGGATTGATACCAGCTAATTTACACGTGTTCTTATAACTAACACATGTATTGGCGTGCGTATGAAGTTCATAATATTTGTTGTTATTTATGCATCCATCTGTTTTGTAGTGTTTCAATGTGTGTACAGCATGACGTGTCTTCGTCTGGCGGGCCTTAACGTACGGAACTACTAACGTTTAATATTTTTTAAGGTATGAATTTTTCAATCAAAACATACCTACTTACAACTTTTGGAATAGGATCAACTTTGAAATCGTGAGATAAGTATCAGCTATACGTTATAATAGCTTATACGTTATATAACTTATGGAATAACAAATTATCTATTTATTTTAGTTATTGAAATTTTGGATTTTTACAATATTTTCTTCATAGTACACGCTTTTATAATAAGATCCCTCCTACGCTATTAAATTGCCTTTACATACCTTTACTTTACATGACGGGCCGGTTGGCGTGGTTGGTAAGATACCCTATCTATCACGCCGCAGGTCGTGGGTTCGATTCCCACTCAGGACAAACATTTGTGTGCATGAACATGTCTGTTTGTCCTGAGTCTGGGTGTTATTATCTATACTTATATGTATATATTTACAAAAGAAAAGTAGTATATCAGTTATCTGGCTTCCATAGTACAAGCTCTGCTTAGTTTGGGGTCTGATGGCCGTGTGTGAGGAATAATGTCCTAGAATATTTATTTATTTAAGGAACGTGTTAAGTCCATTTTACTACGGAAGGCAGACTATCAATGCTTGGGTGTAGCGCTCGCTCTTGCAGGATACATTTGATATAATAAATCTATGTTTGTTTTGAAAAGTGTAATTGCTGAGTTGCTTGCCGGCTCTTCTCAGTAAAAGCAACCTTCCGAACCGTGCGCTAGAGTCTGACTATTCACAAATGCCTGTGAAGGCCTATTTGAATGAATAAATTATTGCATTTCATTTCATTTTCATTTAATTTAATTTCACCATCAGTTGGTTAAAAGCGGTATATTAATAGTATTAAAATTAAACTAGTTCACAATTACTATTTTCAAAAATAAATAATTACTTACCTTAAATTCGAACACGGCACTTGAACTTAAAATTCACTTACAAATAAAAGATAATAAAAACTGATACGCGACGTATCGCAATGATAACGAACAGCTGACTAGGCGCGTATGATCACCTATACGCGAGGTGCGCGACGCGACGCGACCGACGCCACAGATTACTAATAAGTCACTACCGTCGCCGCCAGTAGGTACACGAGCACACTTATCTAAGTCATAATTAAGTCGCTGGATATATTTTTGGGGATCCGTTTGTTTATGTCTGAAACGGTGTTTGTGAGTTTTTGTTCAGTAACGGATAAAACTTATTATGCCAAAATAGACGTCTTGGCCTTGCCCTCGTTAGTACTAATATAGACCATATAGTTGGGAAAGACGATTGTTGAACTTCATGAGTATTATGGGTGAGCTAAAATGAAAAGAGGGCTGATGAAGTTGAATTGAAACCACAGAACACCATTAATTTCATGGCATATAATAAAGTAATTATTTGATTTTACAATTGAGGAACTTTCGCACGAGCTATAAATTTGCAAATCAGAAGCAAAATTGTATTATGACTCTGGAATTTAAAAGAAATTTTCGTTTATCGTTGGTCAGTCTGCACCCAAATTTCTATATGTAAAACATTAAATTAACATCATATAGTTGCCACTGCTTGATGGTTCTTCAACCTGAAGTCAGCTAGGCGGGTACTACATACAAACTATAATTTAGCAAAGTTCAGTCCAAAGGTTCATTCATGTAAATGTAATATTTTTATACGGAATCCTCTTCAGCAACAAAACTCACTCTTTACCGTACAATAACAAAAATATTATCTAGTAACTCAGATATATTACTAAGTTACATGTGAACACCGACAGTGTTCTTCGAGGCAGGTTATCTGTCTAGATAAACCCAAGTGGTGATTATATGTCTTACAATATAAGAGTATGTGTCTCTTATTTACTTACTTAAATTAATGATTACATTAATAATAATCTAAATAGTTAATTATCTGGATTTCAGTATCGCTTTTATGCTATCTTTCTACCCTTGTTTTTTTTAATAATCATCCTGGGATATTCTTCACACAGCTATCTGATCCCAAACCAAGCCGAGCTTATACTATGGAAACCAGATAACTGATATATTATAATTATATTCTACCTTTTTTCTAAACATATACCTACCTACTTATATTGTAGGTGGAAATCAAACCCATGACTTGTGGTATTTTAACAACCACGTCAACCGTCAATTAATTTCCCAAAAAATAATAGTACCGAGAGTACAGTTCTGAGAACCCAGTTCAAAGAACTGCTCCAAATCACATGCCAATCAAACAACTACTGGCAAGTGGAGAGAACGGTGAACTGGGTATCAGGATCAGAAGCGTAGCCCTATTCATGGACAATAACACCGAGAGACTCGGCATAAGCTTCTGCTCTGTGTGCGCCTGCAGTCGCGTGGGAATATCGCCGGGCCTAGTCGCTCAGCTAAAGGGAGGTACCTACATCAAAAACAAGCATGAAACGCAAAACATTCGAAGCGTTACCCGCAATAAAGATAATGAACAACCCCTGCCGAATAGTGCGAACACACAACAAGTTGGGATGAAAAGACTCCGTTCGAATAAGCATGCTCAGTACTTTCAAAAATCGGAGAGGCGGAAGCAGGCGTGGTCACACCCCGTAAAATAAATGTCAACGCAATGGTGGTCGATTACCAGACTTCTACGGTTGCATCAGAGCCTCTAAACACCATGAGGTAGTTGTGTACGAGGACAGAGGGGAAGAGCTTCATCAAAGTCCCAAGACACGAAGCAGCATCTGCGACCAAAACTGGAAACCCTACACAAAGCGGATCGGAGCGTCTCCAGCAAAACGTAGCAGACAAGAAAGCCGCAGTAGAGCTAACCGGTAGTCCAAAAGAGAGAGCCGACGAAACTAAACGTATAGGAGCTTTCAAAAGAGTCCTCAGCGCAGTAGTAAGAGGGGCAAAATTCAAAATCTCCAAAGCAACGGCACAACAGGCTGCCGCAATAGAGGAATTTGTCAGACCACCCACTCCAGCGCCAAAGCACTCTAAAATCAACAGGACGAGAGCCGACATGGGGCAAGTCATCCCACCTACGCATATAATGCCTTCCTCGAATTTCTAGCTATCACGGGAGTGACCAGAGAGGTCAATCTTATGACTTGTAAAAACATCATGCAAGCCTTCCAGCAACAAAATGAAAACTTGCTGAAGGTCAGACTCGAGGAGACAGATGCAGCCATATACAACAACGAAACATCCCAATTCCTGAAAGGAAAAATGACTGGGAGTTATATGGCAGCATATAATGCAACAAATGGCTTTGTGACCCCAGTCGAAGGGGAGTCAAAAGAGGAAGACCCACCAAAGTACGACATCATAGTCCGCCCGGTGCACAAAGATCATGCTGGATGACAAGATCCTGGATATGGCGAAAACCATATCAGGCCCTACTGGTCCCGAAGCAGCATGGGATAACTGGGCGGTACCAAAAATTTACTGGGTAAACAGCGTCCCCGGATGCGGTAAAACATCATGGGTAGTGAGAAACTTCGATGAATCTACAAAGCATAATTTTCATCTCAAAAGTAGTTAAGACTCCTCGGAATGCAGGTATAACTGCGGGCGGATCCAAAATTAAATAATTCTTGTACCTATTATAATTTTTTACGTAATATTATGCTTATACACAATTTCATAACTACGAGAGAACCAAATATAAAATGATCATTCATAATGTTGAAAACACTGAACAGACTGTAAGCTGTCAATCCATACTATCCTAACTATCTATACCAATATTATGAAATTAACTCTATGCTTTTTACCTTTTCACGCCTAAGCCGCTGAACCTATTGCAATGAAATATAGCAGATAGCCTATACTATGGAGAGGGACATAGACTACTTTTATTCTCTCGGGAACGCAGATGACACCGCGGGGGACAGTAAGTATTCAATAACCATCGCAATATGCGATGTAACGCATTGTGTCGCGCGCGATGCATGCGGATCCCGGATCGATGCCCGGCCCGGTTGTCGCCGCGCCATGCTCAATTATGGATGATTGACCGCCACTTATAAAGTAAATATTATTTCTGCTACACGAAAAATGTATAGTTTCTTTTTAAACCATTTTACTAAGTTTGGTAGGTATACTATAAACAAATAAGGAATATTAGGCTTATTAGGCCATATTAGGGTACATACCTCCCCTTCGTGTAAAGTTAGGGTACATCGTTGAATAGAGGTTTTAAAAATAAAGAAGGTTGTCTCTTATACTTTTTTGATATAAAACAACTGGTATAACAGTTTTGTGGTTGTGGAACAATCCCAAGGGAGTGCAGGTTCTTCAAGACGGGTGAGAAGATTTTTCCTGGGTCGACAACGCGTGTGTTCCCTTGGTGTCGCAAACGTCAAAAGGCTATGGTAACCGGCTTTACTAGTTTACAATCAACACGCTCCGTATCCTATTCATTGTTGTTTTTAATTTAATTTCGGAACTCTACATGAAAGAAAGAAAGAAAGATTACATCGTATTCTAACACGCACTTTTATATTTAATTTGCCTATAACTATTTGTTTGTTAAAGCCACGAAGAGTTTAGTTAGTTTTTGGTTTAACGTAGGTGGGTTTACTAACTGTTCATGTAGGTGATAAATTAGGTATTTACCTACGAAAATAATGATATTGTTTTTTTTTTATTATGTTCTGCGAATGTTCTAAGGAGTGTCCTTGACATGTATTACGCCGCCATTGCTTAAATTATAATATCTATACATATAATAAACCTGTAGAGTTACCAAAAATGGACTACATATATGGACATCTATTTTGTCCGATATTTTCAATGAATGCATTCATCAGGGCTCTTTTCCCGATTTAATGAAGTTTAGTAAAATAGTACCTATTTTTAAATCCGGTTGTAAGTATAATCCATCCGATTATAGACCAGTGTCCGTTCTTCCAGCACTTAGTAAAATATTTGAAAAACTGTTACTCAATCAAATGTTAAAACACTTTAATGAACATGAGATACTGCATGGTCATCAGTTTGGTTTCACGAAGGGAAAATCTACTTCCGATGCAGCTGCAAAATTATTGAAATCCATTTATGAGGCTTGGGAGGGTTCACAGGATGCAATTGGTATATTCTGTGATCTATCCAAGGCCTTCGACTGTGTCGACCACCGTACACTGCTACTAAAGCTAGACTATTACGGAATTCGTGGAACTGCTTATGATCTTGTTCTATCTTATTTATCTAATCGTCAACAAAAGGTAGGGATTAGTAGTACAACATCTGAGGGCTCTTTAATCGAAATGGGGGTACCCCAGGGCTCAATACTAGGACCATTTTTGTTTTTAGTTTATTTAAATGATTTACCATCTATTGTAAATGGCCTCTCAGATATAGTCTTGTTTGCTGACGATACTTCGTTGATTTTTAAAGTTGATAGAAAAGACAAAGATCTTATAAGAGTAAATGATACCTTGTCAATAGTCTCCAAATGGTTTACTGCAAACAATTTGTTACTCAACTCTAAGAAGACTAAATGTTTAAGATTCTCTCTACCCAATGTAGCACAAGTAGATAGTCAAGTAATAATAGATAGCAGTAATTTGGACATGGTTAATAAAACTGTATTCTTAGGTTTAACATTAGATAATAAATTACAATGGGGTCCTCATATAGATTCTTTGGCAGGTAAATTAAGTTCTGCTGCATTTGCTGTAAGAAAAATTAAACAATTGACGAATGTCGAGACGGCTAAACTAGTATATTTTGCTTACTTTCACAGTCTGTTATCATACGGTATTTTATTATGGGGAGCAGCAGCCGATATTGAAACTATTTTTATACTACAAAAAAGGGCAATTCGTGCAATTTATAGTATGGGTCCTCGGGACTCATTAAAGCATTTATTTAAAGAAATAAATATAATGACTTTGCCTTCACTCTACATTTATGAAAATATAATGTTCATACGTAGAAATATAGGAATGTTTAAAACAAAAGTAGATGTCCATAATATAAATACAAGGCAAAGAGAGAAATTAGTTGTTCCATATTTTAGGTTAGCCAAAGTTAGCAAGTCATTCCTTGGTAATTGCGTTCGTTTTTATAATAAAATACCTAACTCGGTAACCAAGATGACCGATTTTAAATTCAAATTTTAAAGAAAGTTTTGAAGGAAAAGGCTTATTACAAGGTAGCTCAATATATTGAAGATAGGGATGTTTGGAAATAGTTTCACTCTGCACAGGTGCACTTCGCATATTGTTGATTTTATTTTTTTTAGTTTTAGCCATTATGTAGCGTATTCGCTATTATTTAATAAGAACTTGTTTGCGTTACATTTTATTATTTACTTGGTATTGGTATTTTTCTTTTTGATTTAATTGTATATTGTATTGTACATTTTGCTGTTATTGAAAAAATATAGCCAATAGTCAGATTATAAAAAAAAAGGAAAAATATATATAAAAAATGTAACCTTGCTGAGTTTCTTGCCGGTTCTTCTCAGTTGAAGGCTGATTTCCGAATCGGTGGTAGCTTCAGTAAATTCGACCTTCATAAGTGCCCTCCTAGGGCCTAAACTGAATAAATGGCTTTGACTTTGACTTTGACTTTGATGATATCGGTAGAGTAACGGAATACAAAGATTTTTTGTCTGTCTGTCTATTTCTTGAACACGCTAATCTCCGAAACCATCGAATTAATTAAGTTAAGTTAATTAGGTTTAGCTATGCGCTTCGAATAGGTTTTATTTTATTGAAATTGACTAACAGGAAAAAGTTATAAAAAAATTATAAAGTCTGCGCAAACGAAGCCGCGGGCGATAACTATAGTTGTATAATGTATCATTAGCACGTGTATTCATGATTTTCACGTGACTGACGTCAGTTAGCAGAATATAAAAGTGTTGATATATGCTACCACCACACGATATTTTTTGTTATTAATTTCTCTTATCGCTTGTGATTTATTTTATACGAATGGAGATCAAATAAGACGTGTGAAAGTCAAATGAGGTTTAGGTCACATACCCTGTGGTGATGAAATAATTTATTTATTAGAGGTGATTCAATTTACGTTAGGTATGTATGTACCTATGTACCTACTGTTAAGAAATATACCAGATATGAATATTCAGGGTTCATAAATTGACTTAGACCTAATATCTCACCTAAGGTGTACATACGGAATGCAAATAAGCAGGTTGCATAACTGGTGACGTATCATATGTCTTTTTATAACGTTTATATTACTATAACGCACTACGATAAAGAAGAAACATTAAAAAGAATTGTCAATCAAGTAAAAGTTGTAACGTTCCGTTTATAATATAAAGGTTCACAATAAAATGTATCAATCGTAAATCTGTCTAACCTAACCTAACGATTTGATTCGGCAGTTGTGTACATGAGAACCATAAAGGTCGACAGCACGTTGGCAAAAAAATACCGGCCAAGTGCGAGTCAGACTCGCGCACCGAGGGTTCCGTACAAACTTCGTCCATCGTTCGTCCATCACGGGAAATGCACAATTTTATTTATTTACCTTATTTGTGGTTGGTGCCAATTAAGCTAGACCTCTAAATTGTATAAGCGCCCATACAACTCAGAGGTCTTTATTAATTGGCGTAACTATGTATGTATGGGGACACTTTAATTTTCAACGTTTTTTATATTTTGGAATTTTCCCTTTATTTGTGCTGTAAGACCTTGCTTTTTGCCAAATTTCGTGATTCTAGGTCAACGGGAACTACCATATAAAAACAAATAAAATAAATAAATAAAAGGGCAAAAAAATCGCGTTTGTTGTATGGGAGCCCCCCTTAAATATTTGTTTTATTTTATTTTTAGTATTTGTTGCTATAGCGGCAATAGAAATACATAATTTGTGAAAATATCAACTGTCTAGCTATCGCGGTACAGCCTGGAGACAGACAGACGGACAGACAGACGGACGGACAGACAGCGAAGTCGGTACGGAACCCTAAAAATGACCATAGGCGACGGTGGCCACTTACCATCAGGTGGAATCCTCAGTCTTTTGACATAAATCAAGAGGCGGTAATCTTCTGTTCTCTCGACTCGTTTAAACGAGTCCAATTTACAGATGTAATGAAGTATTACAGTATTTTCACATCTAATAAGCAAACACAAATCGACAGGAAAATGATAATTTTATTCATTTAATTTATTATTATACCCATTGTTTTTACAACAGTGTAGCTCAATTACAATATGATCTGGGGGCACGGTAGTGCCCCCGCCAAGACGAGCCAAGCGAAGCGCAAGGGCACTACCTACCTTTTCTCGAAGCGCTTCGTCGTTTTTTTGAACCCTCATAACTTCTAACTCTACACGCCCTAACTTCAAACACTCTACACCTTAGTCAAAATATATGCTTGGCCGTTTCGACGATGTGACGTCACGGTATAGTTGGCGCGTGCCAAAAGCTGTAAATACTTTACATTCATACGTTTGACGTAGTGCGAACAGAGATTAGAATGATTGGGAAGTCAAAATAAAAAAAAATATTACTCACCAGCTTTTCCGCGCGGCGGTTTTATATATTACTCAGGGATAATGTAGCATTCTAAAGGTGAAAGAATTTTTGAAATCGGTCTAGTAGTTTTTGAGTTTATCCGTTACCAACATACAAAAATACAAATCATTCCTCTTTACTATATTAGTATGACTAACTGTTCTCAGCGGTTTCACCTGTGTTTCTGAGATAAATAGTGTGCATATTTATCTCTGAGGTTGAAGCTATCTCTCCGCCAATTTTCATCAAATGTTAATAATAATAAAAATATCATATATACATACTCACTCCCCTTATATAATAATTAATTAAGATATTCTATCACAGAAAACTCTAAAAAGTATACTGATGAGATAGGTAAGGAATCTTACAAAAATAGATAAGTAATGCAATTATCATCACAGATACATAAATAAATTTACTGAAAACAAAACCTTAAGGTTATAGCTTTACAGCTTAAAGCCTGAATGCAAATTAGGTTCATGAGACGGAAGTTCTTACATATACAATTGGGATGTTGACTGACATTCAAATCAGCAACTTTTTATGAAATGTCAAAACGATAGGTTTATATGGAGTTTTGTATTAAATACAAGCATGTGACGTCATAATATAGCATCAAAAGCTTTACTCTTTATGGTTAGATTGGTCATTAAAAATCAAAATTTAATAAAATAATCGTGATTTCCCCTTTTTTTTAGATGTTTTATACATTGGTTAGTGTTCTATAATTTATTTGGAATACAGGCAAATACCCTATTAACTAAGTCCTAAATTTCAATTAAAAGCACCTATTAATACCACAATAATACGCTATCCATTACCTTATCGCCATCGCACCCCTCCGATCCAACAAACGAGGATCCGCCATAAAGCACACCCAACCAAACACACCCTTCGAAACACTGTCGCATTAACACACTTCATAAACACCACACAGTAACACTGTTAACGGTATACAATTGTTGTGAACAATTGTTTACAAATTAATGTTGGGCGGAGGCGCAGAGCGCAGGGCGGGCGGCGACGCGGACGGCGCGGGCGGCCTGTCGGATGTGACGCGGGTCAACGGCCGGGATGTTGCCGCGCGTCGTCATAGCGACTCTGCAGTTTGGCACAGATTAAATATTATGTAGATATGACATGGCTTCTTATAGGATGGATATTGGAAACTAAAAATATTTTTTTTTAATTTTAGACCCTTTAAGCTTTAGGCTGCTTTTATTACAACGACAAATGGAGGCCTAATTAAGGAGTCAAATGGTTTGTAACTAAAAAAGTATATTTTTAGTATGAAACAAACCAAAAATATTTTTAAAGCTATACTTACCAATATACTGAAGAGCTTTTTGTTTGAAAGCGTTAATCTCTGGAACTACCAGTCGGATTTTAAATATTATTTTTGCATTTGATAGATAGATTCCCCGGAAGGTAATAGGCTACTCTTTATTACGGGAATGCGGGTGAAACCGCGGGGAATAGCTAGTTCTTGATATTGGTGATGTGTATGATGATTCGACATTTTATAAATATCTACTAGTCTAGTAACGATTTGTCACTTCTACAACTATTATTTGATCTGCCGCAGGAGACGGCACTGCACTTGCTCCCGGTGCTCTCGGTCAAGGCTGATTGACACTGGGGTAACTCACCTGTGTGTCGTTGCCTTTATTTTTGTGTATCAAAGATTTGCACTGCAATTCATGCCTACGTCACTCTTCTGTCTGAACTCTGTTGTTTATTGTAGTAATTATGAACGTAGATTTTTATTTATATAAATTTTATGTGGACATTTATTTACTTCCTATAACTCATTTGAGGTGTTTTTTTTATATTTTCATATGAGGTATTGTCCAGACATCTAGCTGTTTTTGTAGATATTGATTTGAACTTAATTTTTTAGTCGTAGGGGCAACGCTGACAAGTGACAAAACGTCAAAAGCTATGGTGATTTCGTCACGCTCATAGTTTTGGCGTCCTTAATCTCAAGTTACAAAACTGTTCCGTTTTCAATTATGAATCACAGACACTGTCACGTAACTGGGTGGTCGCTCATTTAAAATCTTCTGCGTGACTGTCACTCACTGTTACGTCAAGTCATATTTTAAAAGTGAAACTTCTCTGGGTGCGATGTGTGTAAAAATCTCAAGTGTTGAGTGTAACGTTTTGTTATTGTTATACGGTAATTTCGTCATGACGCTATCACATACGTTGCTGTGTGACTAATGTCATATCATAGATGAAATCATGTCACATCATGTCACCAAGTGTCACAATAAGTTATTTCTCTTTAGAATCTCAACTTTATTAACAGCCGGTATTTAAACTATAAACTTAATATTTGTAAAATCTTTCTAGAATGTATGCTATCCTAGTAGGACTTACTATTGAGAACTTAGTGATACTTCATAGATTATGGCCAGACGGCCGGTATCATAAACATACTGATTTTCCTTCAATTATTATGTTCGATTCTTTTTTTATATAATCGACGAGCGAGACAAAATCACCGTGACGATTTGTCACTCGTTAGTCAGTATGGTCCATCTAGTGGTACATTGAATTACTACATAGGCAGCAGCGGTTCAGCAGGAAGTTCCACTACTTACATACATACAGGTTGACTGTTGTACTGTTATCTTTTCTGAATGCTAGATGGCGCTAGTAGCTACATACTGTTATACAATCATACAAAACTTTGTTGCCTTTACGCTTAAAAATCTGCAATACTGCTCAATAGACCCAGCAAATAGTATTACGGGCCGGTTGGCGTGGTTGGTAAGATACCCTATCTATCACGCCGCCTATCAGGTCGTGGGTTCGATTCCCACTCAGGACAAATATTTGTGTGCATGAACATGTCTGTTTGTCCTGTGTCTGGGTGTAATTATCTATATAAGTATGTATTTACAAAAGAAAAGTAGTATATGTAGTTTATCAGTTATCTGGCTTCCATAGTACAAGCTCTGCTTAGTTTGGGGTCAGATGGCCGTGTGTGAGGAATAATGTCCCAGAATATTTATTTATTTTATTTATTTATAATAAAATAGCAATACATCCGTAACAAGGTACCTATATACAGAATATTTTTTTTCTAATGCAGTTGTTGAAAAAGAACCTCGATTTCGATACAAGAAATTAGAATCAAAGTTTAGAATCAACTTGTATTTTCACTATTGTATAATTATCCGTGTTTTCGCAATATCCATAATCCTTAAACTAAAGGAATAGCTATTGCCCGCGGTTTCACCCGCCTTACCGTGATAAAAAGTAGCCTCTTTCACTCTCCGGTCTATAAACTATCTGTAAGTAGGTACCTATGCAAAAAATCACGTTGATCTGTCGTTCCGATGCTGTGTGAAAGAAGTTTGTCCTTAACACATACTAAACATTGTGAGGAAACCTGCTTACCAATAGTCAAATTTAAAGGATCATAAAGTGTTTTTAAGGCGATGATTGCTCAGTGGTAGTGATGTCGAACGCCGCGGCGAAGGTCGTGGGTTTGAATCTTACAATGAGCTTGAGCTTTCAGTGAAGAAAAACATCGTGAGGAAACTATAGCACGGCAGTACTCGTCTGGCTGGCTACCACCCTCAAGTTGAAAATCTGTCGCCAAACACCTATTGGTGTGTTCCGGCAGCTGCAATTGAGAACCAGTTTCTTCTAGGCTTTGTGTGCTTACCACCTTCGGCTACATCGTCACTTACCATAGTGAGATTGTGGTCAAATACAAGCCTATACAAAGTAAAAAAGTTTCTGTGTACTTATGTACGCACCTTAGGAAGTTATACTTCTTTATTAATTTTTTTGATACTATCTTCATGTTTTACTGTGTATGGGTCAACCTGACAATGTTGACTAGCTAACTTCATGGTGTCGTTGCTAGTTCTGTAAAATGTTAACTAGATGGTGTCGGTTTTTCGGGCCAAAATAAGTACTTAGGTATTACTTCAAAAATAAATAAAAATATGAATTCACACAGGGTCCGCTTGTTGGACTACAGCTCCAATCTCCCTCGTTATTAGTAGATGCTCGTGTCCCAAATGTTGGGAGACACGAGCTGTTGATAATTTATCAATTTGCTAAACTCACAAATTGTCGTGTTGTGAAATAATACATAAGTCAATATCCTATATATTATTTTCAACAATAACATTAAAATGATGATCAACGACTGACCTACTAACCAATATATTAGGTACTAGCTTCCGCCCCGCGATTTCACCCGTGTTCCCCAGGGATCTTATGTTTTCCCGGGATAAAAAGTAGCCTTTGTTCTTCTCCGTACCATAGGCTATCTGCGTACCAAGTTTCATCGCGATCGGTTTAGCGGTTTAAGCGTGAAAAGGTAACAAACAAACAAACAAACTCACTTTCGCATTTATAATATTATTATATAGTTAGGATTAGATTACTTAATTTACTCAACCTAGTGTCATATTGAGTCACACATAACGCTAGCAAGTATTCAGAAATATTGACATTACATTGTAAATGTAACATGTAATACGTAACCTACTTGCGGTTTGAAATTATTACATTAATGCGTTTCTATTGTATAAATATCAAGGTCACGTGTTACAGAACAAACACAAGGATTTAATAATTATTTATATGTAATAACTACGTAAATACTTACATAATATGAATGATCTCAAAATGGGCAGAGCTTGCCCTCTAAAAAGGCCGCTCAAGCAATATTGCTAATGCAATCTATTTTTCGAATTCTCGGCAGATCCTACTTATTTCAATATATTTTATGTAAAATAGTCACTAAAAATAGTCACATAAGATTTGGCATTGATTACTCTGCCGTAAATTCGGAAAAATGAGTTGCATTAGCAATACTGCTCGAGCTTCCTTATTAGCCCCCCTTGTTACTATGGAAACGAAATAACTGACAAAATAAATAAAGATACTTCTTATTGAAAAATATCTTACCTATAAGGTACTTATCTATATTTTTTGGTGAAATAAAGCCTATTTGAAGCGTTTAGCCAATCCACGTTAAGCCCGTGGGAACTTCATGAAAATCTATTCAGTGATTTCGAAGATTTGTGTGTTCATACAGAAAAACAGACAAAAAATCAATAATGGTCTCTTTCTCTTTGGATTCTATCACTCTTCCTACATCACCCTCACTCCATATTTGTTAAAAAAAAATGTAAATAGACGCCCTGATTCTACATAAGGTACGAGTATGTATAGATAGACTACACTATGTTTTGAGGCACATAACTTACTTTACTAAGTAAATACTTTATACTTAGAATTAGGGTCCGGATCATTAATTAGACTCACGACAATATGTCCACCTAATAGATTGATGAATTGCAAGGAATTCCCCGAAGATCCTTGAACTCTGCCCCTATTTTTGAACCTCCAGTTTTTATTTTCATAACATACGTATAATATATAATAATATTTATATACAAAATTTTATCCGAGAAGCATCCAAGTTAATACGTTATTTGTATTAGTTTCATGTAAGGACGAAATATATTTCCAAAGTATCTTGGCTGCCATCTTGTGTAGGTACTCTATTTATCTATGGTATCTCTGTAGTAGCATTTTCTTTGATACATTGATTCAATGGAATATAATAACTCTCTTATATAACCACTTATATAATAAGACTCATATCTACAGAAATAATAAAAATTAATATGCATGTATATTATATACATTATGTACTGTATTTTTTGATGACCTAAACAACAGCATCAAATAGAAATTAAGTTGTGGTAAGTGGCTACCGTCGATTGGACATAAACATACCAGGGGGATTGTCTGTGTTGCCGACCTTGAAGAGCTTTTTTTTTTTATAATGGGTAGCTCATTTCACTGCCCAATGGTCCGCAGTAGGAGCACAGCGTATTTACATACAATAGTCTATCGCGTTAGTATAGGCATTCGTAATTGCTGCATTGTGTCCCAAGCGAGTCTATGGCAGCTTGGGCTTGCTACCGCCCCTCTCTCACCCGGCAAGCCCCGCACGATTGCTCTGTCTAGACGTGTCCGTTGGCCGACTGTAAGAGTTACATAGACAGTGGTAGGAGTGTCAATAGGAGCGGCTCGAAAATATGAGGATGAGCTCCGCATCGTCGGTGAGCGGTGAGTGTTAGTAAGGTGACGATGGCACCTTTGACCTGGTGAAAATCCCAATCCTAACTTTTAATATTGTAAATGCGAATGTGTATGTTGTTTTTTACCTTTTGTTTCGGAAATTGAAAATATTTCCTGAAGCGATTTTTATATTTTTCAGCAATATTTTTTTGTACAGAGGAAATTTCAAATTAAAGTTGAGACAGAATCATTTGTCTTCGGCCCAAGGGGCCCAATTCGCATGCTTTCAATATTAATGTGTAATGGATGGTGTAAATTATGTGGGCGGATGGCAGACACCTGACTGGGAGTGATAAAAGAAAAGAAATACGCATTTTATATTACGATGAAGAATATATTGTTCATGCAGAAGAACGGGAAAGGAGAGATGTATAGAAAACGCACCAACTAGTGTGTTCCGGCAGTTGTATTTGAGAGCCTTCTTATCGAGGATAGTTACCTTCTAGGCTTTGTAAATGTCGGCAACATATTGGCAATCATCTGGTATTGCTAATGCACAGGCGACGGTAGCCACTTACCATCAGGTGGACCGTCTGCTTGTCAACTTTCTGACATAATAAAAATATTTTTTTACAAAAAATTAAACCGACTTCAAAGCTGGTTTGCACTAAAAATTATAAAATAACGATCTAGCTAGTGGAACTGTAATCTATCTGGTGATTGTGTTATTAATAATTAGGTGCCTACTGTTTTGAAGTCAGGGAAAGAGTAGCGCGTGTTCCTGAATCTCAAATACATTCTTCCCCTTTTTTTGAAATCGGTAAAAAAAAATATTGCATGACGTAAGTCCAGCTAAACGCTAAAGGATCCTTTTTACATATTTATGAGAGATTCGACGAGAACAATAAAATGAGGATTAACCATTAATGTGATTGCGTAGGTTTTTCAACTGAGACAGATAATTGTGACGGATGATCCTCGACCCGAGTTGGGTGCGACACGGGCGATACAGCTGCTCCCTCTGGCTGAACAAAGTGTAAAGTTACGGGTAAACATTATCATTAACATGTACATGATACAATAATGGAACCTTGTTTGTATAACGTAGGAAATTAGCCATAAAGTTGTTCTAACAGTTCTAGGTAGTTACTTGGTTAAGAATAATTTCTTTATTTCATATATACCGTCAGCTGAACATATTACTTCAATTTTCAGTTGTTCAAGGTGTCTAGAAAGATCACCCAAGTAATAAATTACTGAATAGAAACATTTATATATTATTTTAATTTTTGGTATAAATAAAGTCACTCATTTTATAGAATTCAATTCATGATATCCATAGAATCTGTTGTGAATTTGTAAGTTTCCATTCACCAATATTGGTTATACTCGGGTGACTTACGTTTAATCAGACCTTAAGACGATTCTTTTCAGTATAATCTTGTCTGCCGCAAGGTTTTAATTTCCGTTGCTACTGTGGGTCATAGCAGAAATTGGAAATACAAACTGGTTTATTTCTTACTTGCCATTCCGCGGTTTCATTCGCGATCCAGTGCCCTGAGTGTAAATAATTAATGTTAGTAAACGTTTCGGTTTGCTTTTAAAATATTTTTCTATAAGAATTGGCACAACATCTCCTGGAATAATAATATACATAAGAAAAGGAAGGAAAACATAGTGAGGAAACTATAGCTCAGTTGTAGGATACTTTGTAGCGCCCGCACTAGCTGGCAACCGCCTCTCAAGTTGAAGATCTGTTGCTAAACACTTCTGGTGAGTTCAGCCAGCTGCACTTGAGAGCCAGTTTTTTCTAGGCCACGTGTGCTTACCACTTTCGGTCACATCATCACTTACCATATTGAGATTGTGGTCAAACATAAACCAATCCAAAAAACATCTCACGGTATAATTTCTTTCGCAGAACGACTACAATACCGATACCTACATTATTAATAATTGGAAATAATTCCTGAGTCCGTCCATTGTCTGCTATAGAAAAAATATAGAAAACAAATTATTGTTCTCCTTTCAACATATTATTTTCTTCATCTAGAATGATTAAACATAAAATCTATCTATGTCTGATAATTCCTCAATTCCTCAGCAACAAAGCTGGAACTAGAGGTAAGTATTCGGGTTCACGTTGGTGAATGCAACAACTGGGTTATACCAAACTATCTTAGGTCTCTAAATTGAGCAATTCCAATGAATTTGAAACTAGGACAGATATGTTATTTAATTGAATCTAGAACAGTTACAAATAAATAGTTCCTGTTGCACAACAAACCTAAATATTGAATTCAATTATTTACATAGTTTGTTGCAAATATATTAGAACTAGTTTATAGAAGTGCATGAAGACAACCAGATGTATATCACTCAAAAATACTGCGAATAATTTTAGTTTACACTTTAGACTGAACGAATAATATTTATATCGGAACCGCAAATCGATAACGATTCCTAAAATCTGTTTGCATACATTACGCGCAAGGGAAACCGTGCTTTATTAGTGGACTATTTACGAACGTTATTGGATCGGCAATGGTTTGCTTTGATCGGTCCGTACAAGGTAGGTACTTCAACAAGCGAGCGTTTCTCTGGGTAGTGTGGTTTCAGGATTTTTTCACGTTTCCGTGGAAATTTACAGGTTTAAATATTTTTTTAATGTAAACACGAGTTCTGTAAATATTAACATTATTGATGTTTATTGCGAACCGATGTTTTAGCGGTATGGTTTAGTAGGAAATTTTATAATTGGCGTTTTAATATATTTAATCATATACAGTTATGTCAGTCTGGAGAAATAAACTGATGACTGCAAAAGTTATCTACAGCTATTATACACATATAAATCAATGTGTGTTGATGTGTGTTTGTGTGTGTGTGTGTGTGTGTGTGTGTGGTAACGGAGTGAGTGAGTTAATGCGGTTAGCGTAATTTTAGTTAATTACGATCTCTGCGCGCGCGGTGGTCAAATTGATTATACCAGATTCCACGGCCGTGATGTTATGTTGACCGTGAATATTTCTAGTATTTGAGGTAATATTCAATTCGTAAAAGTTGATTCAGAAATTGAAGATGGTTTGTATCGAGTTCGTTCACTTACCATGGTTAGATTGTGGTCAAGTACATGCCTAAATTAAAAATTAAAAAAATGCTAATATTGTATAGAAGCGATATTCCCATGAAAACGGGATGGAGCTGCACTGGGAATGCTACGGCCATGGCCATCGACCTATACAAACACGAGAGTTGCCACAGAATAAGAAGTAGCCCCCGCATACTCCGAACTCACACAGCTACCTGATGCCACCATTTTATCCCTTTGAGCATTGACTCTTTATTACATGAACTGTTTTACACAATCCATCTGTACTTCCCAAAATCAAAATTTTACAATAAAATAAAACCGACTCCAGAATATATTTGCACAAAAATAGTGGGAACTATAAACTAATTAGTAATTAGCTACTGTTTTGATTAACAAAATCCGGCCATTTGCGAGTCGGACTGGCGCACGAAGGGTTCCGTTCCCTTAAATATTTATTTTATTCTGTTTTTTAGTATTTGTTGTTGCCGCTAGCAACAGAAATATATCATCTGTGAAAATTTTACTGTCTAACATGGTTCATGAGATACAGCCTGTTGACAGACGGACCGACAGCGGAGTCTTAATAATAGGGTCCCGTTTTACCCATTCAGTGCGGAACCCAAAAAAGAACCTACCTCATTGTTATTTTTATGTCGGATAAAATACAAAACATGTCAATTCCAACGCATCAAGTTGTGATGTGACTCGGTGGTGGGTTCACAGTTCACATAATATATGACACGCGTAACGAGAGCGTGTTTGTAAACAGTGGGCTGCGTTGTGATCCACTGTGACGTCACACTGGATCATCAACTCACACAACGGTACCTTTCGCTGAAATAATTGTATTGTTTTCAATACCAAGTACACGTCGCGGCGATCGTGTGTCATGTCTTTGTTTGATACGTGAATGGATATGAGGTATAGTAAAGTACCTTTTAGTTCGTCGAAAAAAAGATCATAGAGTTATTATTATTAGACTAGACACCAGCCTATGGTTTTACCTGCGTTCTAGAGGGATCTAATGGGAAAGTATCCAGTTTTAATCTGTTTATATATTGGTGAACTGACTGACTGGGTGATATATCAACACACAGCCCAAACCGCTGGACCTAGAGACTTAAAATTTTGTACACAGATACTTTGTACAATGTAGGTATCCATTAAGGAAGGATTTTTTTAAACTCAACCCTTAAGGGGGTACAATAGGGGAACGTGGGTGAAACCGCGGGGCGGAGGCTAGTTTAAGATATGATCTTTATATGTGCCAAGTTTAATTAAAAACTGTGAATCCTCGTAAGCTTTGTTGCCTCAGTGATGAATGAATCTATCTAATAAGTAGGTAAGTATATAAATTTGATTTTATTGTGGATAAAACCACATGGTAGTCAAATTTATATCTCATTTTATTCAGTACGTATTTCACGTAAAAAATTTGTGATGGCGGCCATCTTGTTTTTGAAATTTAATATAGTGTACTCTACTAGTTAAGCCCTTTCATTTGATACCGATATTGAGGGAGTTGTGAAAAAATATGTAATCCGCTATTTTGTGGCGGCGGCCATCTTGGACCGATTTTCATCAAACATAGCTAAGAACGCTTCCA
Source organism: Tetheella fluctuosa (assembly GCA_951216915.1). Classification (NCBI taxonomy): domain Eukaryota; kingdom Metazoa; phylum Arthropoda; class Insecta; order Lepidoptera; family Drepanidae; genus Tetheella; species Tetheella fluctuosa. The sequence continues at coordinate 14,260,388 of OX578218.1, forward strand.
ACTAATTCACCTTTCAAACAGAAAAACAAAATCAAAATCGGTTCATCCGTTCGGGAGCTACGATGCCACAGACAGACACACACACAGACACGTTAAACTTATAACACCCCGTCGTTTTTGCGTCGGGAGTTAAAAACAACATTTAGAACATTTCAATGTATTTATTAGTAAATCCTTGGCGTGTAATGGATTAGCCCCTAACGTTCCGTACGTGTATTGACGTCAAACCGATCAAGCCCTACTTAGTGTAAAGCTATTGTTAATCTTCGCTATTGTGCCAATTTACTTCGCCTTATTGTGCTGTAATTTATTGTAAGAAGGTAGTCTTGCTTTGAAAGCATTCATGTATTACATGTATAAAACTCTTATTAACTTCGGTAGGTCGGTTTAAATCAAAGAACAGAGTAATTCAGTGAACATGGTTTAATTTAACCATTTTACAATACATCCTAGTACAAGGGCGGATCCAGGATTTTTTTCTGCTCAATGGGCAGACGGGCAAAAATAATCAACAATAACTGTTAAAAATAAACTTAAAATTATTTGTAAAACAAACTACCTACTTCTTAAAATTTTTGTCGCAATATCTTGATGGATATGCATTAAAGCCAGTCCATTCAAATGCTCTTCTGTCATCCTGCTGCGAAACAACTCTGATAATTTGATTTGCCTATTAGTACCTATGTACTGTGATGGAAACTCCACAACCGTCTAATCTGGGGGGGGGGGGGGCACAGGGGCACGTGCCTAAATCCGCCCTTGTCCTAGTAGATACTTAATATTATAAATGAGACTGTTTGTATGTTTGTCTATGTAGGTATTTGTTTTATTGAATCACGCCTTAATGGCTTAACAGATTTGGCATATAGATGGATCATACCCTGCAATACAATATGATACTTTATAAATAGAGAAAACATTAGATCACTCAGAAATGCAAGTAAACCACTGGGCGGTAGCTAGTTGACAATAATGATAAAATGAAATTAAACAGTTATGTTTGTGACGCTTACACGAGAGGAAGCAAGCCGAAGAAGAGATAGACAAGAAGAAAGAGAGAAGTATTGTGAAGAAATAATTGGAACTCGAATACCAAGGTGACAGATTATAGGGACAATTGGGCTAACTATCATACTTCAATTAAATTTAAAATAAAGTACAAAACAAAAAAAAAACAAAAAAAATAATTATATAATACCTTTTTTTATTTATTTTATAATCTTGTTGTTGTGATATTTATTTTACTTCTGTAATGTTGTGTGAATGTCTAAATGAATGTTTTCTTTGATTCTTTCTTTCTTTCTTTCTTTAATTAAAATTTTATGATTAATCAAACTCCATCTTTGTTTATTGATCGTTATACATAGGGGCAGGGTACTATTGACAAAACAAACTTAGATTTATCTTTGGCACTTACCCCAATTGTTGATACCATACCTGTAACTGTTTTTAAAACATATTATTATAAGATTATTATCATATATGAATACACATAATGGTGGGTAGTCAAGGAAATGAGCTGTAAAATGAACCGGCCGTTGAAAACTCTTCTATATAATTTAGATATCATGATAGCCACTCATTTTGTACCATCCATAGACATTATAGAGATACTGTTATAGTTCTAGCTGGTTACGACTTCCGGTACAAGTGGCATCGACAAACACGTAATAAAAAGTAAAATATCACTTTTACGTCCGTCTGCGTGTTTTGAATACTGTTCTATAAACTCGAACGTTCGTGTTGGTATTTATTTTATAATATTTGCGTCAATTTGCAAGGACAAATATAGTGTATGTGAACTTTTTAAATATCTTTTGTAAAGAATCCTTATATATTATTTTATACTAGCTGTTCCCGCGGTTTCAACCGCGTTCCCGAGAAAAAAAGCAGTCTATGTCCTTCTACATACCATAGGCTATTTGCGTACCAAATTTCATCGCGATCGGTTTGGCGGTTTAAGCGTGAAAAGGTAACAAACAAACAAGAGAGGTAGAGCATAGCGATATTATTATGTTGCTCAAAGAGCAGCTCGACTGGGGAAGTACCTCCACCTTACAGAATACCGCAGTCAAATAACTTATCACGGGAACACAACTTCCCGTGATACCCCTGGTATTGCAAGAGTTCATAGGCTACGGTAACCGTGGTATAAAAAAAAACAAACTCACATTCGCATTTATAATATTGGTTAGGATTTTCAATAATCCCTCTTATTTTGTCACATAAATAAAAGGCTAAATCATGAAGTAAATAATTATGTAGACGATAAGTAGCTATTTTGTTTGTTTGCATAAAAACGCATAAAATTACTTTTATTTATTGCCGACTACGCGAAAGCAACATAACAAACTAAACAAATTCGCAGAATCAAGATATGATTGCAAAAAAAAACATAACTGCCGTCAACTTTTGCGAGCAATAACAGGAAGTTCCATCAACGAATAATGAAGTTTCAACATTTGTTAGGTCAATTTAATAAGAAACAGCAATTGTTGGGAATTAACTGAAGTTTATTTAACGCCCACTACGTGTTAGATCTGCAAACTTTCAGAATTAAATATATAGCCCACGTGCTGGTTATTTATCTGAATGAATAGTATTCGTAATGGTCTATCCAGCATCCAGCTGACATATAATACGTAATGAATCGTTCGTGGATTATTCTGTAACTAAAATATTTTATTTTAGTTTTAGACAAGGAGTTTTATAAAAATAATAATTGAATAGCTGTCACCCGCGTTCTCTGAATAAAGTAATCTATGTCCCTCTCCATACCATAGGCTACCTCCGAACTTTTCATCGCGATCGGTTCAGCGGTTTAAGCGTGAAGTGGGAACAGATAGACAGAGTTACTTTCGCATTGATAATATTGGTATAGATAGTTGATTACAACATGAATTATATTTTTTTATACTAAAGTAACATCAAGTCGCGTAACGACATGGTTCCTTGGACAAAATTCTCTATATCTCATAGATTCAAACTTCCCCATTTCATCTCAGTTAGTTTGCAGAGCGTGTTCACTCGCTGTTTTACTACACTCATTAGCTTGTCAAGTAAACAAATTAATTTTGTTTTTATATCATTTGTCGTCGGAAGAAAGTGGTCTAGTTACTATGACAAGTGGTTGTAAACCTTCACTTTTTATTTCCTCTAGAGATGTTTTATTTGCGTCGTTTATGGCCTAGCCCGCGGCGTCTCCTGCGGTTTTCCTCTAGATGTGTTTCTTGATCTTCGAGTGTGATTTCTGTTTGAATAAAAATCTCTCACTTTTCATTGTATCATTACTTTTTAATTTTCACGTTAAATTTTTGTAATTTCTAATGACCCAGCCAGTTTTAGTACATCAGCAGTATAAACCTATGTCTTTCTTATAAATTTCGTAGTAGGTACTTACTTTATCGCGGTAAAAGTCGAAAGAAGTATCCTACTTCTAACTTTTGGAATTAAATTGGGATTTAAGAGCTCCATGAGATTGTAACTTTGCAAGAACGCTAAAAGTTACACCATTCAATATATTGTGGTGGGTCTTACTTAGTTTACACAAGTATTATATAATATTAGTAATTTTTTACCTTTTTTTTTTTTTGAGCAGGAACAGAAAGGTGGTGGGTCCAGGGGACCTTCTTCCACCATTACGCGGACTTTTGCGGTGAGCGCTGAGGGCTCTCAACCGCTACTTAAAACTAAATAAATTTAGGGCAACGGTAGCCTGAGGGTGCCCCCTGTGGGGCTCGACCTCGGCTCAGGACGTTACCTGGGGAATATGGGAGGGCTTTAGCATGCAAATAATAATTATTATTTGGGGATCGGTCGGATTGCTAATATGCAGCTCGGGCCATTTAAATGGGACGAGACTGGGAAGGACGTCGCGACGGTCCTCGCCGGCGAGGACGAAATCTGGGTTGACGATTGCGCATCTGTATTTGTTTCCGGGCTTCTTCAGCCTCGATCTGAGCTAGGGTGATGGCATCGTCCGGTTCGCTGAGGGCGAACCTTGGCCTACGGATGCGGGAGATAAGGGACGAGGTGTGTAATTTTTTACCGTTTTGTATCCTCATTTATAATGCGGACAGCAAAAGAGTGGAGACTTGCTTCTGACATAGTGTTTGCTCTTTCTAACTCATACACCTAGGGCCAGAGTAAATAGGCTTCTTCTGGGCAAACGTTTTCTATCTTTGGTTTCGTCATTGTCATGGGTTTGTGGCCATGAGCAAGCAGATTTAATACATAACAATACCGGCCAAGTGCATATTGGAACGTATGCAGTATAGGGTTCTGTAATCATTATAATGATACAAACCTAAGACTGAAGATAAGTTAAAGGGTTTAATTAAATAAAAACGATATACGTAACGTCTTTTTTACTCATTCTACGGAAAATCTCAAAATATATGAATTATTTCGTAAAAGAATTTTTATATCAAAGAAGTGTTTGAGACAACCATATAAATTTAACAAAGCCTTTTTTAACGATATCCCATTCGATGGTACGCGAAAAAAAACACTTCAACTTTACATGTAGGGGAGTTACCCTAAAAAACATTTGCGTCATAGATAAAACGTATAACTCTATGTAAGTTTTCATCTTGATATCACTGGTAGTCTAAGAAAAAAGTTACCATGACAAACTGACGGACAAGACGAAACTGTAAGGGTTTTTTCTTTGACTACGGAACCCTAAAAAAGAAAGTTAATGAATTTATGTGGGGTCTTCTTTATGAAGCATTAACGTCTGAGTTTTATTCACTGAACTTTTATGTATGAAGGCGACATTACGTCCTCATAATATTTATATTATTATTAAAAAACGTGAGTGTCGTGGAACATTATATTCAAATATTAAAATTAATTATTAATTTTAATATTTGCTTTCAGTGTCATAGGAGCCATAGCAAAGCAAACCAAAGCAATATAAAGAGCACATCGGAGTTAAAAAATTGTTCCCAAGTATCAATGTGTTGCGAAAGATTACACTCTAATAGGCCCTACGTAATGTGCATAAAAATATATACTTACCCCAGATTTATTAAAAGACGGAACCGATACAAAATTTATCAATAAACTTAAACAAATACTAATAAACAAAGCATATTATACAGTTAACGACTACAAAGATTATATAACTTCTAATATGTAAGTACAAATATTAATAACGATACAAATTGTGATCAATGACTACAATTTAAAAATAAATACTTACAAGTAAATTAAAATTCAATAAAAAACAAAATGATCTAGGACCCAAATTTTAGCTGCATCACAATCTAATTTAGCTTTATCTGAGTCATGAACATATATCATTATAATAATTTAAAAAAAAAACTAATTACCTACACATTATAAAAATATAAACAATTACAACTAAAAAGGAAGACCGTCACCAAATGGGAGCGTGCCCAGAATGCTGGCTGCATTTCCACGTTGGATAGCTAAGCTTATCCGTTGATCGAAATAAAAGCCAGCGTTCTGGTCACGCGTGTGTTCCTTTAACCGCTCCGCCAAGTCCTTATATATACCTACTGTGTGCCTCTGGCCCCCATAGGCCGAGAGTTTCTACCCCAAACGGCTCAAACATGTACCCTCTGTTGAGATGTGCATATTTGCGCCGCTTGAGGCACTCCGCTGATGTTGCTGCGGAGCCGGCTCTCTCTGATGTGCATTGAAGATGAGACGGCGCCAAGGTATCAACGCAGGTGGCATCCCAAATCAAGGGTCGTCCCAACTTCCAGGGCATGAGAGTCATTCCGCCGGGCCTCTTACCATCATCTCTCATGAGGCCACGGGGCTCGAGTGTGGCAGCCACACTGACGCTGGTCAAAGTCCGACGGATCATATCGTTGATGGAATTATGACGGGGCACACGTCCTGCACTGGATACACACGCAAGGGCGTGGTGTCCCAAGCAGTCTGCTGTGTCACCACACTGACACCGATGTGCGACCTGACAGGGAGCCCCTAAACGAAGGGAGATAACCACCATACAGAAAAGTAATGTTGTCTAAAAGTGTACTATGTTTTTGGAGGGAATTATGTGCAACCAAAGTCCCGATTCCCACTCTGAGACAGCAAGGAGACGAGCACGCTCTGACGGACTACTGGACGTTTCAAGAAGGTTATTCCGATCCAGTAGGCAAAGCGGCTCGTCTGGTTGGGGCCATTTGGACCCTGTAGTCTTGCGGAGGTTCAACGCAGCCTCTGGCTCGACGAAGGCAACTTCGTGGCTGGCTTCGTGGAGGTTTGAGGCGGTACCCTTAGGAGATTCCATTATTTTCGATATACTTAAATTTAAATTCGGACTGACAGCCGTTCAACAACCTTACCCCAGAACCCACGCGCTGAGTCTAGCTGGCATTTTAATTTTACTATTGCATTCAGCATAAAATTATATCATAATTAAGAATTGTAACTAGGGTTATCCCTTCACATTAATAAAATTTCTTTTGTGTACCGGGAAGATTATTTTTATTTACCCACCTTTTCCCCCGGATTGTAACACGGTGCAGGCTAATTTCCATGTCGCTTCGCACTGGTTAAAACCTGTAATTTGGAATTTGGTTAAACTTTTAAATAAATTTTTTTGGATCAAATCTTGCGTGCCATAAATAGATGATTCAATTAATTATCATATACCTATATTATCAATATCTACAACATTATCTCCTCTCTCCTACTTCTTAATTCTTGTAATGTTTGCTGTATCCGACAGGGTCCATAAATTGACTTAGACCTAATTTACCACCCACGGTTATATTATGGAATGCAAATGAATAAATATGAAATGAATGAAAGTTGCTCTTATCTTGTTGTTTTGAATGCTTACCACCTTTGACCACATGATTCATTATAACATAAATGTTTGTCCCAGAATGTTTGTGGTCAAATTGTATCTTTTAAATACGTCATATTTTCTATAAAATTCGATTACTTAATTTGAACTTTGGCATTGACATATTCATTTAAAATGCTCATCTAAGTACTTAGATACTTTATAAAATATTCCTCAATCCTCTTACAGAAACAAGTCTCCCCCAGGACCTGGGCATACGTCAAACGCCACATTAACGTGAGTGAAGCAATTAAACAAACACGTTGTTCCTTAACTTTCGTTTCACCTCGCGGCACGCCCCACCCGGCTCAGCGCCGGCTTTATTGCCAAAAGTATATCTACCAGGAAAGTTTATATTGTCTGCCCAAAGGTGTATAAAATATAAATGAAACAACGTTGCGAGTCGCTTAAGGTAGGTATTAAACTGAGCTTCGAAGTATCCCCCGTGTCCCCCGAGGTTTCAAACGCGTTCCCGAGAAAAAAAGTAGTTTATATCCCTCTCCATACCATAGATAGGCTTTCTGCGTACCAAAGGACATTGTTGAAAATGGCCCTAGAACCAACAAACATGGGACTTACACCATAATTATTTATATATTTTATTGTATTCGTTGCAAATATTTGTATCAAACGGACAAGCTGCTATCCAAAATGAATATTTTAAAGTATTGAAACTGCTTCGCCGACATCTTTACCGGTTAGAGATGCTCAACTCAATTCTATCCATCGACTATACTAATGTTTAATCGATCGATTTAATTAAGGGTTAAATATTTTCATATGTTATGTATAATGATATCTTTTATTAATACACTAAAATATTAATATTAATTTAAAGAAATATAAAATAAATTGCATCAGTATTAAAATAACTGCTCCAATAATTAGCTACTCAATTAATTAGTGTACTTATACTTTTTGACAATCATCGACATACATAATAATATTTCGAAAAAAAAAAACACAATCAATCGATTCCCTGGAGTATATTATGTACAATCAATATTATCGATTCGGTCTTAGAATCTAATTGAGTATAAATCCCTAATTTCTTAACACTAGGGTGGCGATTTTTCACGAAAAAGATCTATTTTTAAATCGTTCATAAAAAAAGAGAATTAGAAGATCGATTTCTCAAAAATATATAATTTTCGTATTTCACATCGACTTCGCGTGACTTTTTCAACAATTTTATTTTCTAAATAATATCATAGTTTGCATTCATGCAACATCGAATCAGAAAAAACGAATCTCGCTTTTCTTGTGTCTGAGATCGATTCAGTACTTAATATCGATATCCGCCTTCATTCACTCATTCATTCACTCGCTCGCTCTTGATCTGCTTAGTTTGTGTTGTGTAGTGTTTTCAAATATTTTCAATTATTTTTATTTTAGACTAATTTCTATTTAGTTCATTAGTGTCGATATTTATTATACAAACATAATTAATTTAAATCTCTAAATCCACTCTGGGTATTGAAAATCTAAATATTAACTTGACTTCTTATAACCTCAAAATGTGATACCTATTTTTGTAATATTGTTGTTTTCCAGCTTGTCCGTAACTTAAAAAATGTATGAAGAGAATTTATAGGTGATCAAAAATATTATAAGCATTTTTCATTGCTGTTGGTTCCAGGGTGAATCATGTATGGACGCAGAGCAATGTCCTTTTATCGCAATCGGTTCAGCGGTTTTAGCGTGAAAAGGTAACAAACAATCCCATTCGCATTTACAATATTATAGTTAGGATACCTACTTGTATGAGACAAATGAAGGTGTTCAATAATCTGCCTTCCCATGGCCTGACCAACCTTGCAGTCATATAAGCCGAAACAAGGATCGCAAGAAACGAATGTACCAAGCCTTATCCACACGCGAGAGGAATCCCATGCAATGTGTAGGGACGCGGTATCGATACCACGAGGTTTCAAAGACTTTTCAAAGAACAATTAAAACAAGCGTAAAATTAATCAAAATCAACGTTTCATTATGGCAGCATAGAGTCAACAATTCAAAGTCGAGACATGTTCCAATTAATTCGAAATAATTAATTACCTGCAACCATATCTTATAAAATTAATTAGTATAATTGAGACTTCGTCAATTAATAATTCTTGTTTTTTACCAAATATTTCACCTTTACCTAACTTCGATTTTGGCTCCAAAAATAAACGGATATAAACAGCCAATCTCAAAGTACATACAGTACAAGTACTATAGTATCAGTATCTTAAATAAAATTAAAATCGAATGAAAAGTACTCGATTGTAAAGTATCGATATTTTTTCCGTGTCCCTAGAATGTGATCAATCTAAAATACAATCGACCTTCGATCAGTCAGCCAATTGTTCAATATCCATTACTGACCTAGAACGTAGGTTTAATTCATCGGATAGTTGAATAAAAATAGTAGAATAACATAAATCGTGCGAACGAGGTCGTTACGTCGGAACAAATTGAATGAACGAGTGTACGAACACCAAGGACGTTTCGTTCATTCACAATTAGCAACAGATGAATGAATGGCGGGCTGTTCGCACGCATACCGAAATAATTAGAGGAAATCGTTAAGTGAAAGCTGATTGGCGCATTGAAATGGAAATTAGCCGGAAGCACAATCCGATGGACTGATTTTGATTAACTGTTTATTTAATGAGTCACTAGATTAACAAAGATAGCTGTGCATATGTATCTGATTATTTTAATGATTAAATCTGCAGTGAGATGAATGAAATATTTGTACGGATAGACTCGACTACCATAATACTAGAATCAAATTGTAATCAATTCTATTTTTGTAATAGAAGTTTCGTTATATTTGTGACGCTGTTTTAGGTTAGACGTTTATTTATTTATACTTATACTCTAATTTATAGTGATTTCAATTATACTATAGAATATATATGTAACTACTTTGCCCTTAAATTAATATGAGATATCTTCATTGTTTCCATTAAAGCAAACTTCCTTAGTAAAATCAGTTCTCTGTAAATGGAAAGTTTTAATCCAGAAGCGTAGTAAATACTAGAATAACATCTATTTCGATATGATCAAATATTTGAAGCACCATAATATATTGTACAATAGCATTAAAGTAAAACGGCGGTGGAACTACTTTGTCTATACGAATGACGTGTTTGGAACTTGTGCCAAATCCATGAAAAGTAGCGCATTTGGTAACAATAATACAGTTTCATGGAAATATTAGTGGGAATCGAACCCGGCGCGTGCAGTAATAAAGACCCATCAGTATTCGCTCAAGCTCTCAAAATCCGATCAGATTCTCAAAACAATCAAATGTTTCTGCGTCAAGAACTCCTGCGCATCAGTGCAAGTCACATGGTATGAGCGTTTGTTTCCTTTATATAATCTAATACATTTACATATTTTATAGCTAATCGAAATCTGCTTATCAATATCATTATATTATTATTATAAGACGATGATAGTTTAGTGGTATTAACATCATCAATTTGGTAGCGGTCGTGGGTACAATACAACAAGCTTTCCATCATCAACAAGAAAAGTCATAAGCACCAACAAATGTAATTCGGCAGCTACACTTTACAGTCTGTAAATTTTATGGCGTACTACCTTCAGATTTGGGTCAAACGTATGTGTCGCGATCCTGGGATCAACCTCTATAAATTAAACCACTAATAGTATTCTTTGTCTCCCTCATACGCAGTATCAGCTGGTTCTTACATTTACTCAAAAGTTAAACTTTTGTTCAGAGTTGATTATTTTTTCGCGATTTCAGTTGGTCTAACTGTAAAAACTTATTTTATGGGCAAGTACCTACTTTCACAAAATTGTCCAATAGGTATTCTATATTATTCTATAAAGTTGATCTTCTTTACGCGATTACTTAGTTGGTCTTATATGAAAAGTTATCCAGATAGATGAGTACTTCCATCCTATATATCTCTTGTAGCACGAGCTGTCGCTGTCTCTTGCCCCACGCCCCACGGCAGTGGTAAAGCCCCACATCTGTGGCCCACTGCACCAGTTCCATTGTTTACGAGCTGCACTCCACTCCACAAATACCCAGCACTAATCCGCTTATTTCCTTGCATCGCTCTGCATGTACTTGGAGCAGATCGAATCGTGAATGCTTTTAGTAAATCCTAATTGTTAAAGCTTCGCATTTCATCTCCTTTCTATAATGATATTGTTAGTCAGTATTCGTTTTTAGGGTTCCGTGCCTCAAAAGGTAAAAAAAAGGAACCCTTATAAGATCACTTTCTTGTCCGTCTGTCCGTGTGTCACCACCGATTTTCTCAGGAATGGGTAGACCTAACAAGTTGAAATTTATACCAGATATTGAGGTCACAAATAAAGGGAAAATTCCAATAAATAAAAAAAAAAAATTAAAGGTGTCCCCATACATACATAGTGACGCCAATTAAGATAGGCCTCTGAGTTGTATGAGCGCTCATACAATTTAGAGGTCTAGCTTAATTGGCACCAACCTCAAATAAAATAAATAAATAAAATTGTGCTATTGTGTGAAAGAAAATATTTTGGCGGTATAATGGGTAGCTACAAAACCCTTGGCTCACGAGTTCGACTCGTACTTGACCGGTTTTTTTTTTCAGACAAATAGGCTGTTTCTTCTCTTGTCTCTGGACCTTTTACCTATAGTTGTTCAAAATTTCTTTTGAAGGTGAACTTTATCACCAGGATAATTGTAATTTTTGAGTCTACTGCCAGTATGTGAAAAAGAAAAAATTGCTTCCGCTGTACAGGGCCATACCTACGAGCTATAGCTGAACAGTTGTTCTCCTCACATATTTTGTTATTTATATTATAAGGTTCTATACTATTCCAATCTAGTCACCCAGAAACTCTAACTAGGTAGTTCCTTGACAAAAATATGTAAAGGAAACATCAGTCTAATTGTGAAGTCTCAGAATCGTTCAGTACTCATGTTTATGTAAATAATGTTAATTTGTTGCTAAATTTGCGGAAGTTTGAATGAATTTCAGTAAACTTATTTGCGATTCGCGAGTGTGGGGCTCTTCCTTCCAAGAAAGTTAAACAATAAAGTTATTCTGAAACCGTGTAGTATAAGTAGTCAAATATCTTCTTAAATCTCTGTCGATTCCTTATTTAGTATTATATTATCAAACTTCTTATGTTAGCTCATTGTCGTGGAAAATTGCAAATTAGGATCATTAAACATTAACAGACAACAATCTCCTTTGACAGGAATTTTTAATTCATTATCTCTTGACATTTTATATTCTAACAGATTGAGTAATGTATCTCTAATTTTATGATAAGTGTGGCTTCTTACTCATCAATTCAATAAGATATCCTGATTTTTGTTTGTTTATGTTGTTGCCATTCTTATGCATGGTTGATTCTCTGCTAATCGGGATATTCTTGTTTGCATAATTCTGTATATCTACCAGCTCGGCTAATATGAGCAGCTGTTGGTATTCCATGGATCACACGCAATACCCAATTATATATTGTAATTTACGATTACTGTTCTGTCTTAAGCTTGAATGTATTTAGTCATAAGCGGTCGGAGGGAATCACAACATAATTGGATATGTACTGGTAACTTCAGTACATTTCACGTTCATAAATGTCCTTGGGCCTAAACTGAACAAATGGCTTTGGTTTTGAATATTTGGCAGCAAATGCTACATATTATTTTGGTGGTACCTATTTTTAAGGTTTTGTATGTAATTCGCTGTAAAATACTGTCTATATGTAAGAATTTCGATCTACTCTGACTTGTGCTTCATTACTTCTGCCCCGCGGCTATACCCACGCTACAGAGTGATCTTGAGGTTTTCCGGTATAAAAGTGTTCAATGTTTTAATCCAATGCGAGACTTATTTAAGTGTTAAATTTCATCCAAAGCTGTTATCGTGATTGGGTAACCAACAGACACATTTATAATATTAGTAGTATAATGTAATCTTCGATATCATTGTGTGAGTGAATGACCTCATGACAAAAGAGCATAGCCAAGTCATTATTCGTTCTGTCAGTGCGTTCACTAAACACGATTAATGATTGTTGATTACTCCTCTAATCGTCTCATTACTACCGGTCGAGTAATAAATATTTCCACTCAAAACATATTAGTACTTTTCTCCTGCGTGTTAAGGTTCACTTCAGGTTGATTGTGTACGAAGCAGAGTTTAAGTACGATAATAAAATGTAATTTATTAATTCAACATACATTCGTCTATGGATTATTCCCCCCAATCCAATACCCACTTAATGTTACGATGCTATCGATTAATGCCATAATTTAGTTAGATATTAATCTTGGTTCATTGTGACACGTATTACCGTTGTTTGCGATATCAGAGATGATCTCTAATACATGGACTGGGTTTTTCAGAAAGGACCAGACCAATATCTGAAGGGTCAAAGAAACAAAAACTTGCCTTAGAACAGAAACATTAATATCAGTAGGTATACTCCTTACGTTTAAAGCGACGTTAGAATATTGTATACAACTACTTAGACGTAAACCCGAGTCGCATGACAATGCGCACATACACGGTACTTACCTACCTGACATCCGATCTGTGTCAAGTAGTGGAGCTACAGACATGGTTGTACTTCTTTCACCTACTTGTATCTCAATTAACAGCATTTTTGCATTAGTTTTTTTATGTTCTTTAACTTAAAATACTTCTCTCAATATAAGATTCTCAACGTCATTTGTCACTTCTTGCCTGAAAAATTGGTGGATAAATAATTTTTCAGAATATAATAATTTTTTGTTACTGTTCTTCAATGAACTATGTTAGTTCAGAAAGATCGCAGTTGTAGGTACAAACTCTTGCGCTAGTCCAGTCGACAGTTTTAGGTCACTCGCAAGTTTTGTTCACGGCAATGCGCCGATCTAGATCTAGACTGGCCGAGAATTCAACTATTATTTATTATTAGCTATTGCAGTACTATAGTCCTAGTTTTGTGAGCATCCGAAGCTGAAAAAGCAGATACCCAGAGCTCTAATTGGGTCGGGCAGTCGGGGTTATATCAATTTTTTACTTGATAAATTGTGATTTATTGATTTGGGCTGCAATATATGTACCACATTATAATAGACCATGTGTATCTAGTTTTTCAGCGGCTTTTATATCTTCTGTGCAGCCTTATGACTTTTGAAAGTATCTTCAAAATAACCTATTGCGTGACATGGTGGACAGATAAAATGTATGTCTCATCAAAATCATGATTTTGAAGGAGTTGTGAAATATACTTATTATTAATTCCAGTATTATTTATTTTTATGGTATTAGTTCAATAAAAATACACTCAGTAATTATTGATATTCGGCCCATAAAGTACCGACACAATCGTAAACAAATTGACTAGACATGTGCGTCTTCTAATAATAAAGCAACCTAAACAATTGGACATTTTACGAGCTATATATAACCTCGACCTTCGTCCGTGGTGGGTTCAAGTTCAACCCACCGAGAGTAAACGTTTGGCGGCGCAGCTGCAGGAGCGTCGCGGTCGGTGACTCGACCGTGATGACGTCGTGTTGCGTTTAGCTATCGATTGACCTATGTCACTGCGACACTTGTACATGGAGGAACTAGAGGAAGTTTGTAAGGTCACTTATACACGACAGGACATATATATTGGTAGATGTATATAAAGCATATTAAACTGTTCCTTGCGCGTTCTCGTTAGGAAAAGTAGTAATTCCCCCTTATTCAGACCCATTCAGTTGCATTCCGATTGGAAAGGGCGATTTTATTTCGTTAAATTTATGCTGATGCTGTGTTAGTTGTAGAATTCATTTGCCACGATCGTGTACTGATCCAAATGGAAGTCTGAAATGAGAAAATAGGAACCATCCTATTCATTAGACTACTCAATCGGTTTTTCTACCCGATCGGGACCGCAACCGAGCAAGTCTGAATAAGGGGGAATGCTACTTTTCGGTCCACAAAATCACAACGAATTGTTCATTTTCTTTCGTATAATTTTTAAATAATGACAACTAATTATAAGTAATTAACTCAACACAAATTCATATCCTCTAAGTAAACTAATTTAATTTACTAACTGACTATCATTTTAATTAAAATTAATCATATTTTTTATCTAAATCTTCTTCAGGCGTCTGCGTGTAAACCTTAATTAGCTTAACTACTTTGCTGAGGAACCAAATAAACAGTGCCAATAGAGCAAGTATATCCACGTGAAGTCGTTCTAGCGTAGGCACTAGTAGAGCAGGTGAACGGAGGTGGCTGGCCCCTTGGGTCTCGATCACCATCTCGATCCAATAAAGAAGTTCCTTTTGTGGGGACACCAGGTTTCTTTGAATTATTTCCGAAGCTTGTTTTGCGTTACTCCGGTACCTATTAAAGATAGAATACATGGAAGTAATCTATAAGTTAATAGGCTGTTGGCGTGGAGTTTGATACGTTGACTGTCGCGCAAAAGGTAGTTGATTCGACTCCTGCTCAGGACAAACATTAGTGGTATGAACATGTCTGTTAGTTATGAGTCTGGGTGTAAGTACGTATATGAGTATATATTTACTAGTAGATGGCTGCGTGTAAAGAATATCGATGGAAATTTTATGGTTGGGATACAACGTTCCCAGAGAGAGAGAGGTAGGTATACAAAAGCAATCAACCACAAGTCAAGAACATGCCTGGAGAGACTATTTAAACTATGTTGGCGGATAATGATTAATAGTAAAAAGATAAATGTAAAAGGGGACTAGGGTCCGGAACTTTTTAATCCAAGCATACCATTAAAATTCCTAATTTATCTCTTTCATAAGCCATTTGGGATTCTTTAAGATAAAGTCAAAACAATTATGAATGCCATGTTTTAAGATAACAAAAGTATCATCATCGTGATTCATAAAAACTCAAATTCCTCGTAGACTAAATACCGTGTGACAAATTACATTGACCGTGAAATATTATTCTTCATTGTTATTCACCTGTTGAATATGTGAAACTAACCTGTAATTCCCAAGGTTTTCGTTAACAGCTTCTTTGAGTTTCTGAGATAGGTCATCAGAGAAGTCCACTCTGACTCCACGTCCTCTGCTAGCTACTAGGTCCATCATGACGAACTGGTCTCCATAGAATGGTATACCTATGATCGGTACTCCGAAGTACATCGCCTCTATGTACGAGAGGATTCCACCATGGCTGATTAGGAGAACGGTGTTTGGGTGATCTGAAAATATATGACCCCTTATATTATATCATCTGCTAGAAAAAGACTTCTTATTTTTTGGATTAGTATTTAAGAATATTTCTTACTTACTGAGTATGCTAGCTTGCGGTGCCCAATCCAAAATGTGTACATTCCTTGGCAAGTTAAAAAGTTTCTCTTCAAATTTCCAAATTACCGTTTGTTCCAGCTGTCCAAACATGTCTAGAAGTTTCCGCTTCATCTCATCAGGCAAGTCCTTGCTCTTGATGTTTGAACCAAGGCTGAACAAGATAGCGCCGTATTTTGCATTATCTAATATTTGTTGAAGATTCTGCAAGTAATCTGTTTTATCAGATATAATACAGACAAATAAATTCTCTAACTCACTTTAAGTATAAGGCAATAGTAGGTCAGTAAAACCATTGACCATCTAGCCAGGTTACCTGTGGTAAAGGTTTTGCAGGCTGCTCCACGTGATGTCCACCGACGTACTTAGCATTCGCTGGTAGTGGCAGCACCTGGCCAATCAGAGGCTGCGAGTTGATCAGAAGCAACGAACCGTTGTATACTAGCGACTCGTAGTCAGGGAGTGTGCGCCCGCGCAGTTCCAAAGGTGTCTTGTAGATCTCACGGTACGCTGGGATCTCCACGTATTGCGTCATGTAGCTAAAAGTGCGTTAAGATTTATTTCTTGTTTTGCTACATTTTAAAACATTCTTACATGATATAATCCAAAAACTGTTATGTACAATACTCACTACATCCACCACGTCAAGTACGCTTGCTGCCACAGTCGATACGCCCTCTCGCGGACACTGGTGGGAAACGAGGACCAGTGCCTGGATTGTATGTCCACGCTGTAAGCCGGGTTGCTCTGCTCGTGCATCAGCTGGAGGGTCATCCAAGACGTGTCCAGTCCACTGTACCATATCAGTGGACAGTCGAACACTGCTGCTAGCCTGGTCAAATGAGAAATTGCAACATTATGATGATTTTTCTTCGAATATGAAAAAGTTGTTATAGAGTAGCTAGGAAACTCGAATATATGCCGAGAGCTCAGGAAACTTTGATAGCGCGATGTAGAATCTTGTGATGCCATCTATCACGCGTAACGGATAGTTTCTATTCTAGTTTAGTAGATGGTGCTATGGCATGTAATAATCACAGAATAGAAGAATAAGAGTTATATACCTAATAGATGTTACTCAAGGATGATTTTTAACCCGCCAATAGGATCGCTCCTCGCATGTTTGGTGGGTAGTTTTTTATTCAAAAGTCACAAATTAAATACAATGTATCGTATTGTCTTGGGTTATTTAGGACTAACAATTATTAGTACCAAAATGTTAGGTTATCCTAATAAGATACCAAATCTTTTCATTGAGCTCAAAGAAGTTTTGCCAGGGAGCTTTGCAAACTTCTGGTTGCCACATTGAATCCCTCACATAGAAGATAGTGGTCAGAATATACAGAGGCTGTATCTAATATGAAATTTATCCTAGGTAAAGCGTGAAACCAATTAAAATATAATAATGTACCCACACGATAAAACAAACCTACCTCAATACTAGCTTCCGCCCCGCGGTTTCCCCACCCAGGACAGACATTTGTGTGCATGAACATGTCCGTTTGTTCTGAGTCTGGATGTAATTATCTTTATTTAATATTTAATATTTATATTTAATATTTATTTAATATTTAATATTTATTTATTCACTCACTAGAAGCATGGTACATAAGATGTCAATGGTTACAATTTAAGTGCTACATGTTTCGCCTTATATACTGTAGGCATGCAAGTAAGTATTATATGTATATATTTACAAAAGAAAAGAAGTATATGTAGTATATCAGTTATCTGGCTTCCATAGTACGCTCTGCTTAGTTTGGGGTCAGACGGTGGTGTGTGAGGAATCGCCTAGAATATTTATTTATTTTTTTATCCAAACTTTCACATTTATAATATTAGTAGGATAACATTTCATGATAATTTTATCGACGTGTAGTCTCAATTAAAGCAAGTAAAAAAAAATTCAAGTTGAAATATTAAAAATAAAATCAATAGCAAATATAAATAGTCAAAACCTGTATGCTTATTGCTTTAACTTTATAGAAATAGAATTATTTTATTGGAATGAATAAGCTCGAGCGATGAATATTTTATGGAATACAATATAATAGAATAGTTTATTGGCTTCATACTCACATTTAAAGCCATAAAATGCAGATAACAAAATAATTATAAAGGCAATCTTTTATAAAAATTAAAATTATAATTCCTAATTTTTAACCGACGAAAAAAGACGGAGGAGGTTTTCAATTTGACACGTATATTTTTTATGTTAGACCACGCATAACTTTTTACAGAGTAGATTAATTTTGATGATTCTTTTATTAATTGATAGGGTCTTACTTCAAAATTGGTCCCATATAAATTTTGTTGTGATCTGATCATAGACTTTGAAGATATGACGGAATTCCTCAACGAAAAGGAGCATGGATATAGCGATTGAAATATCTTATTCAGTATTGTCGACACTTATTATTGATATGCATATCCTCGATCAAATCTTGATAGGTATTCAATACGCATAAAAAACTAAAAATAAAATTAGCTTTTAACAAAATTCTCAAATTCTTTCGCTGACTTCAAAACGACTTCTTACATCACTATGTAATACTTTTTAGTGAAAACTCTTTTGATGTCGGTTTTACTTTTTGTTAAAAGTTACTTTTTTGAAAGACAAATGTTATTGACATCACAGAATGAAGTAGTTAGTTGGCGATGATAGCTCAGTGGTAGTGACGTCGGACGCCGCGGCGAAGGTCGTGGGTTCGAATCCTACAATGAGCTGGAGCTTTCGGTGAAGGAAAACATCGTGAGGAAACCATAGCACGGTGGTAGGGTACTTTGTAGTACCCGCCTGGCTGGCTACCACCCTCAAGTTGAAAATCTGTCGCCAAACACCTATTGGTGTGTTCCGGCAGCTGCACTTGAGAGCCAGTTCCTTCTAGGCTTTGTGTGCTTACCACCTTCGGCCACATCATCACTCACCATAGTGAGATTGTGCTCAAACACACGCCTATAATAAGTAAAAAAAAAAAAAAATGGGGCAAACGTGGCCTGCAAAGAAGCTGTAGCCGATAGCGAAACTAAAATACTTAGCGTAAGTAGTAAACGAAACTAAGTAGAACTGTATTGTGTGGCTCTTTACACATGATGATTGTGTAAAGAGCCATGGAGTATGATATGCTTACTTTAGTAGATCGAATAACAAATACTGACATAACATCGATGTAGGTCGCGAAATTTTGTATTGACATGGAGCCGAAAACTGAAGAGAGACAAAATGGTGGCCTAAAGTATGCTCACCAGTAGATTAATGAAAAGAGATGATTTGAGATATTAGAAGCAGATAATACATTATACGCCTGCCATATTTAATTTACCATTTTCATTCAGCATTCCATTATATTAGGCGCGTATCATCTCTATATCCATTGCTTAAGGTCATTTTCAGCCCTCTTCTAATAGGTACCTATATACTTACGGTGCAAGTAGACCGCTGAAGAACCATTCCACAATGACAGCGTCATACTTCACATCCATGTCAAACAGCAGTTCCTGCGTTGCCTCATGCTGCAAGGCTCGCTTTGCGAAGGTCGTTCCGATCTCCAGCAGGCGTTGCGGTGGACGAGGATTCTTCACCAGCTCCATAATCGACAGGCGTTCTCTGTCTTTGGAAAGAAAACTCATAAGAATTTGATACCGAATGGAGACCACGGCGTACTAGGATTTGTCACGCGGTTTCTTCCTCGTTGTTTTTGGTTTTTTGACCATTATATTAAAAAGTTTGCAACGATTGCAATAATTATAATGATCTATCCAGTTTTAATAATGATTATTAATAAAATTATTATTATTCTTTATATTTAATGCCTATCTGTATTCACGTATGGATTTCAATTTAGCCTTAAAACTACATATTTTTTAATTCTTTATTTATTTATTTATTTTCTTTTAGGAAGATTTACAGCAAAATAGTAGTAATAAGTTAACAGTTGAACATTCATATGCCATTTAAAAATCTCCACCAATAGATCACTATTTGCGTATGTATTAACAAAGTGAAGTTAAAAAAATGTGAGACACGTAAGATTAGAACAATAATTCGCAACTAAATTGTAACAACAGTTAACATAGTAAGTTACAAATAAGATATGTACAACCCAAAGAACTTAAATGCTATTAATCTACAATTTGCTTATCATTGCCAAAGAAGTCGGTAGATATTCTCGAGTGTACAATGATGACTGTGATCTGGCATGTAAAAATATTAAAAGATTGACACGTGATGAGATATGTCGCCACTTCTAGTACGTTACGCGTTACCTTTACATGCTCTGGCTACATATTTTAGATAGTTTATGATATGAAATGGAAACTAACCCGACATTTGGGTAAGTGTGGAACTTATGTTGACCACAGTGAGGCCTGGACTATTCATCTCCTTCCATAAAGTAGTCACAAATGTAACCTAGAAATAAATTATACAGTATAAGTTGAAGATACTTTTGAATAGCCTGTGTATTTCTTCTAAATCTTAATGCGGTTCACAGAATACATCTACTTACCAAGTTTCAACAGTTATAGCTCTTGTAGTTTCGGAAAAAAGTGGCTGTGACATACAGACGGACAGACAGACAGACAGGCAGACATGACGAATCTATAAGGGTTCCGTTTTTTGCCATTTGGCTACGGAACCCTAAAAAACGGGCTTGTTCTATGTGTCGCATTAATTTTAATAAGAGTATCACTGGTATATTTTTTTTTATTATATATTTTCGGCAAACAAGCATACGGCCCACCTGATGGTAAGCCGTTACTGTAGCCTATGACCACTTGCAACACCAGGGTTATCACTCGCGCGTTGCCGACCCTTCCCCCCTCCCCGATGAGCTCTGGCGACCTTACTCACGCGCAGGAACACAACTATAAGTTATTTGGCTGCAGTACTCTGTAAGGTGGAGGTACTTCCCCAGTCGAGCTGCTCTTTGAGCGACATATCGCTATGCTCTACCTCTCATAAAATAATATCTTTCTCTCTCTCTCTTATATACCTAATAACCGGCAAGATTTCCAAATTTTTACAAATGTACCTTTTTAAAATTAAGTATAGCAACACTATTTACCTCATGTCCAGCATCAAGCAGGGTTCTGACCACACTCTCCCCCAGCATGCCATGACTCCGGCTGGGCATTGGGAACACCACCAGCACATTGCTGGCAACACCAACACGCACAACACACGTCAACATAAACACAACACAACATATTCTACACAACATTCTACTCAAATGCATCTTCAAATGAATGCTACTCTACAGAATGAATAGCAGCTGAAGTTTGATACATAACTGATATCGTACAAGTGCCCATATTATCTCTTGTTATCATCAGTACTAATAATAAACAAGTATGTCTGTATACTTACGATAAAGTGTTGTGATGTAAAATTTATTCATTTTATTTTTATTTTATTATACAGATTGATTTTTCAGTTGTGAGCCCATAATGAAAGTAGTTCATATTGATGAGTACTTCCACCCCTGCAAGTATTGCCAACGAATAAAATTCACCCTGTATATTTTTTTGGAAAACTAACACCTATGTAGTACACTAGAATAGGATTCAAAAAGCCAGAACTAGTTATAGAACGAAAATAGTATTGTTTTACAAAGAATTATCTAATATTACATAGAGGAAGAGAAAATAAATTATGTAAAAAAGCCCAAGAGCCCGCGATGATCAGACCTTCGCTTAAGAAAATTAACAACTGACTTTTTTTTTTAAAGATGTTCTATTTGAGACATCATTTCTTTATATTTATAACATAATACCTAGATAATGAAAGTATAATTATATAAATCAAGTCCAGATGTTGAATTATTTCGAAGCTACAAGTAAAAAAACATTTTTGTTAATTATGGCACCGGCCTCCCTACTTGTCCGAAACGAGGCCTCAAATGTATTAATTCAATACATTTGAGGCCTCGTTTGAGTTACTACCATTTAGTATGATAAACTTATTGCAGATCCGAACTATTAAAGAGTAGAGGTTTCTCGAAGGGGGCGTATTTAAAGTAATGAAATGATAGACTCGATTTCGGTCCTTTAAAATAAAAATATCCATAAGTATCGATGGTAAAACTAAATTATCAGAATGTCAAAAACTCAAGCACTCGAGAATTTATTCCCACAAACGTTTATCGAATGTCCCAGATAATGTAAAAAGTCCCTTGCTTATCTTATCTCTCAGACAATTGTAGGCAACTCCTAAGCAAATCCGACGATATCCGAGATATCTGCAAATATTAGAGTTGGTTCTTTTGTCTATGGCCCAGTCAATATTAGTTTGTCCTGTGTCAACGAATGTCAGGAACAGATTACGGTATGACACAAGATGAAAGTTATATTAGCAATCCTTGTTGAATCACTGTAGGTAGTAGCGGGAACAATAGGTAGGAACCTTTTATTTTAACATTTTTCTTCTTGAAATAATAAAGAAGGGCACAAACTCTAGTGTATGGGAACAATCAATGATATATAGACTCTATTTAAAACGGATCTATGAATGAATTTTATGAAAAACAACTCCTGATCAGCGAGAAAAACTAATTAATTAATATAAAAAATGATTTACATTTGAAATTTGTATGTAAAATCACTTGTCATCCTAAACTTTTGAATGCAACCTCTGTCTCTTGTCAATTCTAAGGACAGTATACATCGAGGCAATTAGTAATGAATGAAAGAAAAGCAGGTTAACGGCGGTCCTACTTGCTCACTCAGCCGGGTACACCGCCGGGTGACCGGGTGACAGCTACGAGGGACACTATTCATCTCATTTTCACCCAGATTACTGAGAAAATAGCTTTATTTCCGCACTGTTTACCTAATAGGATCTATTTTTATAATATTGGGGTTTTCTTATTTATGTCTTAGTAAGTAGATTATGCGTAATATTTATATTTGGCACTAGCTTCCGCCCAATTTCATCGTGATCGGTTCAGCGGTTTGCGTGAAAAGGTAACAAACAAACTCACTTGCACAAAATTAGTTAGGATAACATAACTAAGTATAATGTGCTGTGTTGGTGCCGTGAGACGCAGTGGTAGAGCGGGGCTGGTAGAGCGCTCCCCGCCTCCAGCACGTATGGTCCTCCACGCACAGCACGGCCGTTGAACCAAAGGCGAGGCACACCACATACACTCACATTTAGTAAGTTTTATTAGTTACTATCAAAATAATTTATATTGCTTATCAAAATTCTGCCTTAGGTATATATGTGTGTTCGATTTCTGTATAAGAATACAGCAGTTAAAACACTTTTAAAGTATAATAATAAGTATGAAAACAAAATAAATTTATCATCAATTAATTTACAGCAAAAAGTCACAGTCGAAATACTTTCACGCTCTAACTCCCTGAAGCCCGTAATGAGCCAGACGGCTGCGCGGGCGCACCATCACGCCAGCATTTGGGCACACGGCAATCGGAAAATATTTAGTAACTTTATAACTGTGCTCCTGCTACAGCCAATGTTAACAATTCTTAAGTGTACATAATTAAACATTTTATGTAATAAATCTGAGTTGGTTTTGAAAACAGTAATTGAGTTCATTGCTAGCTCTTCGCAGCAAAAGCAACTATCTGAACTATTTATAAGTGCTCGTGAAGGTCTATTTGAATAAAACATATTTTCATTGACATTAAAAAGTGCAAATTGCAAAAGAATATATAAATTACGAGCGCTATAAGTACCCATATTGAAATACCGCTAATGTAATATAACTAGATTCCGCCCCGCGGTTTCACCCGCGCTCCCCAGGGATCTTATATTTTCCCGGGATAAAAAGTAGCCTATGTTCTTCTCTGTACCATAAGCTACCTACATACCAAATTTCATCGCGATCGGTTCAGCGGTTTAAGCGTGAAAAGGTAACAAATAAACAAACAAACAAACAAACTCACTTTCGCATTTATAATATTAGTTAGGATTACTATGAGTAATCATATATTAATGACTATATTATTAGGAGCCATTATGTACGCTATGTAGATATAATTTTGCGCAAATTGTTTGATAATTTGCTTCGTTTAAACGCCGTGATCTCCGACATTATTCTGCTAGTCATCGACATGTCCGATCGTAGAACAACTATTAAATAGGTATAAACGCTGTTTCTGCAAATAAAAGGGAAACTGGGCATGAAGTATTTTATGGCAATACCATATTTTGTTGCACTTATTATAATATTAATGAGGAATATTTCTTTCAAATTAAAAATCAATCTAAAGGTTCACCAGTTCATTTATTACTAGGGATTGTACCATATACATTTATTTGTTAAAAAAATAAATATTTTAGAGAGCTATGCTTGAATGTCTTTCAATATTGAGATTCCAAAAATGTTTTAATGCCTCAAATTACTCTAATGGCACCTAAACTAAAAATATTAACAGCCAAACTCTCTAAAATATTTATTTTTTGTTTTAATTCTGCAATCGTTAAATCATTTTCATAACTCTTTCTAAAATGGTTCATAGATAAATTCATATTTATTTTGAGACACTTGCTATTTGCTACCCACATAAACGTCAAAGACGATCCAAAAAAAAAGTGTTTTATGTGCTCTCACAGATATGTGCAGAATTTCAGATAGTCAGAACCGACAATATGTAGTATATATAACAACCAGTAAGTTCACACGTAACAACTCTACAGATGATGAAGAGCTGCTCGGTGAATAGTGACCCGAAATAAAAGTTAATGAAACATATATACAGCGATCTGACGGGAATAGATTATCGGAACGGACCGGGACTGAATTAAGTGTTGATTTATTGGTCATGCGTGCCGAGTGCCGCGACACTGATATTGTGATGTCAGAGATTGTCAAGTGTTGAGTTGAGATTAAAACAATTGAGTTTAGAACCAGAACCTATTGCATAAGGTTTATTATCGTTTCGCACAATAAATCCTTGAGGCTTAACTTTAGTTTTGATTTTCGTTCTTACAGACCAAAACTTTTAAGATAAGAGCTTAAACACAGAAAAAAGCTTCTATAGGCGATAATGTATTTTTATTTGTTATATTTTTTAACTGTAAATAGGCTTGTGTTTGACCTTGTGATCTCTCATCATGATAAGTGGTGATGTGGCCTTAGGTGGTAAGCACACAAAGCCAAACTAACTTTCAAGTGCAACTGATTAGCAGTTGGTGTCGCAGTGATTTTCAACTTGAGGGTGATAGCCAGCTAGGCAGACGACAAACTACCCTACCACCGTGCATTTAGGTACCTTGTTGTGTAAATGGAAAAGTTGTTAATTTAAGTGTTGAAGTATAAATTCACTTTAATGGCCAATAAGTGTGGCGTGTTGGTGTGTGGTGTGACGCGCGGATGTTCACGAATATCTTTGTAACACTGACCGGCGCGGGCGCACGACATCGCGTGTCACAACACATTTGTACACTTCATCGTACATTAAACACCCCGTGTGAATGCGCAAATATATATACGGTGCTGTTTTGGTTCAAGTTATTATTAGATTTGATTTCAATCAAATTATTTTATAGTGGAATTGCCTGGAGACTCAATATAAGAAAGCCGACTCCGTATAACGGGAAAAGGCGAGGAGGATGAAGATCAGTATCAATATATCTTACTTAAACATAGGGATGTTTCAATAATTCCCAAATAACCCAAACAAATTATTAAAAATTGTTTACGTAGATTTTCGCAGAATGAGAACGTTTATTTTTCTATCAAATATTTTTTTCTTTGCTTGCTCTGAACGTAAACAATAATGTACAGAAATCGACACAACGAAAAAACTTTACTCAGCTCATCGACAAACATTCATAATGCGAGTTTTATGTTTTCATTGCGATAATTAAACGGCACACGTGTATTTCGGCAAATTCATGTTTACATTACTAACTATTTGACCGTAAAATATCAGCGCTACACGTGGATTGAAAATTACGCCACTTTTCGTATCTATATCAAATACTGCACGTGCAATAACTACTGGAACTTATTTTAGTGGGCCAACTTACCCAACCGAAAGGTTATACAGCAAGTCTCATAATTCCTAGCATTCTGTACATAATACCAGGGACCATCTGCGATAGGTCTTGCCGTCACAACTTCGTCATGGTACCCATGCGAGTCGCTCGTGAGTTGCCCCACTTCCATTTGAGCTGTTATAGTCGCGGTTAGTTACAGCAGGGGGAAATTCCGCCAGGTTAGCAATGCAAACAGTGACCAGCAGTTTACGAGTGTGCAATGTTGACCCTCGTTTGAGGCGACACGCGGACGCGGCCAACGCTCTGCACATTAACTGCGACGTGTTTGCTATTTGCTCATATTTCATGCACTTACACATAACTGAAACTGTGCAAATAACAAAAACTGCGAATTACTCGCTTTCTTGGAATCCTTGATTACTGATTGTTCAGTGTTTTTGCAATTATGAGTTTATCATCATTTTTTCAATGAACACTAGTGTAAATATTAGTTTTCTTGTTATTGCTTAGTAGATTTCCTGTTAATGCTTATTATAAATGCTCTTATAAAACCTACGTTGCTATACATACATAATCATAAGTGATATGTGACAAAAGACAGATCGGTCACTTTGGTCATCAGGAAAGTTACAATATGAATCACTGTAGTAATGTATGGACTAAGACCCAATACTAACTTTGTAACGTTTTAAGGTTACCGCACACATATCTCGGCATCTGATCCGTCCGCTGTCCACCAGCCTCACCACTTCCGAGGTCGATCGAGCAAAGGCCGCGAGATGTGACCACGGGGACCACTGACAGTCCGGCCGATAAGTCTGCGACAAGCTTTATTTATTAATACGATTTTCCCCTATGAAACTACTTTACAAAGAGAATCAAAAGTGAATTGTGCTAGTCCAGTAGTACAAAGGAACAGTTAACATTGTAAATGGTTAACAATAACGCACTTCCCTTTCCTGTGTGCTTTGATCAGGCAATGTAGCAACTAGGCACGTCTCACACTTGGCTCCACTCCAGACAGATTTCCTCTGATCAACAATTTGCTTTGTTTGTACGCGCTGCACTACCGTCACTAGTCCTCTAAATTAATAAAAAACATACGTTTTTTTTTTTCATTTTTTGGACTGTGATGTTGGACGAAACTTAATAAAATCGTTATGGTGTTTGCCTCTGGAATGTATACATGTAGGCAAATATCCGCATAACATACCTGGTTTTTTATCTTGGCAAAACCATATGATCCTTCTGATGTGCCGATGAAAGTCAATATTTTAATTTTTAGACCAAAATTATATAAAAATTGTCTATTGTAGTAAAGTGACTTCTATATCTTGACACATTAACTCTAGGCCGAACATTCGTAAGTTCATTCACAAGAAAGTTCCTCAACCCCGATATAAAATGCATGAACGTTTCACGAAATGAAATCTGGGCATCCAATAAAATAGCATGTTTTACTGTCAATAGATTACCCGTTTTACGATCAATATTGGTGCAAATAGACTAAGACATGAGGGAAAATTTGTTTATAAAGGGACTATTTATGATACAGCTATACTGCAAAACCAATCGTGGATTTACAGTTTTACAATGTTTGTAATAAAAAAAAATGGCCAGTTAGGCGCAGGATCTTTTTACATCGAGGACGAACATTTGTGTGCATGAATTTGTCTGTTTTTTCTGTATCAATATTTAAATTAGGGTATTTAAAAGCTGCAAGGACATATAATATATCAGTTATCTGGTTTCTATAGTACATATTCTAGTAAGTATTTATATTAATATTATTTTCCGTTTCGTCTTTCTTTAAAAATTTGTTTTGTTCTAACAGTTGATTCTTTGTCTACCGAGGTACCAATTGCATAATTATTTGTTGTTTTATCTTAAAATTTCACAGATACAATACTCACTACGTTTTAGATAACACAATATTTAACTAATATAGTATAAGACACGCTAATTGCGATACAAAGTATTTCATTGTTTACGTGAGACTGTTTTTGACGTTCAATTAATCTTATATTATCTATACGGCCATTTGTTATATACTATTTTGTTTCCTTAGCTTTATTATAGTACAATAGTTTAACTGAAATGTGTTGTATTATCTACAGAGAGTTTGTTTCCCTATAGATAGGTTTGTTTTACCAAAATCTCACTATAGAGAGTAATTGGTATCAAATGCAGCTTCCAAAAAATACCGGTAGGTGCTAAAAAAATTGTACAGGCTAGATGGGTTAAAATGTTTGGTAATGGCCACCCCCGTGCATCTATTTAATTTGATCGAAATTTCCAGGAACTTTTCGCAGAACCAATACCGGAAAATTACAAGTAAAATACGTTCCATATAATTTTATTAACTACATTAACAACCTTGAAGTACTTTAGGAAGATCTATTTATTTTCCTAACAGCTCAGCTCATTAGGAGCTTGCGCATCTCATGTGAGTGACGAACACTTTACGAGTTGTCACATATAGTCGATCGCGTTGCGTGCGTCTGCGCCGCTACCGTCACGCGTCACGCTACCACGCAGCTGAACTTTATTATTGCCATTACACTGGCTTGTAATTACTGTTCTGTGTATTTCAACCATCGTCATCTTATTTTACTAGAGTTTATTTGTGAATTATAATATTATTCCTACTCGTTAATAATATCCCTTAATCCTACTAATATAATAAATGTGAAAATTTGTATGTTTGAATGTTTATGACTCAATTACGCATAAACAACTGATTGCTTTTGGATGAAACTTGATATATAGATGGATCATACCCTGGTATAACATACTAGGTGTTTTTTTTGTCGCTGGCAATACTTGCAGGGGTGGAAGTACTTATCAATATGAACAACTTTTACCATGGGACCCAACTGTACAATGACGAAAAAAATATCAGCTGTTCCATACAAAAGTTCAATACCCAAATGTATGAAGCAACTGTGATATTTTAAGCTATATCAGTGTTCGTCCCATAGTGAAAGTTGTTCATATTGACGAGTACTTCCACCCCTGTTAGTATTGCCAGCAACTAAAAATTACCCTATAAAGGGTACCTATTTTTTATCACGGAAAAAAGCAAGTACAGTCAACAAAAAATATAGTCACCAAAAAAGCTTGTATTAAAAATGATTTTTTTAACAAAAACTTATTTTTTTATCTCGCAAACGTGGGTGAAACCGCGGTACGAAAGCTGTAATATAATCATTCTTTACTTATATAAATGCGAAAGTGTTTGTTGGTTTGTCCTTGCCTGTAGGTTGTCACTAAATATCTTTCAAGTCTTTCAACTAGGCGGAATTTACCGAGGCATATGAAAAATAAGGACTCTCTCGTTTGTTTTAATAAACACTAGCAAAAAAATTAAAAGTATGTACTTGCACCTTCTATGACCCCTATTCCATACATTAGTTATGCAAATTCACATCACCGTAATATAACCTGTGTTAATGACCTAATGGGGCACTTATCGTAATCTTGCTTTTATAGCTTTGCCCAAGAACGGGGCCCAAGTCTACAAGGCCCCAGCTACGAGCCTATATACATACACATTGTGATTATTGATTGCACATTTAATTCCTGAAATAGAATCGGTATTTTTAACCGACTTCAAAAAAGGAGGAGGTTCTCAATTCGACTGTATGTATATTTTTTTTTGTATGTTTCTTACGCGATTACTCCGCCAATTATGAATCGATTTTGATGATTCTCTTTTCGTTTGGTACATCATACTTCAGAGGTCTTCTCTTTCACTGGTATAGCACTGGCTCGTATATCTTAAGATAAAATATTATAGTATCTTCGCCGATTGTGACGCCCTTTAATGTTAGAAATCTGCTATAATAGTGAAGTATGGATAACAAGGAAGCAGAAGGTCCATCTGATGGTAAGTGACCACCGTATAGCTAATAGGCATAAGCAATACCTCCCCCCTGGGATCCCCCTGCGATTGCCAATGTGTTGGCGATCTTTACAAAGCCTTATAAGGTCTAATATTATTAGCTAAGGTCCTTTTAAGGCATACATATGTAGATCTAGTAGGTTCCAGATAGCGCAATCCAAATACGACTGGTATACCTTGGAGGAGGCCTTCACCCGCAGAGGGGTTCTTGTAATAAATAAATGGATAAATATTAATTTTAAAATTTTATACCTAGATACTAACACAATATCATCTTGTAATTTAAATGTAATCTACTAACCCCAAAATAAGCTCTAAGTTAGGTATATTTTTCTATTTTGTATTAAGCAAGAAATAAAAGGCTTTTTTATTTTTATATATTTATTTATGTAGATCTAACGTCGTAAAGTAATATAAAAAAATCTAGGAATATTTTGTATATCGATATCTGTTATCGCCTAAGCGGCACGACACTCACGCACGCGTCTCGTGATATATTTTTTAATTGCTTTTTAGGGTTCCGTACCTCAAAAGGTAAAAAAAGGAACCCTTATAAGATCACTTTCTTGTCCGTCTGTCCGTCTGTCTGTCCGTCCGTCTGTCCGTCTATCCGTGTGTCACCACCGATTTCCCAGGAACTGGTTGACCTAGCAAGTTGAAATTTATACCAGATACTGAAGTCTATAGCCTCTATTAGGTGTATAAAAATCAAGGTCCTGAGCTAACACGATAAACAGATATGGGCAAATTTAGATTTTCGCAAAAACTTGTAAGTACCAAAATTTACCTTAATTTTCTACTTTTTATTTTTCGGAATTTTTCCTTTACTTGTGCTATAAGACCTTACTTTTAACCAAAATTGACTATTCTAGGTCAACCGGAAGTACTCAATTAAGATAGACCTCTGAGTTGTAGCCCATACATACAATTTAGAGGTCTAGCTTAATTGGCACCCACCGCAAACAAGGTAAATAAATAAAATTGTGCTATTGTGTGAAAGGAAATATTTTGGCGGTATAATGAGTAGTTACGGAACCCTCGGCGCACGAGTTTGACTCGTACTTGACCGGTTTTTTTGACGTACATATTAATGCCGCTAATAATTTCAGAGCAATATTTGTTGAAGTAAGAGTCAAAGTCAAAGTCAAAGCCATTTATTCAGTTTAGGCCCTAGGAGGGCACTTATGAAGGTCGAATTTACTGAAGCTACCACCGATTCTGAAATCAGCCTTCAACTGAGAAGAACCGGCAAGAAACTCAGCAAGGTTACATTTTTTATATATATTTTTCTTTTTTTTTTTATAATCTGACTATTGGCTATATTTTTTCAATAACAGCAAAATGTTCAATACAATATACAATTAAATCAAAAAGAGAAATACCAATACAAAGTAAATAATAAAATGTAACAAAAGTAATGTTTTATATAATAATGCATTGTTAAAATTAATTTGACTTGACTTTGATTGTTAAAATAATATTTAACTATCTTATCATTGTTGTTCCAGATTAACTTGGCTTAGTTAATCTGTTTGTCAGCATTTACATAGGATACCATAACTTATACATAATTTAATCACTTAAGTACAGTATATAACTACTGCAATAATTAAATATAACATTTCTTAATATCCATATAGAATTTCAGAGGTGTGAGGTGAGAGGTTCCTTTTTAAATAAAATATAAATATTCTGGGACATTAGAGCTTTGGAAGCCAGATAACTGATATACTACATATACTACTTTTTTTTTGTCACACGTTTGGACAAACAGACATGTTCATGCACACAAATGTTTGTCCTGAGTGGGAATCGAACCCACGACCTGCGGCGTGATAGATAGGTATCTTACCAACCACGCCAACCGGCGTTTACTACGAATAAGTATGTTTTTTACCATAATCTCAACGTATTACCTCAATGCATAGGTATTTGTTCATTTATAAACATAAGTCTAACACGATTTAGCTCTAGCTTATGCTAATCAAAAATGGGTTCAGAGAGGAAAAACTGCGGCGAAGTTTTAATGACTTTTGGTATATTTTCCGCTCTGTTACCACTCGCCGCAAACCACTGACCACAGAGCTAACTCACTCCACCACACTGGGGCTTTGACTTCAATAGTACTCCATTTGCATTGCATATTTTAGTAAAATGACTAATACTTTTTGAAATTTAATTGTAATGTAGTTAAATTCCAAACAGATTTAAATTTTTCAAAGTTATTCCAAACCTATACCTATTTAATGAAATGTATTATTTAAAATTTTAGGAATCTTTTACCTCTGAAAAAGAAACCGGGTAGATAAATTAAGTTATGTAAAGTAAAAAAAATCACAACAAAGTACCTAATCCAAGTTGCAAAGCTAAGAAAAGAACAAAAGCTTGTTTACACTTGAGTTAAGTTGTTCGGGTCTTCACTGCCTTCCCAACTCTTGACTAACATACATAATTTGTTCTCGGATTCTCTTCAAACGGAAGTTATTTATTTAATGAACAGATAACATTGTTGCTAATTGAGAGAATTGCCAGTTCGTTGGTTGGTTTCGTTTTCTTTTATTAAACTTCGGCTCAATTTTCCATCATATTAATTCTCAAACTTTTGGTGGGTAAGCTACGCTACGCTAATGCCTGACCAAAAAAATAAAAAACGAGTATGAGATGTCAAAATATTTTCAAGTAAATAAGGAAATAAGTACAATAGTACATAAGCAAATAAGTAAATAAGGAAATAAGTTAATACGGAAATAAGTACATTAAAACATAAGTTCATTAGTACATAAGTACAATAGTACATAAGTACAAAAGTACATAAGGAAATAAATAAATAAATAAAATAAATAAGTGAATATGTGAATAAGTAAATAAGTACCTACATAAGTACATAAGCAAATAAGTAAATAAGGAAATAAGTACAATAGTACATAAGTACAATAGTATATAAGTAAAAAAGTAAATAAGTTAATAAATAAATAAATAAAATAAATAAGTGAATATCTGAATAAGTACAATAGTAAATAAGTAAATTAGTTAATAAGTAAATACGGAAATAAGGAAATAAGTAGGTACTTTAATACATAAGTTCATTAGTACAATAGTACATACGTACATAAGGAAATAAGTAAATAAGATAACGAGTAAACAAGTAAATAAGTCAGTAAGTAAGTGATTTAAATTAAATATAAGATATATTACTTATATATATATATGATAAGTAGGTAAATGGGTATATAAGTAAATAAGTATATAAGCATGTACTAACTACTTACTTATGTACTCTTGTAAGTATATAAGTAAATAAGTGTATAAGTAAATAAGTACATAATTACATAAGCAAATAAGTAAATAAGCAAATAGGTACAATAGTACATAAGTACAATAGTACAAAAGTAAATAAGTAAATAAGTAAATAAGTTGTTAAGTAAAAAAGTAAATAAGTAAATACTTGGTGATTTTGTTATCACTGGCAATACTTGCAGGGGTGGAAGTACTTATCAATGTGAACAAATTTTGTTATAGGACTAACTGTGAAACAATATTACCACCTCTAAAACAATAATTTACTACTCGTTTATTTTATCAAATATCATCAAAACGGTAATAAGGTAGGTAATAAAAAAGTAAAAATCCGGCCAAGTGCGAGTCGGACTCGCGCACCGAGGGTTCCGTACAAACTTCGTCCATCGTTCGTCCATCACGGGAATGCACAATTTTATTTATTTACTGTATTTGAGGTTGGTGCCAATTAAGCTAGACCTCTAAATTGTATGAGCGCCCATACAACTCAGAGGTCTTTATTAATTGGCGTAACTATGTATGTATGGGGACACCCTTTAATTATCAACTTTTTTATTTTTTAGAATTTTTCCTTTATTTTTAAGACCTTGCTTTTTGCCATTTTTTTTATATTTGAGTTGATTGAATGAAAGGTAAATTGCGGTTTACGATTTATGACGTATTTAAAAAAACTACTAACTAGATCTCGTTCAAACCAATTTTCGGTCGAAGTTTGCATGGTAATGTACATCATATATTTTTTTTAGTTTTATCATTCTCTTATTTTAGAAGTTACAGGGGGGGGGACCAACATTTTACCACTTTGGAAGTGTCTCGCAAACTATTCAGTTTAGAAAAAAATGATTCTAGAAACCTCAATATCATTTTTAAAGACCTATCCATAGATACCCCAAACTTATGGGTTTGACGAAAAAAAAAATGTTGAGTTTCAGTTCTAAGTATGGGGAACCCCCAAAATTTATTGTTTTTTTTTCTATTTTTGTGTGAAAATCTTGATGCGGTTCACAGAATACATCTACTTACCAAGTTTCGACAGTATAGCTCTTATAGTTTCGGAAAAAAAGTGACTGTGACATACGGACGGACAGACAGACAGACAGACATGACAAAATATTTTCAAGTGGCGCCACTTGAAAATATTTTGACAGCTCATTGTAAACTCAGTATACGTATTAGTTCCGTGAAATTCCGCAATATGGCGAGGAGTTTTATTTTTCTGGTCGGGCTTTACAAACAATAATCATTGCTTCTTATTGGTATCTAACTAATAAAAAAAATATGAAAAAAGTTGTTTTGAACGTTGTGATCAAATAAAATTGAGCATTTTTTAGGAACTAACATGGTTCCAAAATTTTATACTATCTAAAAATAGGATTCGACGTATGGACGTATTCCACTCAGTTGTCAAAATACATGGGTGTGTATGTTTATTACCACTCAGCTCCGTAACAGCTGAACTGATTTGGGTGAAATTTGGCATATATGACACGACTTTTCATCCCGGGAAGGGGAGTAAAACCGCAGGCGGATGCCAGTGTATCAATATAAACAACATGCGATTGATATGTAAACATTGAAATGGTGCTCACATAAATGAACACACAATTATCTCATAATTACTGGTACGTTAAACTCGTCTTAAAAGGTATTTCTCATCGTAGTGTATTTGTATTTACATAATAAACATCTTTTACGCGTTCCGATCACACGCGCGGCAAATACACGGTGCCGTGCGCCTGCGCATGTTAACCTATCGTGCATACAAATGACCACAGTGGATGCATGCAGCATACATAACAAATGACTTTCTTATAATGCCTAATGGGATTCAATGTAGTATTACATGCTACTACGCATCATTTTATTTAAAAAAACATGAACGGGTAGGGTTTATACTTGCTCTTCTATATTTTACAAATAAAATCAAAATGATGATGAAGTAACTGAAATTGGAAGATATCATACATGCTTTGGCAACATAGAAGTAATGACAGTGCTATCTCTGTGACGCATGAAACACCAAAATACACACTACATGTGGATAGATGGCGCCACAAGATCCTACATCGCGCTATCGAAATTCTCTCGGCAATTTTTTTCCTCTCTCGGAAAGATTTTCCCTTTTCGTTGGAGGAGTCCGCCTAAGACCGCGCTTCTTCTTAGTCCTAATAGTTACTGTAGCGCTACAATTTATTACGATTTATCGCGGTCAGGCGGCGCAAGGCAGTGGTATAGTCAAAACAATAAGGTACCAGTCTATTTCCAGTATACGTAGTAGTCGAGTAGGTTGTGGAACTCTCAAGCACTACGGAAAACACCATTAGGTCCCTGGCAATTGTTTGGTATCAACTTGAGGATGGTAAAAGTCCCGGATACTACGAAATTCCCAATTTAAATGTTTTTTTTTACACTGAGAGGTCTCGTTGCATCATCGCTTAAATCGTCATATTTATAATTTTGCTGAATTAATTCAAGCTATGACATAAATACTAAGAAACAGCCCACAAAGCATTGCAACAATTGAGGAATGTTATTTCAGTTCCACCTTTGTATTATTCATGAGCTCGCTCCGGATGTGACTGCGGGCTATTTTCACTAACTAACTAATTTTCCGGCTGCATACGTCTATGGAGACGTGCGACGGAGGTAATACAACTTTACGAGAAATATAGAACTATTTTTGAGAATTGAAATCATTGTATTCACTTCTAATGCGTAACGAATAGAGTTAAAGTATAAATAATAAAGTAAGGAGATAAAAAAGCTAGAAATAGATATATAGATAGAAGATAAAAAATTTGGAAACTATTATCAAGACTGGCAAATCAATTGAATTGCCAGTCATTGCCAGTCATCCTATTGATGGTGATTGATGCAATGATTTAAAATAGAACGTTCTTTTTTTTAGGGTTCCGTACCCAAAGGGTAAAAACGGGACCCTATTACTAAGACTTCGCTGTCTGTCCGTCCATCTGTCTGTCACCAGGCTGTATCTCAAGAGCCGCGATAGCTAGACAGTTGAAATTTTCAAAAATTATGTATTTCTGTTGCTGCTATAACAACAAATACTAAAAATAAAATAAATATTTAAGGGGGGCTCCCATACAACAAACGCGATTTTTTGCCGTTTTATAGATAATGGTACGGAACCCTTCGTGCGCGAGTCCGACTTGCACTTGGCCGGTTTTTTTTTATAGTAAATCTCGAAATTTTTAAAAATTTTGATAAAAAGAACGTAATTAACTTAGTGATCTTGCCGATTATTCTCCGTTGAAGACTGACTTCTGAACTAAGTTCAGTAGCTTTGACTAGGACCCAACCGAATAAAAGGTTTTTACTTTGACTTAACTAATTACAAGTACCTAGATATTTTATACCTATTAATCTAGAAAAAATAATTGGATTCTTTGAATATTTCTCAGAAGAAACTTCTTATCTATACCAATAACTATGCAACGGGACGCTAAAGCAAATTATTTACATATTTTACTAATCTTTCGCGAGCAATCTCCAACTGCCCGTTTAATTATATGAATCAGCAAATAAGGTGTTACAAGAAACGATCTAAAGTCAACTAGTTATTTCTTGGGAAGGCAAGTCAGGATAAGATGCAGTCAATAAGAACCGGTTCAGGGGGTCTAAAAAAGCCACTCGAGCAATTTACTGAACTCATTTTTTATTCTATACACAATTCATCAAATCATAATAATGTTAATAAATTTACTTGTATAATTTGAGTTACTGTTTTCCAAAAAAAAAGATACAAAATGTAGTTTGTTGGCTGTGAAAATGAAAATGAACATACTTTTTATTCGAATAGGCCTTCGCAAGCACTTATGAATAGTCTGACTCTAACGCTCGGTTTGGAAGGTTGCTTTTGCTGAAAAAACCCGGCAATAAACTCAGCAATTACTATTTTCAAAACCAACTCAGATTTATTACATATTCTTTTTAATCAAATTTATTAATTCTATCCAGCAATAATGCTCGAGTGGCCATTTTAGACCCCTAGGTGGGCAGGAACCGGCGACATGAGCGAATTAACCGATAATCAGGCTTCATCGGTAATTACTTTGATGTTACGTACAGTTACATTAAGTACGTGGACCGAGCGAGGATGTAGTTAACGTAAGCCTTCCCATGTACGTATGCCGATGTTAAAAAATATGGAGAAAAGGTTGATTATAAAAAGGAACGATAAGCGACATTAAATATACTACATTTAGAATTTAATTTAATTAATTATAAAATTTTATTATTTTCAGTATCCTTGTATACCTACTTGCTATCATTAGTTATTACAATTGATAAGTTATTTTCATTCCTTTTTTCAATAATTCAGGATCGTTCATTATTTTTTCAAGGTACATAGGATTCCGTGGGTGGAGTGGGCAGTAATGACCTAAGAGACAGAGAAATCTTGTTAGCAGAGTAATAAAAATCCAAACGACATTCCGTACAACCTTTACGATAAAAAAAGATTTATTAGCTTTTGCCATTCGGCGTCATCCGCTTTTTAAAGATAACCAGAGGATTTTCGAAAATGTACTCGATTCAATTATAATGATTTAAATTAAAAGTAGTTATGGTATTACTGGATCTCTTTAGTTAATGTTGAAAGTAAAGTAAATGATATTTAATATATAAATAACAAATATTTACAAAGTAAATTTATATTTTACGGTACAACTCGAAAAAGTTTATATTGCACCATGAAATAGGACAGTATGTAAATTTCATGATACGAATAAATTTACAAAAAAATATGTACATGCCTTTCATTCCAATTCGTTCAGCCAGTTACGTCATCGAATATTCGCATAAACTTTCACATTAACTATATTACTAGCTTCCACCCCGCGGCTTCGTCCACTTTTTCGAGAGATGATTTAATCCAAAATACGACCTATGTACATACCAAATTTCATTTAATCATTACTACATGATTATCTTGATTAACAAATATCTACACAAACATACAAACTGTTGCATTTATATTAGTGGATCGAATCCGGTCTCAAAGTAACATTAGGTAACTAGGATATAGGATCGTATAAGAAAAGGTCTTAAAATCAGAAAATAAGATACATGTAACGAAGGAAAGCCGCCTCAGGCAAGTACCTACATGTATACCAAAGTAAATACTAATAAATAATCTATAGAATAATAAATCGTAGTTCGTAAGAGCTACTAGGTAGACTGTGGTAGCAAGAACTAGTTCAGTAACTGGACCCTTATATACGGCGCTGTAATGATGTTCCCACAGCATCGATAAGTGCAACGGGATCGCCATTTTAGTCTATCATTACTGTAATACACTACACTAGCTGCTCGCCGCGTATGACCAGCTCCGCTCTTAGGGGTCCGTGTATAATAGTAACTTTTTTTAAACAAACATATTGATGGTAAACTGTGCCATAGCTACATCAGCACGCTATAAAAATCTCTGCACACCCTTCTTAAAGAACCCCATGCGGTACTCCCTTGGGAAAACCAGTCAGAACAAAGGGACATTGTTCATGATCCCTAATTGGGAATCGAACCCATGACCTGTGGCATGGTAGTCAAAGTATGAAGCCTCCCATGTCAAGCCCCGTCAAAAGATAAAGGCATTTCAAAATGTTTGTTCCTGTATTTCGTCTTCTGCAGTTAATCCTTTTGAATTAAATTAATTCGACAACCAATCGAGTCATATATTAGTTTACTAAAGAAGTAAAAAGTCTAGTTAGTAAATCGGAAGCGGCAAAATCGTTTTTTTGCAACACCCTTCTAGACAATTTACTCGAAAATCCCTGACAAAGTATGAATCTGGCTCCAATTACTTACCACCCTAGGGATGATTTCATGTCGAACGTAGCTCTTCGTGTCACTCAACTGTGCTTGCGTTAGATATACCGTCATTAGCTCCTAATAACCAGTGGGACTTACATATAAGCAAACAAACAATATAGCATACTACATCTATCTTTATAATATACTAGCTGTTCCCCGCGGATTCACCCACATTCCCGGGATAAAAAATAGCCCATAACCTTCCTCAAGAATTTGGCTATCAAATTAGCAGAGATTAGCGCCTTTAAACAAACAAAAAAACTATACTCCGTTATTATATTAGTATAGATAAATCAATCAATTGCAGAATGTATGTTTGTAAGTGCACTTCAGAACGGCTGTCTATTTGGCTAATTATTTTTTGTTGTGTTTGTAATTGTCAGGACAACGTTTGTATGAAAAAAATGTTTGACGGAAAAGAAAATATATAGGTACAGGGAACGCGGGTGAAACTTCGGGGAACAGTTGTTAATAAAATGCAATTATTCATGAAGAATTTTAGTGAAGTTCACAACATTAATTACATCAATAATTCAAGTCACCACCGCGGAACCCTTGAATTTTAACAATGACTTAGACTTGACCAATTATTTTATTCCAACATCGTCTGCTCTATAACCTGTTGAAGCATTACTAGATCTTTTTTAGTTTACTATAACATACCACAGTGCCTTATATGCTATAATTACAGGGGGTACATAATTTATTTCTTCCACATTGTACAGTAAAAACATGCTTTAGCATCTTAAGAGGTAAAGGCAATTTTATTTCTTGATTTGGTTCTAAGAATGTTTACTGTTTCTATTCTAAGTAGCAACTACGACATAACTTCCTACATACGTATGTAAAGGTGGTAATTAAAATCAATGTTTAAAGAGTTTACCTTATTTACTACAAACAAGGTCCCATGTGATTGAATATTAAAGAGCAGGGCACTTCAGCCCGTTTCGGATCCCGGTATATTGCCCGAATTCCTGTGAAATGGGTTTTACTGTAATGAATGTAAAATATTGACCTTTGTAGCCCACAGATTGAGAGGGTGCGCCAGTTATTCCTAATTTAAAGGCGAGAATTATACGCTAATAAATAACCAATTTTAGTTTGACTTTGGCATTACTTTGACTTTACATTATGTAAATTACTTAATTCTTTTTTGTTCTGAAATATATTATAGAACAACAATGTAAAACATTTTGGCAACAATATGGCAGGTGTAGTACATATGAATACACTTTATATAAAACACAAAATGTCTCAAAGCTCTTGTCTTCTCTATCTATCAGCTACCCATCTCACAAATCTATAGAATTAAAGTGACAGCGAATAAGGATAGACCTGTCATTCAGTAATTTGTTACTAAATGTAATAAGACTGAAACGTCGAGTCATCCATTAGGTAAATGTCCCTGTAGGGTTGCTGTGCATGGCTGTGGCCAAAGGGAGTAGGTACTTCATAACAATGTCAGTAAGAAATATTGCTTGGATAGCTCATAATTTGCAAAGTCACCATTGTTTCAGTGGCTTCTTTTGATTAGTTTGGGGTCTGTTATGACTGAAATAAAAATGTTTTCTTTAACACATAGTTTGTATAAAAAGTGAATATATTAATAATATAATAAAATGACTAACTAATAAAATGAATAACTCTTTCTTAAAAAGCCAACATGATCAGATCGTCCAAAAAAAAAAACTAAATATATAAAAAATATAACCTTGCTGAGTTTCTTGCCGGTTCTTCTCAGTTGAAGGCGACTTCCGAATCGGAGGTAACTTCAGTAGTTTCGACGTTCGTAAGTGCCCTTTTAGGGCCTAAACTGAATAAATGGCTTTGACTTTGACTTTCCCAGAAAGAATAATATATAAAAGCAATAAGAATAAACTTATATTGTGAACTGTAATTTATTTTATTTATTTATTTTCTTTTAGGAAGGTTTATTTTATTTATTTTACAGCAAAATAGTAGTAATAGTAGTACTATTTGTAAAGTGAAGTTAAAAAATGTGAGACACGTAAGATTAGGACAATAACTCGCGACTAAATTGTAAGAACAGTTCACATAGTAAGTTACAAATAAAATTTGTAAAATCTAAAGAACTTAAGTGCTATTAACATACAATTTGCTTATCATTGCCAAAGAAGTCAGTAGATATTAGTTTTTTAATTGATGTGGTGCTGGAGCAAAATAGGTCTATATAATGGGCGGCCTTATCGCTAAAAAGCGATCTCTTGCAGACAACCTAACAATATGGATTAGCTATGAATAAATCATACATTTCTTGTTATAAATAATGTAACGTTGAAGCTCATTTTTTGTTACACAAATTTATTGTTGCAGCTTTACACAATAAATCTGCGAAATTTATTGCAATAAATGATCACGACCTTCCTTTGATGTTCCGCTAAAACAGAACTGCGACAATTCATACGAATTTGATAAAAACATCTTGTAAATATCCAATGGGTGCTCAAATGAAGGATAATTTATTAGCTATCTATTCTACATAACTGTGTATAAACAAACTAGGGTAATTGGTCGGGACAGACATCCCCCTCCATCCATCCGCACCCCGCGGCTCTTCGCAAATAACTTGTTGCTCGACTTGAAATTTGAATTTGTAAATTAATTTAAACATCAATTCAGTTTATGACCTATGAAGTCCTTGCCAGTTATAAAGTCTAGTGAAGTGTTAACTTCAGTGTGGTCATAGCTAATAAATAGATCGGAAATGTACCCGAGATAAATTAAAAGTGCGCGGCGGTCGTTGCTCCAATCAATAATTTGGAATCGAACGTAAGGTTTTCTCCCATGGTACGTATATAAATATATAAGAAACAAATCTTATTAGACACGTTATGTAATGCAAACCATTACGATGTGATTGAGTAACAAAAATTCACACATTTTTTTTCCAAAGAGCCGTGTAATTGATAAAAGGAGAACAACAGCTTTGAAGATGAAATTTCAAATGTTCCTGTAAAGGAAACAGAGCGGAACGAAACCTTCAGCCTTTAATTATAATAAGTAAACAGTAATTTAAAATATCATGTTACTTTTTTCCATTTTACCCTACTACCAATAATTTAAACACGTTTAGTATTCACTCAATATTAAAACATTTGAAATAAAACATAAAGTTTATTTTCTAAAAACACAAACTCTTTTTTAATACATCAATTAAGTTTTATAAACCGAGCCTTTGGTTTTATTATTTACTAGATTGTATATACCTACTACATAAGTAGGTACTTATGTTAATTGTGAAATAGTAGGTTGTACAAAAAATCAGAAAAGGTAATTCCCTTCGAGGGACTAAGTAAAATCCCAATGTAGCAAGGGATACAGGAGCCTTTATTTTTTTTTCAAGAGTGTACCTACTCCACTATTTATCTTTGACTGCGAGAAAATAAATAGTAGTACTTATAGTAACTTTATATTTTTTATTATAATTCGTTTATTCGCGTTTGTTTCAAATTCACAATGTGATCGACACTCGTGACACGTGAACCAAAGCCCCTTTTCGAGTGGGAATTGCAAAAAAATATTTGCTTTGTGGATTCTTCACCATTATTGTAACAAGTCGCTTTTTGTTTTTTTTTCTATATAAATAACCTGTTTTCACTAGTTTCTAGCTTGTAAATTTAGCCATATTCTCGTTGAATCTCGTACCTTCCTAGGTTTCTTCCAGGGTATAATATATCTTTGTAAACCTCATACAAATCTGTTAAGCCATTTCAGTAACAAACGTCTACACAATCATACATACATTAAAGTATTTTCAATTCGCCTAACAAAATTTAACTACGGTTAGTAGATACCTACTAATAAAATAGCAAAATACCTTCACTTATATTATAATATCCTGGGATATTCCATACGACTACCTAATCCCAAACTAAGCAGAACTTGTGCTATGGAAACCAGATAACTTATATAATACATATGCATTTTTTTTTTCTAAATATGAAATTACAATTATAGATATCTTTTCCGCACTGTTTCACCCGCGTTCCCGATCTTGTGTTTTCCCGGGATAAAAAGTAGCCTATAGCCTTCCTCGATAAATGGGTTATCCAACACTGAAATTTTTCTTCAAATGGAACCAGTAATTCCTGAGATTAGCGCGTTCAAACAAACAAACAAACTCTTCAGCTTTATA
The DNA here is from genome assembly GCA_951216915.1 of Tetheella fluctuosa. NCBI lineage: Eukaryota > Metazoa > Arthropoda > Insecta > Lepidoptera > Drepanidae > Tetheella > Tetheella fluctuosa. Next base: position 14,303,674 of record OX578218.1, read on the forward strand.
ATATGAAGTATAGATTACACCCAGACTCACACATAGACATGCACATAAATGTCTGTCCTGAGTGGGAATCGAACTCGCGACCTGTGGCATCCTTTCTACTTATATTTATCAAAGCTCGTTAACATTATTTCGATCAGTTTCCTTGAAGCCCAATTCCTTATTCAACGATTTGTGTCCTCCTCAGCCCGGAGCCGGATGTAGGTAATATAGCGCGATTGTACAGTAGAGCGTACCGCCGAAGGTCGGGGGTTCGAACCCGCGCTCAGTATTCTGCACACAACACTGTTCCGCGCAAATTGGACATTGTATACCGCTTTTGGAATTCATTGTTACTGAATTAAGTAGGTAGGATACACGTTTAAGGAAAGCAGCTGAGCTGTAATTTGAACACCTAGCAAAATGAAAAAACGCGATTTATATTTTCTTTAAAGACTTGAAAATAACTATGGTCTTGTTATGCTTTTAGAAGAGTTCTGTTCTTAGTGTAATAATACAGAAATAGGCATGTTATTTGGTTTGTAAATAAATATATCTTTAAATATTTTTCAAGTCTACGTATTATGTCGCCACGGCTTCATTAGCAGCGACAGAAAAAATATAATAATCCACTTTACAATTTAGGTGACATCTGACAAAAACAATATGAAATATGTCGGGGGCACGATAAATCGCAGCGGAATTTGTAGCGAGCCGCGCCACGCCGCCAGCGCCACTCGCGCCACCCGCCCGGCGCGGGCCACGCGCCACGCGCCACATAAAACACTCGAGCAGTAAATAGCCCTTCAATAAATCACTTGCAGTACAAGGTTCTAGTTTGTTCAAGGGCACTTTCAAACGTTCGGCTAACGTTTGAAAGTGCATTTTGCGCTGTAACACAAGAAAACAATATTATACCGTTGTTGGTACATAATTTTCAGATTTTTTTTATTCCTTGGGCTCAATACATACAAGGCCAACTGTCAACCAAAAAACAAAAATATGTTTAAATAAAGTTTTTAGTGAATCAGTATAATGAGTTATAGTCAAAAGAGATCTATATCTTACAAATAAATATATTTTTATTTATTTTATCTAGCCATCTTCAATTTTCATCAGTTGTCGTGTCACATATTGTATTGTATATAGGTTGGAGATCAATAGGATTCAATTTTCCTTCGGTGTAATAGGATGTCATTCTTCAATCTGATCGCAAAAACGGCTGTTTGGTTGGTTAGAACAGAAGAATATGTAAAAATATACTTTGAGCTTGTAATGCCTGAAATGTTATTATTTTATACTAGGGATCTTATGTTTTCCCGGCATGAAATGCAGCCTTTTTCGATAAATGGGTTAACCAACACTAAAACAATTTTTCAAATCGAACCAGTAGTTCCTGAGATTAGCGCGTTCAGCCAAACAAACAAACAAACTCTTCTGCTTTATAATATTATAAGTATAGATGTAATTTTGGCACACGCGTCCCATTTGCGATCCAAAGGCTATTCATATCTGGGAAATGGCATACTGATATTTCGCAATAAAAATAGAAAATCCTGTTTTTACAAGAACTATCAATGTATCAGTAACGCATCTCTGAAATGAAACAACATAATCCGGCGTTTCATTCGTAACGATAAAAACAAAGTATTTGTATTTGTTTGTAGCGTGTAGAGCTATAAAAACTGTGGAGGAAAAGATGTAAGCTTGTGGCAGTAACCCATTTCTGAGCACCGACATCAATGTGTCAGCGTCTTGCAGGGAAATGTAGACATTTAAACATACAAGCGCCAGCGCGGGAGGAAACAGTAGCCGAATTCTGGGAGTTGCTACGGAAAATTGAGCTAGTTGCTTCGACCGAGGGCACTCAAATTCTTTGTGAAAAGAAAGATAAAAGATCAGTGTAAAATATTGAGGACTTTAGACACTCTATTTAGGTGGTTACATATTTCAGATTCAAATATATCGATTACCTACTTTAGCTTGGCCGCTGTATCTGTGTCACGCCTTAAATAGGCCAATAGCTTAACTTAGAGAAGAGACATTCTCAGTTCAAAAAATAGACGCCATTTAGAATATTAGCAATTTGACACTTGCGGTACTGTTGTGAGTCGTCAATTGGATGTGTTCATCTTCGACAAGCTATAAACGCATAAACTCGACTCCACACGCACCGGAATAGAAGCGGAGCAGAATGTCAAGGGAATTCACATAAAATATAATAAAATACCTTTTTATTTTGTCTCATACTATTTTTTATATATCAGTAATAGTCTGATTGACCTTTGAGATGTTTTCGTTTTTGAACCTTTTTATAAATACGTGAAAAAAACGACTTTACTGACTTATTGATGGCATGTGACGCTTTTAACTAATAGATAGCTGATATAGCGTGCGATATCTTTGTCGACCATGAATAGCAGCTCATTAGGAGTCACCTACCTACTGAGGCTCAATGTTATTGTTTTGAAAGATTAACCAATAGAATTTTACAAAATTCACGTTCAAATGTTGTGCGCAATGCGCCTGAATTTAGTTTTTCTAGGGCGGTAAATATGTTACGGTTTTTCACGGTACAATAGAGGTGTAAACCTGAAATTGAATGATTCAATGTTTTGCACGGTACACGTCTATCCCCAGTTCTAGGCTAGATAAGGCCACCAATGAATTACAGTAGTGTTGTTTCATAGGTTTTTCAGTTTCATTCATTCATTTATATTTAATTCTTATTGATTTTATTTTATTTTTTATACTACTTGGTGGCAAACAAGCTTACGGTCCACCTGATGGTAAGCGGTTACCGTAGCCTATAGACGCTCATATCACCACCGGCAAAGAAAATACAATATTATATTTTCCCTACCAGGGGTATCACTCACGCGTTGCCAACCTTGAGACATGAAGTTGTTAAGTCTCCTGTGCCTGTAATTTCACCGGCTCCCATACCCTCCTAACCGAAACACAGTAATACAAGTGCACTACTATTTCACGGCGGAAATAGATATGGTGGTAGTACTTCCCCGGGCGAACTCTGCACTAAGAGTTATTAGTATATATTTTTAATACAAGCTTTTTTTGGTGACTGTACTTTTTGTTGACTGTACTTGCATTGTCTTCCAATATACTAATGTATACCAAATATCAAGTCTATCCGACCACTGGATGTGGGTGAAATTCGACATGCAAGATTCCACCGTAACAAACATACTTACATACATACATACATTGCATAGCTTATAAAAACGAGTACCCCATCGCTTATCTTTTTTTTCAAGCCTAACTTATTTAGTTTTCATTTAATTTATTAAGATCTTGTATGTAACTCAATCTTGTCCCATCAACCCCCTTTCAAATTGTTCCCTAGCTGCAGGTCATCAGCCTATCAAGGAGAATCCCACGCAATTCCAGCTCTTATGTCATACGCCCGCCTCGATATAATTTACCCTCTCAGTTTTATCAGTCTGAGCACACATGGGCTAATCTCCTGGGTAGGCTGGCTAGCTAATATTTAGTCAAGTGGCCTATTCCTCGAACCACTTCAGTTACATTCGTTTATTTCGGCGCCTTGGGTTGCGCAATTTCTCTGTACAATTGAAGACACATTTTAAATTTATAAGTCTGGATTTTTTTATACGATAAAAATTAAAAAGTCGAATAGAATTAAATAAATAACATTAAAATAATAACACTCGACGGTCCGGTTGGCGTGGTTGGTAAGATGCTATCCTATTATTCTACAAGTCGTGGGTTCAATTCCCGCCTAGGATTAACATTTGTGGGCATGAATAATGTCTGTTTATCCTGTTGGTCTAGTCTAGAGTCTGGTCATAATTATCTATATAAGTACCGATACAATGTTGCCCATCGGCATGTGACCGCCCTTATTTTTTTGAATATCTATAACAAATTATCGAAAATTTACTTTGAAACTTTAATATTTTTTTATGGACTTACACTTGTTTTTTTAAAATAAATACTGATTTTTTATTAGAAAAAATGTCTTCGGCTCCTTTCTTTTCATAATTGATATTTTTTTTATAAAAATTGTTAGTTCATACGATAAAATAACTCATAAGCTTTTAGAAGTAATAAACACAACATTAAAGATCACAAAAGCTACAAAAAAAAAATATAGTTTCAAAGTTAATTTTCGATAATTTGTAAATATTCAGAAAAATACGGGCGGTCACATGCCCATGGGCGACATTGTATATTTAGAAAAAGTTATAAGACTGTTTTCCATAATACCTAGAGTACCTACACGCCTACACGCTCTGCTTAGTTCAAAACCAATACAAATCCATAAACATATGAGAACCTCCTCCTTTTTAGGGTTCTGTACCTCAAAATGTAAAAAAAAGGAACCCTTCTAAGATCACTCTCTTGTCCGTCTGTCCGTGTGTCACCACTGATTTTCTCAGGAACGGGTGGACCTAGCAAGTTGAAATTCATACCAGATACTGAGGTCTATAGTCCCTATTACGTGTATAAAAATCAGATCTTGAGTCAACACGATAAAAATATATGGGCAAATTAAGGTTTTTGCGAAAACTTGTAAATACCAAAATTCACCTTAATTTTCCACTTTTTTTATTTTTCGGAATTTTTCCTTTACTTGTCCTATTAGACCTTGCCTTTAACTAAAATTTACTGGAACTGGAAGAACCCTATAGGTTTTGGGTCGAAAACCTATATGGTAGTTTCCGTTGACCTAGAATCACGAAATTTGGCAAAAAGCAAGGTCTTACAGCACAAATAAAGGAAAAATTCCAAAAAATAAAAAAAAGTTGAAAATTAAATTAAATGGGTACCCATACATACATAGTCGACGATAATTAAGATAGTCCTCTGAGTTGTACGGGCGCTCATACAATTTTTAGAGGACTAGCTTAATTGTACGGAACCCTCGGTGCGCGAGTCCGACTCGCACTTGGCTGGTTTTTTTTTTATGTCGGTTAATAAGTATAATTTTTGGTGAATATACGAGTAAGGTATCTCCATAAAAGAACAGTATTATTTATATTCAGTAAAAAAAACTGTACGATTATTTTCTCAGCTGTACACACGATGCGTCAATGAGATCGAACCATCGAACTCTTTGCATATAAAATATTTAAAGCATTGGATCAAAGCATAAAGGGGTCAATACCCAACAGATAGTAACCTACATAACATAATGTTTTCTCGAAGTGTGTTCCACGCGTCGCGACGACGCAGCGTGCGCCGGCGCCGGTTGTTGACGCATGCGCACGTCACTCACGCACAATGTAAGTGCCAATTTAATTGGCTTATGATCCCTTATGATAATTACCTATACTTATTTTTAATTTTGAACCTTATTTTGAATTCATAACATTTTTTTTTTCTAGCTTTTATTTAATCTATAACTGCTTTCTCCTTTTCTTTTCCTAAGATCTATCTGTATTAATGTTATGTTATGTAATGATCAATAATTATAACAAGTGTTTTGATTTTGGATCTGTAACACAGGTTAATTCTTATTTCAGACACCAGCTCTTCACAATACAACTAACTGTGGACCTATCTTCTTAGTTTATTTTCTACATGAGTTTAAAATTAGTGAAGTAAAATAAATTGGATGCAGGCCTATGTCCAGCAGTGGACGTGTTGCGGCTGAGATGAGATATATGATGATGATGAAATAAATTATTTAAAAAAATGTACTTATGTGCTAAGCAGACAAGAGAGATGCCTGAGTGACAAGATAAAGCAACATTTTTTTTATAAAATTAAATGTCACAATTATAGTTAATCAAAGTTTTGTATGAAATAGTGAATTGTGGCGACATAATTGAACAACGTCAAATGATCTACTTTTTAAACAGATAAATTATTCAATTTTATATAGTTTTAGATGTTTTATAACACTGGTAAGTGGTACCATCGACCACGTCATCACTTACTATGGTGAGATTGTGGTCAAAAACAGATACATACATATACATAGTTAAGAAAGTGTTTTCTAAATTAATTCTTAATAATGAAATATTCTTATGAAATCAATAGGTACTCATTATATAAACTAAATTAATATCTCTATAGCATGACGGGTGAGTACTTAAGCTACTGAATAAGTAATTATTCGACGCGTCACAAGAGTAAATATTGTTTGACTTCGTAATTCGTTTATTATTTGCGTTAAGAAACAATTTTCTAACAATTATCAAATTTTAAAAGGTTATAAAAGAGTTCTTCAATGTCGGTAATACATCGGCAGTCCCTCTGGTATTGAAAATATCCATTGGCAGCGGTGACCACTTACTATCAGGAGGGCTGTTTTGTCAACCTACTGACTGAAAGTGATTTTGATAAAAATTGACAGTAAAGTAACTTGGATGAAGACAAACAAAGGTAGGTACATACTTTCCCGGTAAGTGAAACCGCGGAGGACTGTTAGTCAAATAATATTTGTCTTGAGGGGCCATTTCACTTTTAGCTTTACTTAATAAAAGCAACAATAAAAAACCTTTCTTCAATATAGAAAGGTTTGAGTAATCTCTCTTTTGTTAAGGTATTAATTATTCAAAAATTAAAGTCGACAAAGGTTCACAGTGTTCTTCCATCTTTCTTCCTAGTCCTTTGTCTTTTTCAGGATTTGTCAAAGAGTTTTTTACAATTATTTAAGTATCAGATCAGGTGGGCGGGTGTGAGGAATATCCCAAAACATTTATAAATGCCTGTGGATTGATAGAGAGTGGAGTCCAAACCATTAATTGCGAGATATTGATAGGTTATATAATCAAACCATATACATAGAGGATTATCCTATCGAATAATTAATATTCAAAACAGTTAGTTGGTTCCTCTAACTAAATATTCTAATGGTGTTGTCGTCTTTACAAATTAGTTTGCACTAAATCCGTTAAAAAGTGACATCCTAACAATTGAGCTGGTCAGCATTTTTAAATAAGTATAGAAAACCAGCACACAATAGTCTGTTAGCTTATTTATATATTTAAGATTCTAAAAGCTCAGTGGTTGTGACATCAAATGCCGTAACGATGGTTTTGGGTTTGAGACTTACAATGAGCTTGAGCTTTCGTCGAAGGAAAGCGTTTCAGGAAAGTGGTACTACAGTGAGATTGTGGTCAAATACAAACCTATACATCAAAAAAAGCCTAACGAAGAATAATTTATTTTACGTTTTATTTCAGAACTTTAACTATTGGTGTGTCATGGACGACCATTATGTCTGACTTTGGATGTACGTAAATACAAGTAAAGACAAAACAAAAATTCAACTCCTATTTTTCATTCTTTGGTATAAGTATATATGGTAAATTATTCTAATCCGTTCCTCCATTGCCCCGTGGTGTTCAACCTTAGTTTTTTTATAAACACCATTACAGCTCATAAGCTCTACAAATTTCTAACATTTCAATACTTTTTCACATGCATCGCCAAATTTTATACCCTATTTCAATATAATAATAGGTACTATTCCTTGAATATACTTTGAAGATTCTACTCACAATGGTCACAATACAATCTAATCTTGCCTCCACACGTCCACTGACAAAATAGCACGGATGCTGCATTAACTTTCTATAAGGTCTGAATGCGCGAGCGCCGGTACGCATGCCGCTGCCACAGCCGCTGCATAGGTGATGTGTTTACGATATCCGCCGTCTTGCTACACGGTCGACGAACGGCCAAGTTCAATGACCCCAAACATTCAGGGATGTCCACTCTTAGTACCTGTGATAAAAACAAAAAAAAATTCGAAGGTCTTATAACATACTACAGACTAGCGGGTAGCAGCATTTTCGAGGGAAATATTTAAAGTTTTCCAGTGATAAAAGTAAATAAATATTTAAATTAATGGTAGAGTACGATTTTAACTACATAAAAACGACATAGACTATGACAAAAAGAGAGGGATAACACTACAGTGGCTTGAATATTTCGGATGAAAAATTACAAGTAAGGTACGAAGTAAGAACTTATGTATATCAAATTATAAAATATTTGGAGACATCCCTTAATACTCGCATAATATTTGCTCCAAAAGAGAGACGAAAACAAAAGACATGTTCGTGTGCCAACCCTAACAGAGCAAGTGATTTACTCTCTCGCACGTTTCAACAGCTTGCCCTTTCAACTCGGTTTCCGGCTCTCGGATAATTGCATGTACGTTGAAAAGATTGGGAAGAAGCGCATTTATTGTTCGGTTCTCTCTTCACTCTTCACTGACTAATTGGTTAGTCAAACATCTCGCCGCTTCCGGATCATCCGCATTTACACAGTCTTTGTGCTTAATATGAATAAACCATAACTTATGAAACTGTGGATTGTAAACAAATTACATCCAAGTTCATTCGTAAGCTCCCAGCACGTCGTATAAATTGTATTATATTGCGTACACTCTGATTCGGATTTGCATTATGTACTTTGCACCTCGGCCGTTTTCATAAACTGTTTGGATTTAACATACTTATCTCTACTACATTTTATTTTGTATAGGTACTTCGATTTGAATTGTGGAAAAGTCAATGTATTTTGCATTACCTTTGGTGCGCGATTAAATCCGATATTAAAAATAACTTTACGCTAAAAATGTACCTAGTCAAAATTAAAAGAAGCTTTCACTGTTTATTTATTTAGATAAAAACTTTTTGACACTAATTTTAAAAATCATTTAAAGACACAAGCTTCGATTTTTAAGAAATATTTTAAGTTTTTAAAATATCTACCACTGTTGCAATTAAAATATTTCAAAACAAAAATGTTAGTTTTTAGACTTATTTCGACGTAACGAGTAATAATTATTACTTAGAGTAAAAATTTTCTTCTAAAAATATTTTATATATCTTAAGTTATTTCTTAGGCACCAAAAAATCAATAGTAACATCATTTCAACAGAAGCAAAAACCTTTATATTTCTTTACAAATCCTACCATGGTTCTATAAATTAGAAGAAATCAATTACTAACTCAAAAAGAATTGATTTGGGAACCTTGCCCATCGACAGCAGCGAGGGCTTTGAGGATGTTTTCTATATATCATAGTTTGTATTTTATACATTGATTGTAAAAAGAATTGTTTCGAATAGACTCTCTGCACGATTAAAGGGAATAAAATAAGCCCCAACATAATTTGGGGCCACAACATATTATTAAAGGTCGTCATTCGTTAGTGATGCTAATAGGGCGCACCCTTACCTTCTCGATATTTTCCCGCTGAAGAATTACAAACTGTTTTTATTTTTTTACAATTTTGCATCTTTTTACTGAAATAAACAAACAAAGATCTATAAAAATATGCCTTGCTGAGTTTCTTGCCGAAGTCTTCTCAGTCCAAGTGTATTCCGAACCGGTGGTAGAATCAATTGTAACGTTCATAAGTGCCTTACCAGGGCCTAAACTGAATAAATGAGTTTGAGTTACATGAGCTAATTTACACATTAGTAACAGTTAATTCAGTTGATGAGTCATCGATGTATTATCAGTAGCTGATGACCATCTCGATGACTACATTTGTTATAAATAAACACACATTCATTAATCATCATAATTAATGTTAATTCTCTTTTGTTCAGTTTCATATTTCCGTCGAACTCCTTTAAAAAGGTCATCATTTAGGTACTGCTGAGATTAATTAATCAGTCTGCGGTGGGAAATATTATACGCAAGTGTACAACAACAAATGCTCAAAGCATCGTCATATCCATATAGAATCCGGCTCGAAGGACCATTAAATTTAAGTGCGTAAACTCTAAAATAAAATTGATAATTACGATATTGATTCAGTATAAGCTAATAGCCTCTCTCTCTCTCTATCACACAGACACACATGACGGTGATTATCGTGCAATTGATACCAAATTACTGTTCTTCTTTGACATAAAAAGATGCATACGACGTATTTACATGTGAATTATGTAAATGCGTCGTATGCATATTTTTATATAAAACCAATTGATAATGTACATACGGTATGAGTAGTTCTCAGCTCTTAAAGCTCGCTTGGAATTCAATTCAAATGCAGAAAATAATTTCCGGCTGCGAGCCAAATGTCTGAAATAGTGGTCGTTCAGCGAAGACAGAGCTTAAGTCCAGCTCATGATGTTGAAGTGTCAATATAAAGTTATTGGACGGTTTTGAAATGAAAAATCTAATATCAATTCATGTGACCCTGAGTCTTCTTTATTCGTGTTCTCTAACTATTAAGGTTGAAGAAGTATCTTTAAAAATATTATTTAGTTAAACTGAATAAGGTTCAAAATGACGTGAATAGAATCAGGCTACGTACTTCCAGCCGTCTGTAATTGAAAGGGCCCTTTATAAATATTGAAGTGCATTTAAGAATTGCTATTTTTTGTTTTCTTTTAAGACTACCTATCACTGAACCCAAAGGGTTTACCGGTACCCTTCCTCGATAGCAGAGGGTCGCTGAAAACTGAATCAGCCTTTGTATCAAATACTGATTTAAGAGAAACTATACGTAAAATATTGCTATTTATCTTTTTAAAAGAGTAGCAGATTTAAATTGTGTCTATTTTTGAGAGAACCTCAATTAGTTGAGCTTTAAAATTTTTCAAATCAGTTTTGCACGGTTGCTGACAAAAAATACCAAATCAACTCAATAGATTAATTATTTCTTTATCGAAGACCTTCTGTATTAAATAGAAGTAAAACCTGAGGTTATTAGCTTGCATGCGCATCGCATACTTCATAAGTACTATGTACAAAAACCACTTTTTTCTAAACTTAGCAAGAAATATCCAAGTAAATTACAATACAGAATTATTCATACGGAACAAAGTTGCGTGTCCCATCCGCCAGCCTATTACCAGGAATGGTAAGTTATCTCGTTACGCGACCACTTGACGGACTTTAGATTGTAAAGTGAAATGAGGGCCCCCGAGCCTGGCTGGGCTTGGCTGAGCATGGCTGACAGACGTGAGTGTCACTCAACAATAGACAGTTGATTGAGTGGCGAGACTTTACTCGTTATAGGCTACCAGCACGTAATTATAGTAGGTATCGTTATTATGTGTTCAAATTATAGGGTTTTCAAGGATTTACCGAAGGAAACTTGGACAAAATAAATGTCATTAACAGTAGGTATAAACGTATTAAAAAATATGAGAAACTACGTTTGAGAACATATCGTAAAATTGTAATTGAGAGTCGTTCAAGCACTGAGGAATCAATGTATGTAATTTTATTTTTCTTATAAAACTAACAGATTACAGGGTCCCAATTACAGATATTTAACAAGTTAAAAGCGTCGATTCATTCTAAAATAGAGATACCTATATTTTAAGCAATTTTGCACGTGTGGACCTAGACAGGGTAAATAATAAAGCGCGGGTAAACCTAAATGTAAAATAAATATATCACAGATGATATAAGTAAACAGATATTACGATGCAGGTAGGTATTTAACTAAATCTGATATCCGGTTAAGTAATGCAATATCCGGACGGGTTGATAGATGACAGGTAAGTTACGTCCCACAAACACACCCAATTTAATTTATTGATAAGGGACTATCTGAGGACCCGTCCATCATGGCTGTCCTTGCCCTGGGGTCACTATCAATCAACGTTCACACGAGATATTATCAATATTGCAAGACTTCGGAAATCGTTAAATTATTATAAAATGCTAACATGGGCTGGATAGCGTGGCAGTTATTATATCCTAACTGACACGCAGGATTCGATTGGCGGTAGTACATCAGCTATCTAGGTTCCATTGTACAAGCTTAGTTTGAGATCAGTTGCCAGCTTGTAGAGAATGTCCTAGGACCGGGGTCACCAAATGGCGGACCGCGGTCCGGATCCGGACCCTGACCTATATTGTGCGGACCAAACTTTAACAAACTAAAATGTACACCTGCTTATTTTATTTAATCCGCACACATCCAACATTATAGTAGGATTTGTAGAAAAGGATTTAAGATTGGTCGCCAGTCATCTTTTACCAACCGGAGCGTGATAAACTTTTATATTTTTTAAACGGACCCCTAATATACCTAATTGGTGACCCCTGTCCTAGGATATCGTTTTATTTTAGACGCTTTTAACGACAGGCAGGGGAACACCGTAGCTGTTCTGTCGCCGAGCAACTACCGTTTGATACGACAACTACACTTGAGAGCCAGATTCCTTCTAGGCTTTTTACCACCATTAGCCATATAATCACTTATCAATGTGAGATTGTTGTCAAACACTAGCCTATTAGAAGAGAGACTAAATAAGCGTCACATGTATTTAATCCCTAAACTCTTCCTCAAGTACCTCGAACCCACATCAATAATTCAACAGTATTTCTTCATATAGGTATTCAAATTAGGAGTTAATGAATGCAACATGAGGCCGGAAGATGGTGCATAAGTGAACTCTGTATTTATTCACTCGGTCAATATGCACTCTTTGTTTGCTATTAGATCTTCTACAGACATGCAACTGAAAATATAATAATTGCTTTTGTGCGCAGAAAAGAAATGCCGTATAATAATAATTGAAACGTTGTTAAACTTGTCTGGGTTTGAAGTTTATCTATACAAATTTATACTCATAAGAGTTTTTTGTTTAAAGGCGCTAATCCCTGGAACTACCAGTTGGATTTAAAAAAATCTTTTTGCATTTGATAGCCCAATTCTTGAGGAAGGTTATATGCTACTTTTTATCTTGGGAATGCGGGCGAAACCGCGGGAATCAGCTAATATTAAAATTAATCAAACATGTATTTAGTTGTATAGTAACCTTTAAGAGCTGCTTCTTAACTTGAGATATAAAAGAATAATGTACCACTTGTCAAAGCTCAAGAACTCTACGTCTGTAATAACAATAAATGATCAGTGACCCTAAAGCGGAATTCATGCAAAATAAACCTGAAAAAAGAAAAGCTCTTGAATTAATGCAAGCGCCAGCAGACCTAAGTGGTTTATGTTTTGTCAAATTCTAAATTCTAAAAATAATTTTTCTGGTGCCCCAAAGTTATTAAATTTTACCCTCGTAGGTATGTGTAATGTATGCGGCTTACCTACATTAACATACTTATACATTGTGCTAAAAACTGGGTTTACTACACGAGGCGTGTTATGAAGCAATTTCAATTAAGATTTTTATTAGTTTTTGTTCTATATATATTGATTGGTTTTTGTACCTACTTATTTTTATGGGTTCCGTGCAACCGATGATAAATGCAAGGCTTAAATCATTTCGTGTCTATCTGTCTGTCTGCGTGACTCTCGCAGCATATATTCTCCGAACAAATCAATGTAAGAGTTAGCTTGCCCAATCACAGACGAGTAGCGTAAATTAACTAATTTAATTTATTTTGTGTTTTAATTTAATCGGACAGACAGACAGATATAAGAAAATTGAGGGTTGATGATATTCTGAAAATATCAAAGAAAACGAATCAAAAAGCTAAAGTAAATGTTTTAATGTTAGTAATAAATGGAGCATGCACCGCACCGCACCACACTTTTTAGTTTTATAACAGCCATTCCACACTTAAAATAACATTTCGATAAACTACATTTTACTATCATCGAAACGAAATAAATATTTTTCTGTTTATATAAATAAATAGCGAGAGAAAAAAAACCGGCCAAGTGCGAGTCGGACTCGCGCACGAAGTGTTCTGTATCATCACTACATAGTATAAAACAAAGTCGCTGTCGCTGTCTGTCCGTCCCTATGTATGCTTATAATATCTTTAAAACTACGCAACGGATTTTGAATCGGTTATTTTTTAATAGATAGAGTGATTCAAGAGGAAGGTTTTAGTATATAATTTGTTGAGTTTTTGTATACATTGGCTAAAATATAATTATATTTGTTGGAGGTGTCGGAAAAAATAAGCCGTCTGGGAGTTTTCAACGAAAACGCTGCCTAAACCCTTTGAGATATAACAAAATGATGTATGGTGGAATTGTGAATCTTATATAGGTCTAAGAAAAATCCGCGATGGCATATGTTTATTTCTTAAGGATAACATACTATATCCATTTTAATACTTAAAAAAATGGGCAATTATAAAGCGGTAATTGGAAAACTATTTACACAAATACGGTATTAATCCTTATCATTTTAAATAAGTTAAAGGCTTTAAACACTTCATGCACATTATTTTACTCTTTTACACCATATAATTTAAATGAATGTCTTTGGAGCAATCGTAAATTAAAAATTACGCGTGAGAAAATAAATTCAAGCGGTCTCATAATATATTATGCTCTTTTTTGTAATAAGCTTAAGTAAGTCATGCTCACTTTGGGGTCTTTGCTTGCGGTGGCGTCGTGTCACTCACTTCCGAACCGTGCGTTAGTGTCAGACTATTCATAAGTGCTTGTGAAGGCCTATTTGAATAAAAAATATTTTCATTTTTCATCTTTCTACCCGTGCGAATCCGGGGCGGGTCGCTAGTTATCTATAAAAAACGGCAAAAAACAAAAAAAAACACGTTTTTATTCTGTTTTTTAGTATTTGTTGTTATAGCGGCAACATAAATACATCATCTGCGTATAGTCTTTGGGTACGGAACCCTAAAAAGTAGCCAATGTCCTTCTCCAAGCCATTGGCTCTCTGCGTTCCAAATGTCATCGCGATAAACGCTGAACAGGGTTTAGGCGTGAAAAGGTAATAAACAAAAAAGTCACATTTCCGTTTATAATATAAATATTAACTGACCGAACTGAAGAGATAAGGTGGGGGCAAATCCTACATATAACTGACAAACTACAATAGAGATATTAGTTGTTCCATTTTATACCACAGGATATTTAGTAAATTTTTCCCTATTGTATAGAATAGATTATGTTATTTTAATCAGTTTTCTCATTATTATTAAAATTATTAGTTTCATGGATAAGTAGAAACAAATGACAATAATATTTAAAACAAACTTTCCGCGCGCGGCTGCGCTCGCGTAGACAAACAGATAAAACTAGATCCACCCATTCCTGAGAAAGTCGGTGGTGACACACGGATAGACGGACAAGAGGGTGATCATGTAAGGGTTCCTTTTTTACCGGAACCCTAAAAAAGATGAAAAAAGTATTTTTTTCATTCTATTACTCTTCTCACGTCACCCATATTACATTTAATAATACAGAATGTAGGTACATACATGCTGCTTGTACAGATTTATTATATGGTATATATTAATCACCATTTCAATTATTTATTTATGTCTAAGGCGCAGCTGTACCAACATAACAATCAATGCACGCGCGCGCAGTGGTGCCAATTGCCATTAATATTTTTATGATTTGTAATCAATGAAAATAACTATAAAATGCTTATGCTATCTATTAAAATAGTTACCCAAATAGTCTTGAAACATTCATATAGTATCAATTTCGTTATATTCAAATTCACAGTTGCTCCAGTGAAGGTTGGGTGTGTCTCACATAAAAGTATCCGAATGTCTTTGATATAAAGAGTTAGCGGATATTGAACACCTGCCTTTGAACTAAACTGTATACAACGCATATTTTAATGCTGATTTTTAGGATTCCGTACCCGAAGGCTCCAAACGGAGCCCTATTGCTGTCACTCACGTGTCCGTCTGTCCGTCGTCTGTCACAATTTTGTTCCGATGAATTTTCTACTTGAAATTTGGTGATAACTACGTATATTTTACCAAAATATTCATGAATCAGATTTTGTCATTGAAATTTACATACCTCCAAGTTTATACGGAATGCTCGGTGCGCGATTCCGACTCGCACTTGGCCGGTTTTTTAAAATATCATTTCGTTGTGTCAAAGGTTTCATGCAGTAGGCTATTATGAGTTTAATACTATTTGATTATTATAAATTATAATTACTAGATATTAGAAAAATTGCGATTCCGGTTCTGGTCAAGGATGTTACAGGGTGGTTTTTTTGTCACTGGCCATACTTGCAGGGGTTGAAGTACTAGTCAATATTTTGATGAGTTCATTTACATTGGCTTAGGCTGCGTCAATAGGGTTGCTCCTAATTATAGATGGCACCACTGAAATACAACTAAAATGTGTCCAATGGCGTGCTACGATTTATGTGACACTAGCTTCCGCCCCGCGGTTCCACCCGCGAGAGATCTTGTGTTTTTCTGGGATAAAAAGTAGCCTATAGCCTTCCTCAATAAAGGGGCTATTCAACACTGAAATAATTTTTCAAATCGAACTGGTAGTTCCAGAGATTAGCGCGTTCAAACAAACAAACAAACTTTATAATATTAATATATAAATAGTATAGATTAGTATCGTCTTGTCATTGTAACCAATCGCGTCATTTGCTTACGTTATAACACAGTGGTGCCTCTAGCGGCAGTAGTTGACATTAGAGCTCCATATTGAATGCAAGACGTGGGTAAGAAATAAATTCTACTGCAGATACCTACTTAAACTTAAACAGCAATTTGTAAAAGTTACCTAAGCTATTCACAAGACTATAATAGACTTACTTAATCTTAGTTTGACATGATTAAAATAAAATCTGTTATCTAAGTAGTTATACACTAACGGGGATTATATTGAACGCGTGTAATCTCTACCTATTAACATCATTATAAATATTTTTTATTATTGTTTAATGGGCGTGAGTGTCATCGCTTGGCAGGTGGTGTGTGTCGCAGTCGCAGGCGCAACTAATCGTCGCAATCTACTCATTTGATTGTTTATGCGCGTGCGCTACATGCACCGTTACAACTAGCGGGATCGCGCCTACCCTTGTACCATGAAACACTTACACTAATGACTATTTGATTAGTTTAATATACATTGATGTGTTTGTTCAACTCTTCTTAATTACTCTTAAAGGTATACAGCAACGTATAATACTGTCGAGTGGAAGTGTTGTTGGATGGTAGGTAATTCCTAAGGCAGACATCATGCATACACTTTACATGCATCGATTAAGGTACCTATAATACGGTACTCTACTATACCTAACATTATATATTCTTCGATTATGTAGGATTAATGTTAAAACATAACGTAACGTGTAAGGAGCATCATTTATCTTAGTGGCTAAGCGTCTCGTCTCTTTGTGGCTAACTTAATTATAAACTTTATTTTAATAACTTTAAAACATATTTTAATTTATAACAACGACTTTCTAATTACCAGTTTAATATTACGTGTATCAGGAGTAAAAAATAAAACTAAAATCGACTAAACATGAGAGTCTACACTTGATTACTATTTCGCTTCTAAGCTTTGTATGCTCACCACCTTCGGTCCTATCATCACATCACATCACATGAGGATGGTATCTAACTCAAGTCTATCCTTAATTCCACCTACCTACTTTATTCTTTATACCTTAGTACCTACCTATCGTTTGTTTTTAGAAACTTTGTTGTTCTAAAATGCAGAATTTTCATCGTAGCGTAACTGCTGTTTCCCAAATCTATACATAAAAAGAAACCTTGACTGACCCATCAACGCCCAGCCTAAACCCTTGGACCTAGAAAGCTGTAATTTTGCACATTTTTTTATTGATGTAGACATGGAATAAGGACGGATTTTTCGAAAATCGCGAGTAGGCGCGGGGCGGCAAGCTAGTTAATAAATAATAATAAAAAGTCTAAGCTACTAAAATTATGCTTTTAATATAAATAATCATAGTAAACCAAGAAAATATACTAAAGAAACCCCGAGAATCAAAAACTACACAACTCTAGTAATACGTGTTACGTCCTGCCTTTTGGGGATAGAATTAACTACACTGGCTCACCGACACACCAAGTAGTACACCTTTTGTCGTTCAACCGCTCGAACCTTCAAGTGCCTCTTTTTCTGACTGACCGACTGGCAGTGTTGCCACTACTTGTGTGCGTGAGACAGCGTTCAATATCTATTTAATAGATACACAAACACTACAATACGTAACCCTGTTGATTGATATAAAAATAATATACGAGTCAGTGAAATGAAATGATGTGCGTCATATTATATACAGTTGGTATTGATGGCGCAATCACGCAAACATTTTTGGAGCACGTTTCTCGATGTCAGCCGATGATACCCGATCTGATGTCGTGATTTATCGCCATCTTACTCTTGTCAAAAATTGTGATGTCTGTCTGGAGTCTAGACAAAGTTATGTAACATAGAACTCGAGACGTAGCGTAGGTAGATATAATTCAATGCACTGCAGTGTACTTTAGATGAAATGAAAACGAATCTAAAGACATTTCGAAAGTGAATTGTAAAGCCTTCACTTAGTTCAATGAATGTAAGCACTGTATCGCTAAAGACTGTGATTTTGTGATAGTAATTAATAAGCGCAGAGCACATGTTTAAAACATTGTTCCATAGTTAAACAAGCAAATAAAATACTTTTATGACAATCTAATATTTATTATCTTCTATTCTATAAATTTTGAAGTGAAGTACATCTTCAGAATCAAGAGCCCAAACTACACATAAGTATAGAAGCGCATTAACAAATGCCCTGCAAAGGCACTCAGCTCCGTCGTCTGGCATCAACAAATTTATGACAATACCTACATCCCATGCCGAATCATCTTTCTTAAAGAGGCCATCTATTATACTTTACGCTTGCCTGAATCGCAAAATAAATAATGTGGTAGCTTGAATAGTGAACGAACATTTTATATTTCATATTGCTTACGCAGATATTTTGTACAGCATGTTTAGTTTTCTGGCTCTACCTGCTTTTTAAATTGTATCTACTAATGATTTTGTAACAATAATGTTAATAATTATTTGCATAACTGGCTGGAAAAAATAGTGGAGCCTGCACGCCAGAAAAACCTCATTATAGACATGTAGACCTGAATTGTAGTCTCGTGTAGTGTGGAGATACAAATCAAACATATTTTATTCAAATAGACCTTTGCACTTATGAACAGTTGGACTCTAATACCGTCCTGAAAAACCCATAAATAAACACGGTAATCACACTTTTAAAGCAAACTAAAAGTCGTTACATAGCTATTAATTAATATTTTAGTTTCACTGACAATTTTCAAAATGACATAGTACATCTTTACGAGAGTCTGTATTTCACCAAGCAGGTAAACACGCTCAAAGTTAAATACAATGTTATAAACATTATATAAGTTTGAAAATGTTGAGTGGTGTCTGCCAAGTTGTTATCTCCTGTCCAGCCGTGGCCGTCCGGCGTCGACCGTCCGCCTAGCACACCGGCTATATCCTCTAGTTTCACAACTCTATTTTAAACTGATGTTTGCTGTAACAGGTAAATTACTGAGAGTTGCCCACTGGGTAGTACCTACATTAATGGGCGGGTCATGTTTAAGGGTAGGTAGTAAATGAGTTACAGTAACAGATTGTGTTTAAATTACGTGGTTTTAAACATATATGGCACTTGGTTTTACCCACGTTTTAGAAGGAAACGGTTGTTTTCCTATGATATAAGTATCGAGTGTTACTTCAGTCTAGGACCCGTAAAGAAGCCGCTGAATGGAATTCATTTATGCAATTTATCAATTCCAAATCTGTTAATGAATTGAGTCGTGTGAAATTAGTAACTATATTGCCGCAAAAAATGAATTCAGCAATTTTGCTCTTTTTGTAGCGTTTTTAAACCTTCAGTGCATATTATACAACATGTGTGACAAGTTTTGTATTATTTTCTGGATATTAAAGAAGTTTTAAAACAAACAGTGGCATGTAGAATGTAAAAATAAACTTTCCGGATCATGATGGAACTTATAACAAGAAATTCGTCCATTGACTGTTCTTTTGTTCCGCCCGCGCGGAGCTGACAAAACGAAGTCCTACCTCAAAGTTCTTTTGAACTTATTTACATAAGGGTTTTACGTACTAGGGGGATAATACAATTTCCGCTTCCTGTTCCCTTCATTTAAGTTGCGATTTTAAGCGTAAATTGGCATGATGGAATTATGCTATCGAAAGCTGAAAATACATTATTTCGTCGATTGATTTCCTAAGAGAATTTTCTTTGGCCGCTTACAACCAGCCGAGACTCTGGTCAGGTCGTCGGTCTACTGGTCGAGGGTGGACCCACGGTCGGAGATGGCGATTTCCGGTGGTCGCCACTCAAGAAGCATTCTTTCCTAATTTTGCCACTTCAGGTTTCCCATTGCCACTTCATCCTACTGACTCTACGAGCTAACTATGTCTGTAGTATGTAGCTTATCTGCAATCAGTTTCAATTAGAAACTGGTTAAATGTATCGGTTTTCTGATAACTTTTTACGTTCTTGTAAATAACGCTCCATTGCAAATAGAATAATTTTTGAAAATATATTATTGATGTAGAGGATGTGACTGATTGAAACTGATTGTTACGTAATTTACGAACAGAACAAGAGTACTCAATGATAGACATGGACATATTCGTCGGCTGCAAGCACCGACTGGCGTATTTCTATATTGCTGTATCTGGCTGGAAAATACTTCTTGATTGTGATATTCCTCTCCAAAAAGGTTTTAGTAATTTCGAAATTTTGAATATAGAATCAAAACCAACATGGCGACAGTAAAATAACTTATAATATTCACAGGTGACTCGGCCGGGTATAAACCTGCTTTCATTTTATTATTAATCCAGACACAATATTTTGTAGAAACTAGATCAAGTACAAGAAGGTACTCGATCTAATAATCTAAGTTGTTAAGTAAGATAACCTATTTTAGCTTCAGGCTAGCCACAAACATTTTCATATAGGTATATAGTTATAACTAGGTATATGAAAATGTCTACCAAATATTATACCTAATTAGTTAAAATGTTACTGTAGGTACAATATTGTTGATTCTATTTAAGTATATATAAATCTCAGTAAATATATAACGAGAATGCATCATATGTAGTATATCTTCAACTGTGACCCAAGGTTTTTTTTTTTCTAGGGCTGACAAGCAGGCAAGCGTTCCATCTGATGGTAAGTGGTTACCGTCGTCTTTATACATTAGCTATACCATAGGGATTGCGTGTGTTGCTTTTATAAAGCCTAGAAGGTATCTGGCTCTCAAGTGCAACTGGCGAAACATACTAGTCAGAGTAGGATATAATATTATATGTATATTGATATTCAAGAATTCTCCTTATTGTTCTTCTATGAACATGATGCATTCATACATACAAATCTTTGTTTGTGTAGACTCATAAAACATGACTCTACCTACCTTTATCGTTTGCGGACATATTTAAATACTAGCTTCCTCCCCGCGGTTTCACCCGCGTTCCCGAGGGATCTTATGTTTTCTCGGGATAAAAAGTATCCTAAAGCCTTCCTCGATAAATGGGCTATTCAATACAAAAATATTTTTCAATTCGAACCAGTAGTTCCTGAGATTAGCGCGTTCACACAAACAAACAAACTCTTCAGCTTTTTAATATTGGTATAGATAATTATGCCCATAAAGTTCCATAATTTTAAAGCATTTTTCTTAATTTTGTCTCCAAACACGTTTCACTTAATTTTGTATGCCCAGGAATGTGCAGTACAGGATGTGTTTCGAGGCAGAAAGCTCTCGTTCTGTGTAGGAAGACTATTTAGATTCCTCGAAGCTTTCCGTTTGAGCTGAACTTTGATTATATGTCTTTTGTGCCGGACAATCGATGGTCGCATCGCCTAAGGGATGCCTGAGGGTATTCTAGTTTTCTATCTACAAATGTTAGACGTAATTAGAAATGAAATTCTTACAGTTTGGACTTTCTTCCTCTAGTAGGTAGTTAATTTTATTGAAAATGTGAATGTTTGTTTATTGGATATTTGTGACACAATCACGCATAAACGGCTGAAAAGATACGAATGAAACATGGCAGAAATATAGATCCTGGAAAATAGCATAGGTACTTTTTATCCCAAAAAATATAAGACCTTATAGTATACAGGTTGATTTTTTTGTCACTGGCCATACTTGCAGGGGTAGAAGTACTCATCAAAATGAACAACTTTTATCATGGGACTAACTCTGAGATCACAAAAAAAATATCAGCTGTCCATACAAAAGTTCAATACCTACTCGACCAAAATGTATGAAGGAACCATTTTATTTTATGCGATATCAAAGTTGGTCCCATAATAAAAGTTGTTCATATTGACGAGTACTTCAACCCCTGCAAGTATAGCCAGTGACTAAAAAATAATTCTGTATAGGAACGCGGGTATAACCATAGGGTGAAAGTAATAAATACATAAGAAAAAGAAAAAAATATATAAAAAGGAACCGTAAGATTAAATTGATGTCTAACGCGTGAAGTCAGCGCACAAAGGATTCTTCCACATCGTGCGTCCTAAGAGATAAAGACAGCCGCTTAATAATATTAATAAGCCTCTTATTGCACTATAAAGTGTTATATTAGATAGTTTATAGTTGTAAGGATAATCCCGGGTAATGTCGGTCGCGTGGCGCGGCGGTGGCGGCCACGAGATAGCGGTAATGCTGGACAAACACTGATAGCGGACGGTGTTCAAATATAAAGGATTTACGCCTCCGGAATCATAAGTTTACCGCCCACGTGGAAACGCATTCATTATGTACGATAGGACTAAGTAGGATAGGTTAACAAACTCCAACTGACATGGTTACGACTCTGGGATCTTATAACCTGGGTTAATATCACGCTGATTAGGTCCTGGGGAGTTAATTCCACATTTTCAGCACCGCCAAGAATCTTACCTTGGTACGTGATGATGTGCCCAAATATAGTATGCATACAACGTCTAGAAGGGAACTGGCTCTCAAGATATACCCTGGTATGTATTTTGCGATAGATTTATAGCTCTTAGGTCCTTAGCCAGCCAGGCAGGTGTACTACAAAGTATCTTACCACCGTGTTAAAGTTTACGGCAAACTCAAATGCATATTTCTCTCTTAAAAGCAAAACGTATTATGTGTACAGCATTAACAAATAAAACTAAGTGAAGTATGTAATCATAAAATGCGGGCACATCTTTATTTGCAGGTTTTATTATTATTCGTGGAAGGAGAGGAGTCTCTCGGCTCCGAGTGCACGCTGCACATGTTTTTATTCGTGACGAGTGTGTGGAGTGACGAGCTTTATGTACCCGACGTACTTACGATTTTACTATTGTTGTTCCTAAAGTTGTGTTACACTGCCAAGGCCGCGGGCTCGTTCCCTTAGTCTGATCTGTTGCGAGCCTCCTCTGGGAAATATGTTTTACTTGTCCTAATTTATGTTCTAGGACTTGGTGTTTATTTATATTAATGAAACGTTTTTATTAAGAAGAATAAGAAAAACACATATAATTTAATTGATACACGATTCTCTGAAAAAGTAGTTAATAAAAAGTTATTTTGTGCACGAATCTGGTCACGTAAAATATTGGCAAAATATTTCTGATCAAGGTTATGCAAGAAGTTAATGGGACGGAACAAATTACATAGGTAACTGTTTTTTTTATTATGGAAAGGCTTGTTTTTGACCACAATCTCACCATGGTAAATAACCGCAAGTGGTAAAGCCTAGAGGAAACTGGCTCTCAAGTGCAGTTTCCGGAACACATCGGTTGGTGCTAGGCAACAGATTTTCAGTTTGAGGGCGGTAGCCAGGTAGGCGAGTACTTTTTTCATACCACATTGTCGGCAAACAAGTATACGGCCCGCCTGATGGTAAGCGGTTACCGTAGCCTATGGCTTGCAACACTAGGGGCATCACTTGCGCGATGCCGGCCCTTCCCCCCTCCCCGATGAGCTCTGGCGACCTTACTCACGCGCAGGAACACAACTATAAGTTATTTGGCTGCGGTATTCTATAAGGTGGAGGTACTTCCCCGGTCGAGCTGCTCTTTGAGCGACATATCGCTATGCTCTACCTCTCTTAAAACTACTACTACGAACAATCTTACCACCGTGCTATAGTTTCTTTACGATCTTTTCTTTTTAGGATTCCATGACCTTCGCCATGGCATTTTGGAAAGTGACTACCCCTATTATTATTATTCAATGATACTTTTACAGTGCTGTATTTAGTCACATACTTTTAATAAGTTTGTAAGATAAAATATAAGAACATTTTTGAACCCTTATGCAATTAAAGAAATCTTTATATGGACACATAGTTTGAACAACCACTTGTCTACAATATTTAAAATCCTGCACCCAAAGAAAATACTATAGACGAAAAATAAATCGAAGTGAATTCAGAGTCAATTCAAAAGGCACTCAGCTTAGGCTAGAATAAACACATTCAAAATATGTATCGCGGCGCGGGCACGGCGCGGGCGCGGCGCACACGTGTGGTATCTCTCTGTTCGCAGTTGATTGCACCGCACCTCACCGAGAGACGCCTTTCTACATTAAATTAGATTTATTTTTACCCGCCGTAATATCTCACCTTCAACTACCGCCACCGCCGACTTGCACAAAACTGCAAAAGCCTTCGCCCGGCGCAATTAAGTTAAACGCTAGCTACGACGGATATTTTTAACCCTACAACTAATTAATTCAACAATTACGCTATTAAATGTTTATTTTTATTTCTAGACTCGCGTGATTCTAAAGAAATTACTCGCGTATTTTCCTTCTCGTATGATAATTAGGGTTTTAAAAAATATCTCGCTAATGTTGTTTGTATTTTGCATTATTCTCACAAATAATTGTATAATATCTTTTAGTTCGCCTTAGGCAAAGTCAGCAAAGCAATCAAAGGAAAGTTCACGAGTATTAATTGAAGTTGTAAATGGTAAACAAACTCGAAGGAATCCATTACGGGGTCGCGTCTCGTCGCGTTGGGGTCGGGACTCGATGTGGTATTTTCTTTTGTTGAAGAATCATTGCCAACCTACCGCTATCCGCTACCATCCGACCGCACCGCTCACTGTAACGACAGACATTTCAACTTCTTCTTGAATGTACTTGGACACAATTCAAAAGCTGAAAACGTTTTTAAGTAAGTACATTTATTTTATTTGACTTCCATATCAAAAACCTATCAACACATAGAGATGTCGATTTTTGCCTATTTTAAAACTAAAGCAAATGTAAAGTTTAAAAGACTACCTAATTTGATTAAATATAATAAATTCAACCATATTTCTCAAAACATTGTTAGAATAAATAGAACAACCTCACTAAGAGATAAACACAAACAGACAGGTAAAAGTAAAGTACTTTATTCAAGGTCAGTGTAGAATTAATTATGAACCACTAAAAAGAAGCAGACGCAGTTGTGTTAAATGTCGGTGCATAAACAACGGAGTACGTTTAGTTTTTCTTTTTTATTTAGATTGGGTGCACTCAAACTGACGCGGGCAGCGCGGGTAGCCGGCCGGGCGGCGCGGGCGGGCGCAGAGCTCACTCTCGAACCTGTAAACATTCACAGATGTAAACACGCACGGAAATATTTTCAACTGTGCACTCCTGGGTTTATACGATCCATTAAAAAAACATAATTGTAATTTGCTTTGTTTATTGTTGAACTTTCTGAAGAAGAAACACATCTTTCGCTCCTGATTCGCCCTAAGCCGGTCGGAAGAAGCTTTATGTAGTGAGGCACTTACTACAAAGCATTATCTTCTATATTTATGCCCTTAAATATGTCGTTTAGGGGATCAGTTCATTTGACATAAAAATAATACGTGTGGCACTAAGGGAAAGCTATTGCATAGCATTTTTTATTAACTTATGCAATTATAATTATTTATTTATTTATTTTTTAGCAGTATTATTTTTTTTTCTTTGATATTAATTCAAGTTTTTTCTTTGATATTAATAGATACCTATACACCTATATACTTTCTCATAAACAGCTGCTTACGTATTGGTCCGATTTTGGAGCAGCTCGTCTTAGGTTTTATTTTCGTTACGGAATTTCTTGATTCGGTCGCCGCGCTCAAAACCCGCGATAAAAGCTATACAATAGCTTAAAAAAATCTAAGAAATTATTATCTGTGGTAGGCAGTGTGCAGTGTGGAGGCAGTACCTGGAATTGGTAATATGCCACAATCAGGATGAGACTTGTTTCTTCGCGGTTATTTTGGTGACTGTTATCGCTACTAGTTCATACCTTGCGCTATAATATAATTAGAAGCAACAAGTGAGCGCACGGTCCACTGCGCGGCGACAATGGGCGCGCGCCGCTCGCTGCCGCCGAATGACGGTGCACAACGACGCGGTCACACGCTCTCACCCACTGACACACTGACTCCGTGTCACACAGTGTCACGGGTCACGCTCGGTCACAACACACCAGCCCATGCACTGTGAGGAACGTGCCACCGCTGCTCACTGTTCACTGTCAAAAGAAAAGGTCACGCATCAGGGAAAACGAAAATATTGCTATTAACATTATTGGAGTTGATGTCTTGATGGATTCTTATAGATTAGAAAGCTCTATTCACGGTTTTTATAAAACTTACTAGCCGCTGTTTTAACTGCGTTCTCAAGGAATGTAATGTTTTATTCCAGAGATCTTTATTTAGATCTTCATATATGTGACGAGTTTTATGTCTCACGGTGAGTGCTAATGTGTATCGCCCTTATTCAGCACACAAAGATGGAACTGGCTCTCATTTGCAGCTGCCGGAACACACCAATAGGTGTTTGGCGGCAGATTTTCAACTTGAGAGTGGTAGCCAGCCAGGCGGGTACTACAAAGTAACCTACCACCGTGCTTTCCTCACATTGTTCTCCGTCACCGAATGCTCAAGCAGTTTTAGTTCCATATCGCAGTACTTTTAAATCTTGTATTATTATTGAGTCTTTATTCATATGATCCTTGACACACTTTACTTGGACAAAAGAAGCCTTGTACTCATATAAAATGTTTGAGATGAGGATGAAATGTAATCCAACATGATCCGTCTTTAGAAACATTTTGTTACCAATCTGTATCAATGTACTTTACCATAATGTTGCGGGCTCGTACAGCTCGTCGCATCTTTATTTTGTATCAATAGAATTTGGCCATTCACAAATTCTAAGAGCTTTTCTAAGAGGTAGTCTTTTTCTTATTTGATAAGAAGCTTCAATATTGATGTTTATTGAAAATATACCTCTTAAGTATTTTTGTTTTATTCACAAATGCACCGAATTGAAACACGGTCAAAAATTACTATTTCGAAGATGAATGGCCATACTTTTTTTTACATCAACCATTTTTTACGTTTTCATAAAAAAAACCTCTGGTCTGGCGTCAGAGGAATTTGTGTAAATAAATCTTGCGCTATCTATAGGTACGTATATCAGAAATTATGTTAATATGTTTCCGTGTATTTAGAGACATTATTTCTGGTTATTTATTTATAAAGTGATATGTGTGGCGCCGTGACGGAATGCACCACACATTCTACTTATACGAATACGTTTTTATTCGTATTCATAAAATTATAGTCATCCACCCTCGACACGCAGGCCTATTATTTGTATTAACTGGCCTATTCGAACTAGACACGAGAAATAGGTTAAAAAAATATCTAAATCCACCCTAAATACTTTACTGACTGTTTTTATAGTTTTAGAAATAAAGAATATCTTTTTAAAACGTAATATCGTCATGATGTATAAAGTTTTTAAACGAAATAAAATACCTATACGTTATCAGAAGTAGGTACTTTTTTTAAGTGACATTTATTGAAAATAATAAGTTATGAAATAGAGTTTTGTATGAAAAATCATGATAAAAACTTCATATTTGTACAGCATCAAATTTACTTTTATGGCAAAATTTAAAATCACAATAAAAAGTATAATTACAATTAATTTAATACAATTTGGAACATAATATTAAGTATTTAATATTTTTGAGAATTTTTATACACTAGTTAGTGTTCATTATACATCTTAAATACAGCAACTACCCCAACCCTATTCTATGAGATTTTATTTTAATTTGAAATCGTCCAAAAATAAAATTCTAATTGACACATAAAGCACCAACGATTTACGTTTCATTTTATACGAAGCTAATGGATTAAACGTATAAATACAAATTGATACGTGAAATTGCCGCAATCAAGGTAACGCGGCAAATAAGTGTTAAACGGTAAAGCGGGCGTCACACATCGCCGAACATTAGTCTTTCACATCACATTCCACGCATACTTACTACGAGCCTACACGAGCCGGATAATCTCTTCGTCACAGTATAAATAACAGTATCTCAGTTGCAAATTAACTTCCACGCTGATTCATAGTAGAGTAGCAGTGAGTTACAGATTAAAATAAATATTTTAAAGCGATGATAGCTCAGTGGTAGTGACGTCGAATGCTGAGGTCATGTTCAAATCTATACTAATATTATAAAGCTGAAGAGTTTGTTTGTTTGTTTGGTTGATCGCGCTAATCTCAGGAACTACTAGTTCGAATTGAAAAATAATTTTAGTGTTGGATAGCCCATTTATCGAGAAAGGCTATAGGCTACTTTTTATCCCGGGAAAACATAAGATCCCTCGGGAATGCGGGGTGGAAACTAGTCTTACAATAAACTTGAGCTTTCGGTAAGGGAAAACATAGTGAAGGAACCATAGCACATTGGTAGGGTACTTTGTATTTGACGTCCGTTAAACACTATTCGTTATTAAATCATATAAAGAAGAACGAAAGAGAGGAAAGAACTGTCAATTATTGAAACAACGCGGAATTAGAATTAGCGATAGTAAACGCTATAGTTAACATTTACTCGTAAGTTAATGTAAGTGGCTACAACCCACCCTTGCTTTATCAAGATCAGAAGAATCAAACCTTTTCTTTTATCAATTCCTTTTTACTAACTTTACGATAAAAATTGACGATAATATCGTCGATTGTAGTATTACATAAAAACGTAATAGGTATATAACCTATAGAAAATATTTTTTTAGTTACGGTTACGAAGTACCAGTTGTGCTACTGTTTTGATAACGCTCGAGTGATAATGTACGTTTGTTTACTTGTCTAGTGTTGTGTGTGCGCAAAAGAGCGCCAGCTTTTATAAAGCAGCTTAAATGCTAACTTTTTAATATAAAAGCGAAAGTGAGTTTGTTTGTTTGTTTGTTACCTTTTCACGCCTAAACCGCTGAACCGATCGCGATGAAATTTAGTACGCAGGTAGCCTATAGTATGGAGAAGAACAAAGGCTACTTTTTATCCCGGGAAAACACAAGAATCCTGGGGAACGCGGGTGAAACCGCGAGGTGGAAGCTAGTTACTTATAATATAAATTTATATCTTAATCGTAGCTTAGCTTTAAAAGTGGATACTTTAAATTTAAATCTTCTAGAGGAAAAATACAAGACGGAGAAGTGTGGAAGGGGGGCTATGTTCAGGATTAGAGGCCTATGCTTAGCAATGGAGGCCTTTGCTCACAAGTAGAATGACGGACTCACCATATAGGTAGAAAGCGCAGTTATTGTTTGCTATCCCTATTATAAATGCGAAAGTATATTTGTTGGTTTGTCCTTCTTTTACACAATAACGGAGCAACAGATTGGCACGAGTTTTCGCATACAGATAGTTTATAGATTGGGGAGTGACATAGGCTACATTTTATCTCGGTAACGTGAATAGAATCGCGGGGCGGAATATGGTGATAAGTATTTTTGTAAGCTCTTCAAGATAATAATGTTGTAGCCGAAGATATCAAGCATGCAATGCGAAGAGTACTCGGTGGTACTACGAACTCTATAAAATCTCAAAACAATAAACTTAAAATCTCGACAGGCACTTGCTTGGAAATCGCTTGTAACCAGACGAGTACCTACTGCAAAGTACTCCATTATTTCCATCCAATTATGCCTACTTACTTAACTATCTAATAGCAATAATAAAATCTGGTACTTATAGCACAGGATTTACCTATTTTAAAAGGACCTAACAGTTGCACGAAATATTGATGTAATTTCTTGAACTTATGCAATGTTATATTGAATTTATATTATTCTATTTTACTGTTCTTGAACAAATAAATGATCTTATCTAATCTTAATAAAGCTAGATACCTCTATACATCTACCCACCTTTATAAGACTCCTTTCAAATTAACGAAGTTCCAATTTTATTAGTTCCACAGAAGCAAGGAGCGGAGCTTCAATAACGTACTGCACAGCGTGTTCACATAGTTTATAAGGTCAAGTTCAGTGCTTGGCATTCGTGGCGCGCGGAGGGCGGCTGCGGAGGGCGCGGGGGGCGGCGCAGGGGGGCGGCTGCGGTTGTAAGCGAACCGACTCTATTATAAGGACTGTTAATGGACATATAACAATAGAACATTCGATATTGCAACTGAATTATTGATGTATGTGAACGATTATTTGCTGCATCCATTTTGAAACTGTAATCTGACTGTGTAATTAATATTAGGTGATGTTTTGAAGAGTTAGAGATTCTGGAACACGTACTACTCATTCCCTGACTTCAAAACAGTACCTAATTATTAGTTACATCGTTATTTCATATTTTTTAGTGCAAACCCGTATTGAAGTCGGCTTAATTTTTTGATAAATTATTTTTTATAATTTATGTCAATGCTTTATGCCTTGTCGACGACGCCAACTGTTGCGGATAAAAATCGCTAGTATGTTCTATGAATCCAGTAGAGCTCAGTTTACAGTTTCAATTAACAATGATGATGGTAATTTTTCATTAGATTGTTTTACTGTTTATATTGTTGCATTGAAATGTAGAGCGTCATATTGTACAAGGATATTTAGTAGCTACCTCATAGTTCTTTTTTACTTTGTATAGGCTACCATTATCTATTTATATGTCATAGTCTAAGGTCGATATGTAGTCTCTTCGCGGAATGACTGGTATTTCCTAGGTTTAACAAACGCGTTTTGGCATACCACGAAATAGATTTCAATTTCGACCTTTTACTGATGTACATTTAGTCAGACCTAGAAGAACCTAGCTTTTTAGTCAAATTTTTAAAGTAAAATAATCTGTTTCGGGCTTTGTTTGATATCAAAAATCAAGATAAATATGTAACAAAATATAGTGAAAATATCGGCTTACCAATTTACCCCATACGCAACCTAATGTATCCAGACACGTGTGAAATTTGATGCAAGGTTGCGGTGCACCTGTCGGCTATGACGTCACGGGTCAAGGCCGTGCCCTCGCGACGTGTGACGTCACCATCCTTCGCTTCAGTCGAGCCCTTAGTTAGTATGCGCGACGAGTCCCATAGAAGGAAAGTTCATAATGCTCCGCATACAAAACGTTCGGAGATCGCGCGCCTACATTATTGACGGTCCTTGAGGATTCTATTTACTTCGGCCATTTTCATATTACGTAGGTCATGAGGATAAAAATACTCGCTTCAATTGACACCTTTTTGTAAGTGGGTTGCAAAATTTTAAGTTGTTCACTTATGAAGTAGCCACTTATTGGCAAATCAGCTTTGTTTTAACCAAAGAAAAGAATACGCCTTTTATGAAACTTGCATATTCTAGGTTATTAGGACATATTTCCTTAATTTCTTTAACGTATTAAGGAAATAATTCCCAAACTTATCGCTCAAATGTAGGCCCCTACTTCAGTAGGTATTCTATGTATATATAGTTAAAAATAAATTTTCCAAATAAATTAAGTGTTAAAACCTTAACGATTGAAGTGACGCTACTTGCTCTTTACGTAAGATTTTATTGAAGAATAAAAACCTAAGTAGTTTTTCTTCGAAACACATGAAAGCACTTTCGTAGCAAATGCAATTAATCAATTTTCAGGCCAATATTGAATTTAGACAAATGCCCACGGTATATCCAATCTGCCGAGAGACTGGGAGATTATGGGCCACTGGATGGGCCCAATTTGGCTTTAAGGCTTAGCTCTTGAATCATAAAATAAACCTTTCTGAATTTGTGAAATAATCTTCTTTTGACGAAGTAAATTATTTTTTTTGGTTTAGTGTTAATTTTTAAACACATAGTTTTATTATAATTATTTTAGGTTTGATAATATTTGTGTCTAAAATATACTGTTTATGAGGCGACACTCACTCAAGATGATTAATTATTCATTTATTATTATGATGTACCATCATGTATGACGTTAATGATCACGGTGAGATTGACACTAGACAAAACAAAATAACCTCCAGTATTTGTAACATAAAACACATATTGAACTAGCAGCCATTTCGGTATTAAGTCGCTAATTAAAATTGACGTTTCCCACTTCACACACAGGCTGTAATGAAGGGAGTGCTGTGACGTCATCAGGGGTCTGATCCCTTTAATCCCGTATAGTGAAAATTGGATTGTTTAGTGTTTATAATCCATCCGTCGAGCGCGCAGCTGATAGCGCTTTAAAGGGATTTGAGAGGCTTTTCAATGTACCAGTATTTAGAGCACTCCATTTACAGGAAATATTTAATTTATTATTTTTTTCTACTAACTAATAAAATAAACTAGTCAAATTTACCTTTTCCTTGCGGTATAACCAATAAATTCATTTAATTATGATTATCACATGGTTTTTAAGCAATGAACACAAGTAAATTTGAATAATGGTAGACATACAGATATTTTTTTTCAGCATTATCACTTAGGATACCTACTTTTGTGCCAGGAAAACATAAGACCTGTTGGGAACGCGAGTAAATCGCGTGGCGGCAGCTACATAGTATTTGATAAAATGCCAGCCCGGCTAAGACTTTTGACAATGCGTGTCATAACACTAAATATTGAATCATTATCCATTATGGCATGGGGACGTCCACAGAACAATAAAAACAATATTGTTCTGTGGGGACGTCCCACGCTGATTGTATATAAATTCTTACCGATTACAACATATCTGTTTAATGTATAGGTACTTAATATTCTTGCGTCAACCTACACTTAATTTTGGCAAATCACTTAAACGATCACAATGTGCGATTTATTCCATTATTCTTTATGTAGGTAGGTAACATAGCATTTATGGTACATGAGCCTATTAAGGAGTTGTATTATTGCGCAGGCCTCGAACCTTGGCCGACGTTTAGAGTCGATAACGTGTGACTCACACAACTGCACTGAATCTAATCTACTGAAATAGCCCTTGAAATATTATGTGAAACGATTGTGCCTAGATTTACTCACTGGTTTCAGTTTGACTGGAGATAATACTTTACATTAGTATTTGAATTATTGAAATGAAAATGATTTTGAGCTTTAGTTGTGGTTGGTAAGTTGATTGGATTGTCGTATTGACTCTGAAGTCCAGACCATTTTGTGAATTTCTGAAACCAATCCTCTTATATTTTCCGAGTAGTTATTTCAAAATCTTACAATCACAAAATAGCAGTATAATATTTTTTTTAAATTGTTTGTAAAAAACTGCTACATCAATCGAACTCTTCAAATGCTATAATGATTTTTGAGTCAATGTGATTCATAGATCTGCGAAAAAGCACTTTAATGTACCAAATGTTAGCTCGCCCAATTGAATTGATAGGAAATGTTTTAACGATGAGTTAATTCGGTTAATGCCTAGATGAGCCGGCAGCCATTGGCCAGCGCAAGCCGGTCGCGAGCTAGTTCACACCAACCAACTGCTAATGGAGTTACACATTAATGTCCGCGACGTAAATAGCTGAGAGAGAATTTATTCAGTAGATTACGGCGAAAGCCAAATATAGTTGGTGGTAAAACTGAAACTTCGTTTAAGCGTTAATAGACTACAAAAGTTTACAAAAGCGTTTGGTTTGAAGCTTACACTTCTCGTTAATAGTTTTCAAATTTTGTTGTAATTAATGTGGAAATTTTATTCCTTTGCGAAAATATATCTTTCGCTGGCGTTTCTTTAATTAATTATTAAGATTATATCGAGATTTATTTTTGTAATCGTATGATTTAATTTTCTCCTGACCGTTCTAATTATTATTCTGAGCTATATAAGCTGTATAATCTTCTGACCAGACTCGCAGTTCGCATTCATTTGATAATTTAATTAGGTCATTTACTTTAAGTCGGATTATGTTGTCAGCCTCACCTAGTTGACAGTGTGAACAAATAGTATGAATCATAAAGGCTTCAATATAAAAATACCTACTTGTGTTTTTTAAATCTCAAATGAGAAAATCAGCCGTCTACGACTACACGGATTTTGCTGGGATTTTCACAGTTAGTCACAGACACCTACGAGGTTCCTTGAGAATAGTTCGCAATGGCTGCGCAGTAAATGTTTTACTGAAATAAGATAAAGTCTTCCATATGGATGGATCCACGGGTAAATGCTACACATTACCATGTAGATTAAAAAAACAAAATAATGTACCCATCAAACAACACATTTGTTTAATCTCAAAAACTCAACGAAATTGGGTTGATTGTGTAATCATAATCATGTTTGTTTAAACATGTTTAGATAATGATTTCAATGTAGGAACTATCAGCTTTGCGAAAACTTTAAAAAACGGTTTTATAAAAATATACAGAAGTGTTAAAGAAAAAGGTGTTACAATAAATAGTGGTGCAGATGTTAGTCGGGCGCTCGTCGAGGCATGTGTACCGACACCCGATACCGACGGTAACCAGCTACCAGCCGACAGCCACCGGGCTTACTGTTATCAAAACACTCCATAATTTCGATCTGAGAATTATTATTCAAGCAAGAATTGGTTGTGAAATGAAAGGATTTAATAAAAAAAAAACTACTTTGTGAATTCAATCACGTATTTTTGGTTTTTAGAATCTTTTCTATCAAAGGATCAATAGAAAATAGAGTAGGGAAAGTCTGTCTGAGCTAAAATTTAAAGATTTTAGATACGGATACTTTTAAGATGGTTGCTGTTCAAGTGGGTAAAGATAAGTCTGTTTTAATACAGGAAATTGTTTTTGTATTATATAATACAAGTAGAGCAGTATACAGTAGTAGTACAGCTAGAGTCGAAACGTTCGAGTGATATCCGCTCAGCAATAAATTCTAGAATTATTAATTGAAATAATTTATTGCTTTGTTATTGCTGCTTGTTAGTTCTTGAGATTTTGCTACTTGTGATTCTCTATCATCTACTAAATCTAAAATACCATTAGCTAATTAGACTAGCTAGAGCATTCGTTGAATGTGTTGGCTACCATAAAATAAATACTTTTTAATGGAATATCTATTTTCTAGGAAGGGAACTGGATCTCAAATGCAGCTGCAGAAACACACTAGACAGGGTTTTGAGTATTTTGACGCAACATCGAAAACTGTGCGGTAAATGAACACTTAACAGTTTGGGAAATTAACAGCAGATTAAATTCTAAAATATTGCGATATAAAGCCGAACCTTAGGTAACTAGACCAACTAGAAGACAAGCACAAACTTCACCATTATCGTGAGGATGGCAGTAACTGAAAATGTTATGATTGGTCTCCGTCGCTGCTTTTTGGCAAATCTTAATTGTCGTAGAGGTTAAAACAAAATTCCACATAATCATAGATTCAGATATTAAAAAAATAGCCCCTTTAGTAAACAAACACAATGAAACCTTTGTTATAATATTTTTCGCTACACGCATTAGTGGTAGTTTCTAAGAATTGTACGATTTATCAAAATATACATAGCTACTCTTTGCGAATGACTTTTCACGTGGGATGATTAAAAGAAACTATAATGTCTTCACCTAATTGCCTAAAAGTTTACTTTAAAAAATAACATGTAACACGGTGTCTCTGAAGATACTTTACTATAAACAATACGTATTGCGTGATTCAAGGATTTAATTATTTATGTTCGTTAATCTATAAATATAGTATTATTCAATTCATCCTTTGTCTTTGCATTGACACTTCGATCATTCACTGCCTTCTGTATTGTAAATATTATTGTAGCACCAGTTATAGGTATGCTCCAAGGTCCTTCCGATCAAGGTCAAATCTTGTACAGATAAATTTTCAGGCTATAAATTGTCGAGATTTAGTGTGGAGCATAATGTGATTTCGATGGCGGCCGCCTCGCTCAGCGATCAGCCCGATCCGTTCAACTGCACATTAACACATAAATATAAACACTTGAAACATGTGGAGCCAGTCTCGTGATTTATTGTGCTCTCACTCGCTGTAATGTAATGTAGTTATAAAGTAATGTTATACGATATGATATCGAATGTTAAAAATACTTGTGCCTGTTTGTTTGTACAACATATGGATGATAACAGTTATAAATACATATATATTTTAACTGGCTTTTCGCACGAGGCGTCTCTCGCGAAGAAAATATTTTATAAAATATCTATATCTTTATTGTTTAACCGGTGGAAGCTCTATCAAATTCCGTTCAGTGGTTCCGAAAATCTCGCTATATTCAAACAGACAGGTAGACAACAACCTCTTTGCAAAACATTCTCTTTGCATTATGTTACTCTTCCTAAATCAAATACACTCATACATTTTTGGTAAAAAAAATGTGTACAGTCAGCGTCATAAGTAGACTGGCACTTTAGTACCCTTTCATAATAATCTATTGACATTTTCTTGACATTTTGTATGAAAATTATGAATAGTGTAATGTGACACGGTACTAAAGTGCCAATCTACTTTTGACGCTGACTGTACCATAGATACGCTGGTTCTACAGATTAATTATATGTACATAAATATATAGCATAGTATACTGATAAGTCTATTATATTATAGATAGCCTTTATAAAGATTGGTGACACATCGACAATCCCTCTGGCATTGCTAATGTCCATAAGCGACTTTAGCCACTTACCATCAAGTGTGTTATCAAAACGTACCTATATACAGTTTGTACCAAGTAGGTATTCGAAGATTTCAATGCAGTCAGAATTTCCATTTAAGTATCGATTTGTACGACCATATTTAGACGTAATTTATTTACTGTATTTAGAGATACATGGAGGCATTACATAGCTAGTATAATCGCAAAGCAAGTGTCAGATGGAGAGAGTTGGTTCCCAAGCTGGTGTAAATTATTCAGTGGCGAGCGAGCCATGCTGCATAGAGATGGCTGCATGCAAAACTAAATTACTCTGGCTCCGTTTATTGAATACGCAATGCAATCTGCGCTTTATCTTCACTTGACTGTCATTTTTTTAGAAATGTAAGCTGCTGTTGCTGTATAGTTGACAATACTTCCGCCTCGTTACGTGACCGCTCGCAGTCTCTAGCTATAAAATAATACAATAAATTTGTTTGACTAATGCATTTACGAGTGCGTCTGGTGTTATCTATTACTTCCTTGTAAGGCGCATGGCAATTGTTATTTCCAATAGCAATGATATTCAATAAAATTGCTAATTTGAATAAAGCACGGTTGTAAATATATTATGTTTGACGAATATAAATAAAATAACAATAAGTTTCGATATTATTATGAGAAACTAAACAAACACTAAAGATTAATGAGCATGAGAATCGAACAAAACCGAATAAATAATTTACAATTGATGTTCTCTAATAACATTTGATTATATTTACATAAATACATATTGATGTTTTATCCTTGGTTGGTGGCATGTCATTAAATCATCGACATAACTCGATTAATTCTTAGAGCCTTGAATTTATTTAATAATAAACACGAAACTACGTGATCTAAGCAGTTGGATTGCTTTTATCTTCACTTAAGAAAAGAAGGGTGATATGTCGTTATGAGGAACAGCGGATAACAGTCGGCCGACACGTGTCGCTGAAGCGCGTGAGTCGGCAGATTATTCATTTGGGGGAACTACGACACGCGGCGGCGCCTCAACACAAACTGTTTATGTCTACTTGGGACTGAGGACAGTATAGAACCATGGTATATGACATTACTAACTGATTCTATTCTGTGATAAGAATCACGGGCAAAGCTCTGTAAGTGTATTAATTCTAGGCGCAGCCATTAGATTTGGTGGATCATGTAGTCATGGTGATGGCGTAGTTGTCGTTTGTTCATTCTATGCTATGTGTGTAATCGACAAATATTTAGTGAAGCCTATTGATTGAGACAAATTTGTGATAGAAAAAATATCGTATTAAAAGTATTATAGTTGAGTTTTACTGTAATATTTTAGGAAGTCTCTTTAAAGCTCTTGTGGTTGAATAAAAGATTTTGTAAAATATATTAAAACAGGGGCAAATCAGCCTGCACACTTTTGCACGTATCTGTTATAAAGGTCAAAGCGCTTGTCAGGAACTAACGCGCCAACATCTGCATATAAAGTGGAAAGGAAAGATTTAGAGTTTTACTCAACACCCCTGCTGCCTACCCTCAATTTAACATAAGGGGGATGTTTATTAAGTACCCCGACGAGCTAAGCGCGCATTGTGCTCAACAACCCTTAAATTATTAATTATTTTCACACAAAAGAGATTGCAAGTGTTGCTAAGTTTCGCAGTTGTGAGTCGTGTGGGGTGTCGATCGTCACAGTGTCGATGTTCGGTGGGGTCGTGACGGCCCCGTGGGAGCGCAGCGTTAGAGATAGTAATTATTTTTTATTAGATTGTTTGTGCCGTTGATATATTTGATCAGAAAGGTGTTTGACCGGCTGGGCCATGTTTACTTATTATTATTCTGTTTGCGCAAAGTTACAGATTTAACGTTACTGTATATTATACTTATAATAAGTTGAAAGATCTGACACATTCTCAATAATAATTCAGAAAACTTTGGCGTATTGGTATTTTAAAAACATAATCGCTTATGTTTTTAAATACGTAACCAACGTAAAAACGCAAACTGGCTCTCAAGTGCAGAACCTACCGGTAAGTGCTTGGCGACAGATTTTTGCCTTGAGGGTGGTAGCCCGCGACATTTTCTTCACCTTCGTGATTATAACAGTTTGTAGTACCTACCCGATCGCATCACATCATCACGATGAAATAGAACCTAGTAGTATCTACATATCTTATCAGTATGTCGTGTATTTATAGATGTTCTGATTGATGTGTGTTTATATGAGAGGGGTTGTCGCACTTGTCGGATATCTGACAATGAATCAAAGCGGCCACAAATTGAACGCGATGGCTGTGACGTGCGACAGAGGGCGCGACCGCGGCGCCGGCGCCGGCGCACACTCGCTCTTATCAACCAGCGTTATGTCCGACATGCCTCATGCTTGTTGTATTTGTAAATATCATTTAGTATCCAAATTGTATGGCAATTGAAAGATAGGCGAAGTTACAAATACTTTTAAGCTAAACTAAATTACGCCGCATAGAATTGTTCCTAGAAGTTTATATTATAAATAAAATGAATATATTTAAAATTTAATCGGTTACCCTACCCCGAAAGTTATGCTTACCCACAATACGGATACTTGCTTGGCTGGTCAAAAATTGATCGCCAAACACCACGCCATCACTTTCCACGGTGAGATTTTGGTAAAATGCAAGCCTGTCTACATTAAAATTTCACAAATACCCTTGATGCTTTACGCTACTTTCCCGTTACCTTAAATGTAGATACGGTACAGTCATGAGAAAAACACAGCTGCATACCTTGACGAGACACTACGTGACTTCGATGACAAACAGGAGGTTACAACGATGACCTACAGTGTTTCAATTCTCTGAAAATGGCGGCTCCTAGCAAATACAATGTCAGATCAAATTGCAGACAATTACTGCACAAAGCGGCTCGTAACTCGGTTATCAGAGGGTAGGGCCGCGCGAGACTTTCTTTCTCAATGCACTTTGTGGAAAGCTCTCCAACTCAATGCCAACCTGAGTGGTAGTCGGTTGATGCTCGACCACTTAAGACTGCTACACGCGGAGTCTTAATTTGTTCGGATTTGCAGCGTTACATGACTTAATACTTTTATGTCTTTCTATGTCCATCAGGATATTTAATTACAAGGCAATTTCGCAGCCGCAAAGAACGCAAAGCGGGTATACCAAAAGCTTTCATTAATTAATTTCCCAAAGCCTTGATTACATAAATATGCTACCAAAATTATGACATACAACAAGCATCTTCATGCTTTAAATGATAATCTATAGCAGCAGCTATTAGGCATTTACTTTTATTAACAAAAATAAGTATACAGCCAATGCAGCGTTTTTAATGCTAATATTAGGTCGTGTGTTGAATTAACCGCAGCGTGGGCACTGAAAGCAACTTTCGCCGCCTCCGGCACGTTTGTGGTTCGTGCTGATGCGATCCCGATAATGTTCGCGGCGTGCTTCAATATACTCCCCTTGCCTTCAGTATGATACTGCTAATAACGCCACGCAGTATAAAATGGACACGCTCGCTCCAAGTGCGTCCAAATGCCTACAAAATGGCTATCAGTTGGTTATCGGCCCAGCGGCATGTGGCAGCAGCAAATGCAAAGGTGATTATTCTAATAGACTCTGTAATCTATTTGCGTGGTGAAACCTGCCCGCTGTCTGATTACAAGATAAAGAATAACCAGCCTGTTACAACCATGGACCTAGAAAAAAAGGCGGACGCCACCTCATAAAACAATTACTGAAGCACCCACAGTAAGCCAGCTCGCATAAATGCAAACACGTCCGGCACGCACACATTCACACCACACTAAGCCGGCCGCCCGCCATTTTACGCTCCGAAACACACACACACAGTTACGTCGCCACCATTTTGGAGCTTCAATAGTTTCTTAGCGGCCATCTGTCCTCCTTTTTTTCTAGGTCCATGGTTACAACACTCACTAATCTTACATACTTATTTGCTGAAGTGGAAATTTATTGAGTTGGGTTGACATGAATCACTTCGTCTGAAGCTCTAGTGTCTTTATCAGATTTTTTATTGAGTAGTTTGCTGAAATATTGTTTTTCAAGTGTCATTGTCATGTTGTTGCAGTTTGGGAGCTGTTTGCTGTTGAATCATGATATAATTATTCGTTTTGCATAACGTCTTCTGCACGTGTAAAGGCGTAAACTCTAAATTGCTATGATATTGATTCAGTAAGGGTTGATGGCCTGATGATGTTACGTGATGATGACGGAAGGTGGCTCCCGGGAGTGATGAATAAAACCACCACGAGCGAGTACTATAACGACACTGATTTATTATCATAAAAAGTGAATTGACGTGCTTGATACAAATTGCACTTTAGCGGCTCAGCATGTGTTAGTGGCTTAGAGTAACTAGCTATATGAAAATTAAACACACATGTGCGGCTGTTCGTATATGTATACTAGCATATCACAATCGGGTACATTATCTTACATTTACATTTATTTACATCAATTATCACTATCAAGTGATAATTAAAATATCAATTTTGGTTATATTTATTAGCGGTGAGTTTATTGTTGGAGAGGAAAATACTATTCCTGATTCTCACTATTACCTGTGGTTATCGCTTTGAATGTAATTTTAAAGTTGCAAATTGACTCGCCGCTCAACTAACTGACAATTTGTCGTCTCCTCGGGGATAACTTAAAATGTTTGCCTCAAGTAAACCACATGTACCCTGTAATACGAATACATTGTATAATGTCAATAGGTCTATTACACGATTGTATAATGTTGACCTTTCACATATAGTACTTGAAGCCATATAATTTATTTTAATGTTCTTTTGAATTTTCTAAAGTAAATGTGTAAATTGGCAAAGTAATAAAGATTTTATTTGATGTCTGTTAGGCTATTCAGCGATTCCCTCAGGCCTCGCTGACGCACAATATTTTAGCTTCCAATGTCGCCATTACCTACCTACTGCTTACCGACTGAGTTGAGCGCTCTCGCAGAACTATTAAGATTAAAGACACTTTTTATATCTGTTTCATTTCTAAGAAGCTTCTGCGTAGAAACGTTTCTAAATGATGTCACAATTTGTCGCAACATTATTGTAGTAAAATAATATTTATTTATTTTTTCTTGGATATGAATAAAAATTGCAGAATCACTAATAGAATCGATTGCAAAAATGTTAAACCATTTTTTCTGTGTAAACCATTAAACATTGTTTTTTTTTTTGTGTATAGGCTCATGCTGGTGACTTTTTTAAAAATAATCTTTAATAATATATGTTGCCATACCATTTAAATTTTGATTAACGTGAGAATGCTAATTATACAGTTAAACTCAGACAAAATAAAAATAAAACTATCAGTAAGTAACGCCAAATCGTTTGTAAATGATTCACACTCAAATCCTACTTTCAGTTTCACCCAGGCCAGGCCACGTGCGTCTACAAAATAGAAACACAGTTTGACAGCTCCGAAAAAAACATATCTCAACTTTTCTACTTCTTCCACATCTAGAAATAGATTTATTATCTTTGCTTACATTAGGTACGTTGAACCACAAACTATTTTCAAAAACCATACATTTCTGTATGTTACAAAACAAATGGTGAATCAATGAGAGGTGGGCATTAATAAATTGGTCCTCCTACTCGTTGTCTGTCTGCTCGTCGTCTAAACAAACTACATTACTCGCTACGCCACCGTGATGGCTGCGCCTACGCCTCCAGCTTGCAGATATTGTGCTCTATTCATTGACATACAAAGTGTGTTGTGTCATTTCGTATCGTATTTTGTCTATTTTATATAAAATTATGCTTGTCCATTGAGTGAGTAAGTCAAATCTGTGGTATAAGTACTGTGTTTGGACTAAACGCCTTGTTTTCTTGTAATTATTGGAAGTATTGAGAGTTATCGGATATGCTATTTTTTAACATAAAAAAAGATCAAGATTCTATTATTCTAAGATATAATCTTTGTAAATTTACTTAACCTTAGCTATTGTTTAAAACTAGAGATAAAGTTAGCCGATAAATGTCAACGACGGTGTTTAACAAGTTTGCTTTAAATTTCAAAGCGATATTTATTGACCATTAGTTAAGATATAGTACGTAATGATGGCTCTAAGCGAGTGGGACGAAACTTGGCTTTAGCCCAAAATAGTACAAAATGTAACAAAGTTAAACGATAGCCGACACCGACCACTCCAGACGTCTGGTTTTGAGAAACAATTAAACGTTTACTTGTGTTTAACGCCTCGCTTCCTCTCGTTGTAATCATTTCTGATTAACTTTTTTCTGATTATCTGCCACTCTCTGTTGAAATAGACTAACAAAGCCTAGTTACGTTATTTCATTATAGATTTGTCAATAATTAACTTGGTATCCAAGAAATGTATTGTCCAATACAGCAAATGTTTTGCAGGCGCCAGCTCCGATTCTTGTTAAATTATAGATTAATCCAATATTATGAATACGAATGTGTGTTTGTTTATCCTTCTTTCACTTTTTGTAATTTTTAAAATAAAAAAAGTTTATTGGCAATACTGACATTGGCTATTTTTTATTCCGGAAACAAGGAACCTGAAACCGCGGGGTGGAGAGGGGTGCTATAGAGCTTCTGGTGGTTAATTATAATTATTATTATGTGAGGTGACGATAACTCAATGGTAATGACGAAGAATGCTGTATTAGGTGAAGGAAAACGTAGTGACGTCGTGAAATCATAGTATGGTGTCAGGGTACTCTGTAGTACCCGCCTTGTTGACTACCACACTCAAGATGGGAATCTGCCTGTCAGTAGGTTAGGTATTGAGCCTCTCCCAAGGTGCGCCTCTCCGGTTCCTCGCTTACTACCTTTTTGGGGTACTCAGTCCAGCGGGCTGGGGAACAAGCCGCGATCTCCACTGTAAGACTCGTTTACTCCATCCTTTCTTCGACAGACGTGACGAACTCATTATCACTTCAGTTTGCCAATTGTTTTTCTTTTTTCCGACACGTGGTTTCGATTCCTATTGTAGGGGTGGAATTTCCGGTGGAATTTATTTCTTTTGTAATGTTTTGTGACGTTACAAAAGAAACATACACTTCAAATTTTGTGCTTCTAGGAGCAGCGGTTTAGGCTCGTCGTTGATTATCACCTGTCAGTCTGTCAGTCAGGACTTCTTATTTCATGTATATAGATTTTTCTTCCACTTTTTTACATATTCTATTCGAGGAGATATCAAGCCTTTTCAGGAAAAACATCGTAAGCGACAATTTGCATTTTTTACTGGATAGAGTTTTTAAATTCCTAATTCAAAAGAATAGGGTATTACACCAATTTTAGAAAAATGTCTCAATTCGTTCCTAAGGTGCTAATAAGCCACCAAAAAAAATACAAAAATTTTATTCAATCGATAAGTGCCATAAAAATGCATTTCATTTTTACATTTTCAAATGTCGGGAGTAGTTTGATGAAAACGCTGGACGTCATGTAACTCTACGGTCATGACGTTTTTTGGTATCTTGTAAGTAAATAAATGCGCTGATATTGGTCTCAATTCAAATTCAAAAATCATTTATTCAGTTTAGGCCCTAATAAGGCACTTATGAACGTTACAATTGATTCTACCACCGGTTCGGAATACACTTGGACTGAGAAGACTCCGGCAAGAAACTCAGCAAGGGACATTTTTTATAGATCTTTGTTCTTTTTTATTTATTTATTTTTCTCAATTGGACTTATAAAATGTAATAAATTAAAAATGAGCTATTATCGTTTTTATTAGTGTACTGTTCCTGAATGCATGAATACTAGTGTAAAAATAATAATAATAATACTTCAGTTGACACTTTTTAGTTTACATACAGCACCGTATGACGTCATTATAATGATAAAAAAAACTGAAAACTTTGAAATGAATTTTATAATTAATTAAGTTATTTTATGAATTAATATTAACAATTTCCGACTGCTTATTGCCGATCTAAATTGTGCATTTTTAGATTTTTTCTCATATGGAGTAAAATACCCTATTCAGAGATGGAGATCCAGTGGACTCGGTTACTTAGTATTTGTCTATTGTATAATTAACGACGAGTCTTAAGTTTATGTTTATCAGAATACGTGCCTCAATGTTATGTTTAAATGTTAA
Source organism: Tetheella fluctuosa (assembly GCA_951216915.1). Classification (NCBI taxonomy): domain Eukaryota; kingdom Metazoa; phylum Arthropoda; class Insecta; order Lepidoptera; family Drepanidae; genus Tetheella; species Tetheella fluctuosa. The sequence goes on from OX578218.1 coordinate 14,348,293, forward strand.
TCAGTAAGTATAATTATCTATATTTACGTGAGTTATAATTCATTTGGACAAACAAATCCCACGCAAATAAACCAAACGTTAATTGCCGACGCGTATCGAAAATGTGTGTAAACGTACCTCACAAAATCATATTTTATCAAAATCAAGTAACGTATTAAACTAGTCGTAACATCAAATATTCGTTCTGTAATTAGTATACTGAGTTTTGTTGATTCGGCGCTAAAAAGGCCACTTGAGCAATATTAAACTAAGTAATTTCATCGTCAAATCTGGACCTGTTACTGAACAGAATTGTAAATTAGTGACTATTTTGCCAAAAATCTTGGAATTACATAGAATGTGCTTTAAATTTGGGAAATGAATCATATACAGCAATATTGCTCGAGTGACCTTTTTAGACCCCCAAATAATTGACGGCTCCACTACCGCGACCAGACGGATACCTTTGAGAGCATGTCCCACTGCTGTCCCACAATGTTTATAGCGATTGGAAAATTTTCCACTTTGTGTGTAACGTGTATTCATTTATCCCAACTTGGTGAAATAATGAGTGGTACATTCATATAGCAACGATACGATACTTAACATAAGTATGTATTTGTAATAGGAAGTGTATGTGGCCTGTAATACATCTCGATCTCTATTATTTGGCTCCAAAGATAATGGCAAGTTCATGAAATTAATTGTTGAGGTGATACTTTACGACAGTAAAAATTATATGTACCTATGTACGTTCCTACTGCGGACCATTGGGAAATAATAAGCTCCCTGTTACAATTTTCCCGCATCGCAACGGCAACACTTCAGCATTCTCCTGGTATTGCAAAGGCTATAGGCAGCGGTGGCCACTTACCATAAGTTTAACCGTCTGCCCGCTTTTCAACCTATAGACAAAAAAACCGTTATTTTCCTGACGGTTTGTTTTTATAAGCATATTTTATCGGATCTATTTACGCATCGAAAATCTTATTTTGATCAACTTCGACGAAGTCAATGAACGGTGGTCACATGATCTGTATTTACTTTGAGAAAGTTTATAAAGATATCTGTTCATTGGAGTCCGAGTCGTCAACCAGTTCAATATTTGCAACCCGATGATAGTATTGACCAAATTATTGCCAATACTCTTAACATAAGTCTTTTAGATCGTGTGAGACTCGAGTACAGTCGAGTGAAAGCAAACAAAGTGAGCTCTGTCTGTACCCAGTTCACCGTCTCCGCCATAAAGCTTTCACACAAATTACAATGAACTCGTAAACCTAGTTTTATAGACAATTAATCAATACTCAACATGTTTTCAGTAAAACAACTTATCGTTAAATTGTGAAAATAAACCGCGACCAAAGAACTCGCTCAACACTTTAACCTACTCACAAATTGTTTTGAGAGCCAGTTCCCACACAATTGTTCTACATTGTTTGATGAATACTTCCGATACGACAAGCTAAAATGTTAACCGGTATTATATTTCCTTCGTATTCAGAATACTTGTAGGTACTTGCATGGACTACATTAAGCACCACGGAAATATGTGTGTTACATAATATTAATTATATTTACACGCAGATTGAAATGAAACTGACATGTTCATGCACAAAAGTATATGTTCTGGGTGGGGTGGAAATCGAACCGACGACCTGTAGTGTGGCAGTTAGGGTATCTAAATCCAACAAACATGTCAATAAAAATTCAATATTCGTTTCAAATCCATCATCTTATCTTAGTTTGGGATCAGATGGCCGTGGGTGAGAAATGACCCAGGATATGATTATTCCATTTATTTCTTAAATTGTGACTTCAAAATTACATTAAATATATAAAAAATAGTTCCCCATCGTTATCAAAAACAGGGTCCAAGTTACCGGTGGTCAAGGCTCAACTTCACTATGCGTGCCGACTCCAGGAGCACTACCTCTGAATCTGACCGTTGATCGAGCCACTTATTTATTATTATTATCATAACATGATCACATTGCTCAAATTTTGCAACCTCGATCCAGACCGCACCTCGGCCATAAATTTATCACAACTGTTAATCATAGGAATGCATCAAAGGTTTCCGTTGGATCCACATTGCTCGCCGAAGGTTTATGATATAATAACACAAAGCGGCGGTAAGTTGACCATCAGGTGAACGTTGGTAACTCGGTGGATTACGAGCACTCGCGCTTTATGGACGATGTTAAACTTTTACGAGACCCAGAGAGAGATACTACCGACCGACGTGGGCGCACTGTCTTGAGCGGAGCGGGGAAAGGAAAATTAGAAAAATTCCCTGTCGCCTTTTCTTGTTCCTTCCAGCTGCTGATCTATTGCTCCGCGACGATCAATATATTAATATAAATCCTGCCTTTGTATACCTAGTTCGCTATCTTATTTTAGCGTCCTCAGAATCCTAACAATATAATTAATTAATTTATTGTAAATACTTGTTGTAAATAAACTTTGACGTTAATTAATTTAAAGTATTGTACTACAAATATACAATGATTAAAATTGTGTCCTCGCACACGCTGCAGTCGTCGTCTTCCGCCTTCCGCATGCAGCCGCTATCAATGCGGCCATTCATTAGGTACAAATGAGATCGATAGCATTACACACTGCACTGCACTGCACTAAACGTCATTGTTTACATAAAATGAAGCGTTTTAAATTTATGAATATTTAGTTGTATAGTGTTGGTGAACCGAGTGCCCTTCACGCGTCGACGCACGCCGCGGCCGAGCCGCTTCCTGTAATCATGAATGACAAGTGATGCAGAACGTCACACCACAAAATAATGCGACATGATCTCTGTACATCGACTGAATATCTATCTCATTGAGTTTACAGTAGCCACAGAACCCGCAAATTACTTGGCTTAGTTGTCTATGCAACTTAATTGAACTTTGCGTGTACCTGAGATATTCTGCGCTATATCTTCTTATACGGCAACTATTGCAAAATAATTGGCTAAGTATTTCCTACATTCTTAATTTTGAGCAATCAATTAAGTCAAATTGTCTCACACTGTGTCATAGGCTTTACGATTAAAGGCGTTATTCATTGCAGTAGTCGGTGAGCTGATTGCGCGTCGGGCACTGAAGATTTGCGTCTGAAAGCAGCCATGATGCATCGCTCTGATGGCTCCCATCGTTCAGTGATTGATGACCGCTCGCCGCTGCAGCCGAGGTGTGGTCGGCTCGGGTCGGGCGCGGTCGGGTGCGCTCGGGCCATTTGGTTCATAACAACACTGCAGCGCTTCAAACAAACATATTTATCTGCGTTTTATATCAAAGTTCTAACACAATAAAAAAGATAACGCAAATGCCAATATTCACTTTGTAATATAGGGCCATTATGCACTGTCAAGTCGCCACCAACTTGGTCTCTCGGCGACCAAAACATTGGCGGGCGACTGTCGACCGAGTCGCCGGCAACCAATCGACAGTGTGAAATGGCCCTTAGAATCAACAATATAATATGTAAGGCTGATTTCTAGTTAGATAATGCTTTCATTTTAAATGACAGAATTGCGAATCATAAAGCCACTTATCCGTCGTCATCTGTAAGTTAACAACATTTGCTTTCATAGCATAATGGTTATTATCGTATAATAGACATCTAATAGACAGTGAGAGTTTCAATACTGTTAGAAACTTGATAGAAAGTTAGATACCAGTAGTTTTGCTACATTCACTAAAATATAATGTTGTAGGTATTCAACTTACAATCTGTAGCTCAGACTACTTATATTGTACAATTTATGAGACTTAGTCCGTGTTCAAATAATCTTTGAGCTACTATCTACTATGTTCTAATTTCTATTTGTGTTAGCTGCAGGACCGCGATTTTCTTAATAAATCCTACATTCGAATATACCTACTATGTTTTATTTTTAAAGCCTTTAGGTAGTCCATCAATCAGTTACGAATTTCTTTACACACTTATATTATGTCATGCTGATAATCCAAGTTCTTTTTTTTAAATTTACTTCCACTGATCACCTATATAGTACAGGTAATCATAGTTTAGGGCCCAGGAACCTAGAACTATGTCCCTCATTTATACACACTAAGAATATTTTTCAGAATTGATGTTTTTTTTTATTGATATTGAATTGATATGTATATTTGTAGGAAACATTTAAATTGTTAATAAACGTATTTTTAATTTTGTAGCATAAACCGTGCGTGAGCATTCTCAGATTCATTTTAAAAGCTATTTATAAAAAATCTGTTATGGGCTTTTTAAATTAAATCCATCATAAGTTAAATGCGTTTCACTCCGCTCCGCTCCGCTCCATAATCTGCTTTATAAATTGATGTCATTACATCTGACATGCTAAAAATATTTAAGCTATAAATGTCCGTTTTCCGCAGTTAATGTCCGCATTCCGCATTGCGTTACGCTGTGTACTTGGTCCTGTGCAAGTACATGTGCAAGTTGCTTGCTGCGTGTGCACTGTGGCTAGTATTTCCACATGGCAACGCAGGACAAATGCAGCCTGAGAGGGAGGGGTGATCGGCTGTTAGCCAACTTTACTGCCCTCTATACAGCTACAATTTTGAAGCTTTCTAACTTAATTACCAATTGGAAGATTATTTCATAATTTGATGGCGCAGACACTGAGTCTATAGGCAAATAACAAAGCAACTTATTGATGTGAAAATATTGATGTTATTTCCCTCAAAATCTTTTGGGATTTCAATCTTCCCTTAACTGAGAAAACACATAAGCGAAGGCTTATGGTTTTATGTAAACAAAACTATGGGACTAATTCTGTAAGCGTGCATGAAAAATTTTCATATTACATCGTGAGCAGATACTTTCAACCGTCAAAGTTTAGCTAAGTAATAAAAAAAATGCACTTTATATGCCTTCATGATGTTGAGGTAAGTTTTCTGTAGTGTCGTGGCTGAAGTATGCGACGCTATGCGACGCACAGGCTCTCGGCCGGAGCCGCACCGGGACCACACCTAGAGAACAATATATACATTAACTATAGGTATATTCTATACGTTTAATCGGTTTTACATCCATCGCTTAACTTGAAGTTTTAAGCTTTTAAAACTTCTGGAGTTATCTTTGCTTGATTAATGATATATACGAGTTCCGATAAGTCTTTAATCCACCTTATAAAAAAGGTGCTCAATAAAATATGGCCGTAAAGCCAGCCCGTAAAACACGGTGATGAAACTGGAGATGGAACACGCTTGCCCAACAAGCCTATTGACTCTGGCTTTGAAAGACACAAGCTTGGTCTTGAAGAACTCCAGTTACGCCATGATAACATGACTCGCGATTCCTGTATTTTTTTTAAATATAGTTTTGAAATGCGCGACCCATCCGGAGAGAAATTTCTTACACAATTACATAATCTGGTCACTTATCTCTTAATCTTTAATGCATGAAGTAGATATATGATGGGTGGGTGTTAAATTTTCATCTCGATTGTGAAGGTTCGTTTACATCCGCCCACTGCGCGGCTCGCGCGCTCAATTTGTCGCCGCCCCTCGCCCCGTGTGCGCATTCCTTTGAGATAACAAACGCCCGCGACTCTTGTCACGCGTCAACTTCTACAAATTGTCATTGTTATAGCCCACGTACAAGACGCCACTTTCAATTTCATTCATAATGAATATTTAATCAAAGAAGTAAGCTTCTAAGGTGAATGTCCTTTTAGTACCATCTTTAAAATATATAGATTTCACTTTTTTATAATTGATTATCAACGTCGCACGTCGGTGTTGAGTTTTGTACATGGTTAGTTTTAATAGTTTAACTGTTCTATACATTTTGGTCGAGTGTTGTAGAGGTGTTGAATTTTTGTATGGAACAGCAGAATATTTTATTTTCGTTTTTAGGGTTGGTCTTTTAGTGAAAGAAAATAGCCCAGTTTTAGTATATCAGTTCTTTGATTTCCATAGTACGAGCACAGCTTAGTTCAGGGCTAGGATCAGATGGCCGTGACTGAAGAATGTCCCACAGGATATTTAATACAGTACAGCGTTAGATGAGTCTGTAATTGAATAGGTATTTGTTAGTCAAATAGTTATTATAAATACTTATTACATCACTGGAATAGTGTTTACGATGTATTTAAATAACTAGTTTGATTTTACGTCACGCTCGTAATAAACACTTAGGTAACCGTTTCTAATCATAGAACCACTTTTTGTCGACATTTAAAATAGAAACTAATATATACAGGACTCAGCTATGTTTGATGAACTGAAGAAGTTAATGCGAATATTTGAAAAGTATGAATTATCGAGAAACTAAAATATTATTCACTTTTTTCACGATTTCCCAAAATGTATTGCGGTGATATGCTGACGTATGCGTCACTGTAATGGAACCAGTGTCGGTGATGTAAGACTTGGACATCTCTATGGACAGGGGCAGTTTATAAAGTGCATTATGTGCCGCCCCTGCCGCCCCGCTCGCAATAGTGTGTTGGTGACCTAACAATGTTACTGAGCCTATAGCGATATTGAAATATAAATTACCCTGAAAAAAAAATATCGCAGACCAGTTAACGATAAATATAATCTGTGACCGTCGTAAAGCTGTAACACAAATATATTATTTTAAGAATCTATTTAGATACGGGACTTTGGCCAACTAAAAATATAAATCAGAACAAAAATACATACTGGAGGAAAGTTAATAATAACAAATCCATTTAAAAAACGAACTGTTATTGGCTACCAGTATTATATATCAGTTAAGAGTTTCTTACGTAATAGCTGATGATGATGATACAATCAGTATTATGCTTCTACACTTACCTCCTCATGTAATCAATGAGCTGATTGCGCACCGATGGCCATAGCTTGAAGTAGCGTAGTATGGGGTTGCATACATATTTATTTTTTGTTCCATTTTTATTTTATTTATTTTTTTCTCGTCACGTATGTTCGTGATGTCAAGGTCGAGGGTTCCGACTGAAAACCAGCGCGAAGGATAGTTATAAACTAGCCTTAGCATTATGCTGAGTCGGGACCCATTCCTGGCATCGCGCAACATTACATATTGATTTTTGTTTTTATTATTTTATGATGCAACATTAAAAAATACATACAACCCTAAATTTTTAACCCTCTACGATCAACTCCTATTTTTTATTTGTTAATTAATTTTTTTGGCAAGATTTTTATTTTGTCATGACTTAGAATAAAAAATATTATATTAAAACCTCTACGACCAACCCCTATTTTTCGGTTTTTTTTTTTTTATAGCCGGTCTCCTGTCTTACTCACTATACAGTTTTCGGCCATTTTAGTTTTTGTTTTATTTGTGTATCGATCGTAGCAGTGACTGTTATACGTATTAATTCTTCTGTGCAACTCTCATGTTAATTTCACTTTCATCGTAAATTTATCATTAATTTTCAGTGCAATAATTATTTATTCACAATTTATTAATAACTGATAAAGACAGTTTTAACTCTCAGTCTATAATGTACTGGGTGATTTTGTTATCACTGGCAATACTTGCAAGGGTGGAAGTACTCATCAAAATGAACAACTTTTATTATGGGACTAACTGTGAAATCATGAAAAAATTATCAGCTGTTCCATACAAAAGTTCAATACCTACTCGACCAAAATGTATGAAGCAACCATATTATTTTACGCCATATCAGAGTTAGCCCTATAACAAAACTTGTTCACATTGATGAGTACATCCACCCCTGCAACTATTGCCTGTGATAACAAAATCACCCTGTATAAATGAATCGCTGAATGTGTTGCTAACCGCAAATCTCGAGAACGGCTGAACCGATTTGGCTGATTTCTTTTTTATTGTGTTTGATGAAGTCTGAGGAAGGTTTTTATGGAGAGAAAAAAAGTAAATAATACGAGGAAAATAGTAGAATAGAATAGTTTTTTTTATTTGACAGAATACTGGGTGATTTTGTTATCACTGGCAATACTTGCTTGGGTGGAAGTACACATCAAAATGAACAACTTTTATTATGGGACTAACTGTGAAATCATGAAAAAATTATCAGCTGTTCCATACAAAAGTTCAATACCTACTCGACCAAAATGTATGAAATAACCATATTATTTTACGCGATATCAGAGTTAGCCCTATAATAAAAGTTGTTCACATTGATGAGTACTTTCACCCCTACAAGTATTGCCAGTGATAACAAAATCACCCTGTATATCAATTTATAAATCTATTACATGCTTATACTAAAATTATTAATATACCTACTGCCAACAAAAGGCAACCGCTCAGCAATATAGTTGCGGTATAAATAAACCCACAACGCTGATTTTCAGCAGCAACTTCAGTAAAAACAACAACTTCTTTTCCAATACAAACCACTCTGTCCCCAACTATCAAACATTAGACGTCAATCAAAACAAAACAAAAGCGCGTTAGACAGAACGAAATCTGTCGGGGCAGCTATTAACATAAAAAAAACAATGTTACTTTGTTTTGAAATAGGGCAGAACAAGGTCTGCCGGGACAGCATTACCCTCGTGCATTACTTTATAGAAAGGCGCGTGGCGTGGGCTGACCACCACCACACCATATTTTTATATCTAACTAAAGCCCAATCAATATGAATTTCAACGAAAAGATTTCAACGGGTATAGTGAAAACTTACTCAATAAAGGTAGGTATATTTCTTTTATGAAGCCTAATCTGAAGTTATTAGTAGACATATTTCGTCGTGCCGTTGGTCTGCCCCAAAAATAGATGGTCACTGTAGTATCCTTTCATAATAATCTATTGAAGGACCTTACAGAGTCCCTTATAAGAGTGGTTGACGTCAGTAAATGCTTACCATCACGTTTGCGTATCGATTTAGCTTTACAACGTCGGACAGCAAAAAATCTCTAAATAAACAAAAGTCCACTCATGATGACCAAGGGTCGTTTAAAAAACAATATCATTAAATAATACCGCTTTATCTACGTGTGAGGTGTAGTTAACATCGCGGACTTGCTGGAGTGGACCCACGGCGCACGCGCACGCAAATAGAACCAGCGATAAATAACGCGGCGCATTCCAATCGACTAACCAGTATTCCAATGTCGCGACGCCAGTTTTATGAAAAATATTGAAATAACTCGTGTTCCGCCCGATATGTCCCGTCCGACCACGTCCACGTCGCGCGTCGGTCCGCTGCTGATCGCTGCCAACATTCGACCGCCTCAGATATCTTATCTTGTTACTAACTGTGCTTATGGCTCCAGTTTACCTGCACTTCTACAAGTTCCAAGTTACATCACTTATAATTTCCATGAAAGTTATTTTGCTAGTTTAGCCATGAACACGTTGAGTCCTCGTCTTCTCAGATGTATGTTTTATAGAATAACACGAACACGGTGTGAGCATTTCCTGTTCCATCAGATTGTAAATAAAATCATAGTGATAATCTGTGATAAATGTGTGTATGCTGCATAGTATGAAATATACAAATATGTCAGTTGAAATAAATAGTTGAAAATAAATAACCGACGAGTATAGATCACTATTAGAGCTCTTAAATCACACGGAACATTCGGCACCGAAACAAATTACTCTGCGATTTTTAGCTCCGTGCAGCGAAGCGCGCCGGAGTAAATTCATCTCTATTTGTTATAGTTGTATAAAAACAACCAGCGTGACGCTAAAAACACTTAGGAGTTGGTTCCAGTCGCGGTATACTTACAAAAATGTATTAAATATGCTTTAAAAGACATTTTGGGGCGTCCTTGTCGAACTCTCAATTACGCGCGGGGTCGGCCATAACCGGTGGTCATAAATTTCACGCGGCCTTAAGAAAACGCATGGAGCCGGCGAAATGGACATTTTATCACCTTTCACGTTTCAATGCCATTAATCTGAACAAACAGCTTTTTCGAAGTGGACTTGAGTTACTCTCACATTAACTATTTGAATGTTACTTCAATACGAGATTGAAACGAGTCGGCAAATATAGGGCTGCCAGTTTTAGAATCTTCCACACATATTCTAAATTGTTTTACTAAGATTTATTATCTACAACGACAAGTACAGACAGATGTGCGGAAGTGTTTTAAATATGTATAGCCTATATTTATGATTTAAAATTTAAATGAAGTAATTCGGTTTATTTACGACGCCCAGTCCAGTCTCATGTCACATAATTTCGCGAGAACGCTGACGTGACGTGACGTGTTCGACTCAGTTACAATGATTCGCGGAACCGCGCTGCCGTGTCGCTTGCTGCAGCGGAATTGTACACTGCAATTATTACAACCTGGTTCAATAAGTTTGTTGATTCATCTATTTATAGTGACACAGCTGGCCACAGTTAGGTATTTTTAAGGTTCATGTGAATTTTTAAACTGTCTGTAAATATAAAAGGAGAAACTGACTTACACATCGCCGCACTGCTCACGCCGCAGGGTCTAGAATGGTGAAATTATGCGCACGGTTTCCTTATATATTTAGGCATTCACTATAGAAGTAAAATATGGAGGTAAAATAAGGGATCGCTAGTATTTCGACATTTACAATTCTTAGCTTCCTTAAAATTTTATTTCGTTTCCGCTTTAAAATTTAGTAAAATATTTAAAAGGACGTCTGAACTTGAAAATAATTAAAAATACAACGGAAAGGCTGGCGGGCCGCCAACACCATCGCGGCCAATTTACAAAATATGCCCAATATTTTGCATAATATTTAAGTTTCCTCCCAATCAACGAGATAAAACATCTACAAAAAAAAAAAAATTCATATTTGTACAGACAGACGATTCGTAACAACACACACGGAAGTCTGCGGATTGTCACGCTTGTTGTGCGCGCAGTGTCATATCAACCAACACCAAGTGAGATGAGGTCATCTGCTCCAGCGCAGTGCTGCGAGTGAGGTGCTCGCGGTCGGTAATGTCGGCGTCGCTGCTATAAAGTGTATCTAACTAATTAGGTGCGCTAATTGCGGTGTTGCCGAGTGACACTTGCGGCGCCAACGCCGACGTGGCCGGCGCGGTGACTATATTTACCGGCAGACATTTGCGGCGTGTACGCAGACACGTTTCACGCGCTTGACTACTATCGACATGCCAGTGATGATCTGACAGTTAAGATTTATTACCAGATGTCTGAAGGCAGGTAGAATGATCTTCAAATCATATGTTCAGGATCTGAAACTAGATTTATTTCTATGAACAATGGAACTAGCATCACGTTATTTTATCAAAATATGTACATTGATTTAAAAGTAATACTGATTATCGCTCAGTGGTAGCAACGTTGAATTCGGTGGCGAAGGTTGGGTTTTTGAATCCTACAATGAGCTTGAGCTTTTAATGAAGGAAAACATCGCATGGTCGCCTGACCACCCTTATGGGTCATGGACCATGACCCGATCTCTTTGTTTACTTACATCGTTTCTTTTATTTAAATAATATTTTATTCCGTCAATCGTTTATTATACTTACAATTTCTCTCTGTTGTAGCTCCCCAATCTATTTGTGTGTGTAAAATTTTACCAATTATAATAATTAATGGCTGTACGGTGAAGTTTCACTCGAAAATTGTATGACAATAATGAGTCTAACTAACCACATTATTTTTTGGCCAAAATTATTAATTATGGAACCATTAGAACCGCAGTGGAGCGCGAACATCAGCCTCTAGTCAGGTTACACAACCTCAGACATTCCAACAAAACCGCCATCCAATTACTCACAAATGAACCAACCACATACCAATCGGCCGCCCCTTCTTTTGTTTCCATCGAACGCACCGTTTACGCAGCAAATGTTTCGATTATAGGGTTCTGTAATCAAACAAGGAAGCATTATTGTTTCTTCATGCCCGTCTGTCTGTTATTCGATTCGTAATTTTTTTGTTATTTAGTTTCAACTATCATATTTAATTATTACTAAAACTTTTCAAATCATTACGTCACTTACGTTATGATACCAGCTCACATGAACATGAACAAGCTCACAAATCTTACTTTTTATAAACGTGTTGTACCTATAGTGAGGAATTCAAAATAAGACTAACCCTATCGCTGAGTGAGTCCCGCCGACGACATTATGCGACGTCTGTCAGTCGGCGCTTCTCCTCTGCTTGAATATGAAATAATATACTCATATTTTCAGTACGTCGAGGACACGGCTCGGCTGTGTGTTGTGTGGTCAACTAAATAATGAGCTTGTTTCTTCAGTTCATCAACGTCAACTCTATTCAAATAACTTGCAATCTCTCTCTCTACACTACTATTATTTTATAACATGTTGACGCATTTAAATTAAATGTTCGCTCCACAGTCTATTATTATACAAAAATGTTTGTAAATAGCAATATAAGTATATGAAAAAATTAAAATAGGTAACCTGTGTTCATTTAATAATGAAAGTTTTCTTTGCCCGTGGTGTTATGAGCGTCTATAGGCTACGGTAACCGCTTACCATCAGAAGGGCCATAAGCTTGTTTGCCACCTATGTAGCGTAAAAAAAAAAGTAACTTATAAAAATGCGAGAATGAGACCCACATACTCAAATTACAAAGAGTAAATACATTGTAAGTCATATAGGTACCTACTTGTGTTCTAATGTCATCGCTTGAGCACTAATTGTGCAGCACTCGAGTGAGTTGAGTGAGTCAATGAGAGTCAAGTGAGCATCGGCCGTGGAGGGTTTATTGCATTTCAGGTTCCATATCAAAATACGTGGATTCAGTTTCATTATTCCAGACTAGCTGTCCACCGCAGTTTCACCCGCAATCTCGGGATAAAATGTAGCCAATCTCCCTCTCTATGCCATACTCTATATGTGATCTCATCACGATTGGTGTCAAGAGGTAACAAACGAATAAACTCGCTAATAGTATAGTATGATATCAGAAGTAAAATGACATTTATCAGTAGCTCCTAGGGTCTAATATTAATAAATTGACTTTCGACTTTGAACTCTATTTATTATTATTTTTAGAAATTCAGAACAAATATCATAATCTATGACTCCCCTTACAAGACTTCTGAGGCACGTTGATTAGTTACCTAGTACCTTCACCTAATTGGTAGTGGTGAATCTGTGTGTAAATTTAAAACTCACCTCTGTGCACTCCAGCGATAAAGTTCAAAATAAAACGGAACCTAGACGTAAGCGAAAACAAAAACATTCATAGAGAGCTAATAACACAATTCAAGAATAACATTTATGAGCTGCTGTAATACTGAATTATTGAATTAGTTTTAGAAACACTTATAATTAGAGCACCCCACTGGGGTGTCCGCCACCCCACACTAGCACCCCTCACACCAAACAGCCAGCCAGGAGCCAGGATAATGAAAAGGGACAATTGAAATCCACTCTGCGCTCCACACTCCACAGTCACGGACAACGGATATTGCACCGAAGATAGCTCTCACACTATTTTGTTGTACACATTCAAACATTTTTCAGGAGAAGTATCCGTATTAATAAAATATTATTTGCTTATTAATCTCTTTTCTTAATTAAGGGAGATTTTGAATTTATGACGGTACCTATATTTTACATTTTAATTTATCCCATAGGCACTTATAAATTTATTACATCAATTATGGGACGTAATTTTGTTATTTGCGTATGAGGGGTCTGGCTATTGATATAATTATACATATATACCTATTCATTGAGCGTTCCAAACGTTATGAAACTACTTATACATCTTCTTATAGGCAAAGGAAAAATAAATTACTCATTTCGATACAAAAAGTACCTTTTACTCCGTTTTGCCCTAGGAGCGCAACACGTGAATAATGATTTATCATGGTGAATAATCTGCATAAGCTAACTAGATCTGTATTCCACATTGGAACACAAAATTACATGGCGACCCTACTCGGTCATGTCCCGCGATCATTGACTCGAATGAACATCTTCAAGTTAAAAGTCACTTAGTTTAAGCGATGGCATCGAGCACTAAGTACTAATATAATGCAACCTAAGTTGTCAGGAAGTCGGGAGGACCCTCGTGCAGATCACGTTACCGACGTGACTGGGGCTAGTGATGATAAAACAAAGAAACAAGTTTAAGATTAAGTTCCGCTGAAAAGTGGGAATTCAACTCACGTTTGCGCATTACATCTGTCAGAAGTATTATAGAGCAGTGGATGATTTTGTAGAAACATTTTATGTAGGTACTAGCTTCCGCCCCGCGGTTTCACTCGCGTTCCCGAGGGATCTTGTGTTTTTCCGGGATAATTATAGGATAGTATCCTATAGCCTTTCTCGATAAATCGGCTATCTAACACTGAAATAATTTTTCAAATCAAACCAGTAGTTCCTGAGGTTAGCGCGTTCAAACAAACTCTTCAGCTGTATAATATTAGTATAGTATAGATAGAGAATTAGGCATAACCACAGATAACCCCCATGTTTTAAATTTAGGCAAACTAAATTCGTGTTTTAGTAATTTATCGGCCGCCCAGAAATTAATAGAAATATCGATGTTAGTCAAAATAATATTTGTGAATACACTCAATAAATAACTTAAAACAAGAATTGGGAATAGTTACAAAACATGTCGACTTGCACAAACACTGGAACAAGAAACAAGTTTAAATAATAAATTTCTATTGCCTCGGAATGTTGATTCTACGAGTTTGAATCGTTTAAAGTTATTTAAATTGCTATTTTCAATTATGAAATCGTAATTGCAAACTCTGTGTTTTATATTTAAATTAATAATTTCAGCATTAAATTAATCTTCCAGTTATGAAAATAGTTGGTAATTAAAATAAGTAATAGGTAGGTTCATGTAGATAACAACTGAGGAAGACAGGACCACCATGACCTCGCCTCCCTTCCAACCCACGTGAGAGTGCGGTAGAGCTCCAAGAAACGTTTAATTTTAAACTAAGTACGTAAAACCGCAAGCAGCACTATATTGCGGCAAGTTTAATTCCAGTTCGAACAGAAAGCAATAAAGCATCCAATAAAACGTTAAGTGTTAGACGTTACGGCATCCTTCATCGAGAACGTTGGACATTAAACTTTATTCTAGAAGAGATTTCCACCTACCTGACCCGTGTATGTACTTAGGTACGTGGCATCTCTCTACGTTTTTATAATGCATTTAATTGAAAGCGTGCAACGAATCGTTCTGCTTTTCATAAGCGATCGACACGTAGCTTAACTTGATAATTGGCGATCTCCACACGGCGGTTAATGTTAATAGGCAATTTCCTTTGAAACATAAACCAACATTCATAATTAATGATTAATTAAATTAACATCTTACAATTACAATCGAATAGAGCATAAATTAACAGCTAAGTGAATATCTATTTAATGAATATAAATTAGAAGCAAAAAATTACGAATATTCAAAACGACAGTCTTCCTTTATATTTTATATTGGCTTTAGTAGAATTGTTTGAATAAATTTCAATAAATTGTCACGGAGATAAATCCAATAGCGGCAGTCGGTGAGGACGTGTGAAGTCGACATAATATCCACATATATAGACCGGGGGCAGGTTTCACCTAGCTGATCATTACAGCAGATCTCTGAACGCACACACTCTACGCCCTTTATTTCAATCGTATTGCAGACGAAACGCAACCATTCTATTAAATCTGTACTAACTTTTCAATTACGATAGATAGATAATATTATATCAATAGAATATGTGTTTTCGTTCAGTAGTGATGCAATTCTTCGGACTATTCTATTCACATAAATACTAAGAATCTTTTATGAGTTCCATTTTATATGTAACCTCAAGAAGTTTTCCGTGTACCGTATGATCAATCCGACCAGACGTCGTTTAACTTTATGACCCTAATAATAAATATGGTTGTTACAAATTGATGGATGGAGCTCGCAGTTATATTGAACGGCTTATAAATATAGGGTTATTCGATGTATACCAGAAATTGCTCAGTATCAGTAGAATCGATCCCCTAGGGCTTTTTAATATCAACTCATTTTGTGCCAAAACTGATCAAAATCTTGTGTAGCTATAAGATAAGGTTCTTTTCACTTTAAAATCTTGTTGGAGTTATCGGTCATTGGTAAACTAAGAATACAGTTGCAAAACTATAAGCTAAATTTAATCGTTCATATCTACATAATGCAACTCAAAATATACTTTCGAAATGAACCTTTTATTTCAAAGTAACTTTTAACAATAGGTATGTACGAAGATTTTGCACCGGTACAATTTGAAGCTAAATGAGAATGCTCAATGTTATATAAGCAAAATAGACATGTCCTGAGCGGCATGAAGGGCAAAGCTCTCGTAGCACAAACTGAGGTGCGGCTCGACTACGAAGCAGTTAAACAACTACTGGCTGGCTACCTCGTATATGTTTTACTGTATCTAGGTACGTAGAGAGACCACCTTAAACCGTTAAGCTTCCACTATTAGAGATAAAATTATAGTAAAATAATCTTAACTTACCTCTTTCATTAATCCTTTTTTTGCTAAGACGTGTGTTGATTCTAGCCAAAAGAACCATTAATGACAACTCAATTGTAATTTGATTTCAAAAGATATTTTGAAGATATTCCTTAAGCAATCGTTTTTTCCTCCAACATTTATTTATTTATTTTGCACAAAGTCCACAGAAATCATGGTAATGTTCATCATCAACATAATCAGACTTTTTCGGTCCACTGCTGGACATAGCCCTCTCCCAAAGCCCGAGCATGACTCTTTCCATGGCTCGCTGAGTGACTTAAAATTTTTTGACCAACCTATTTAATTGTTTCTAAAATCCGCGTCTCCGCCCCGTAGGTCATGACAGGCAGTACGCACTGGTTAACTTTTGTCATTTTTCTGCGGTATTGGTAACTTGAAGACTTGACGAAGTTTACCAAATGAATCCTGCGGTCGAAAGTTTAAGTAAGTACGACTAAATAACTTAACTCATCTTAACTATTATTACTGGGGCAAGAAGTACCATACATGCATATATTTTTCACCTAAAAAATAGACGTGTTACTTACATCGCGATGTAGTAACTGTAGTAGGTAGTAAAAAGTAGGTCAGTATATTTTTGAAGTAAACTACGTAAAGTTACGTACCCGTGTGTACTGTAGTGTAGTGTAGTGTAGTGTAGTGAGTACATTGCAATTGAAGCGTGGTGAGTGTTGACTCAGCGTGTGTAGATATAGGGTAATGTAAAGCTCAAGTCGCGCAAAGATATACACTTGCGTTACACGCTCCCGCGCCCTCAGCGACACGTGTCGCGCCCGAGACTACTTACTTACTACCATCACAGCTACCATAATATACAGGATGATTTTTAGTCGTTAGCAATTCTTGTAGGGGTGTCTTCTAGGGGTGTCTCATATTGATGAGTACTTCCACCCCAGCAAGTATTGCCAACGACCAAAAAATTATCCTGTATACATGTCACATTTACTAAATTATTATTATAGGAAAATATTACACGACTCATTATTATGAACAAAATTATGATAACAGTTTATTAAGCACACACACACTAGTTTATACCGCGATTTTACTCTTGTTCCCGAAGGATCAAACGCTTTATGTGTTTTCCATATCCAAATGTGTATTTAATTTAAGAGATTTCAGCGTGATAGAACAGTCTATGTAACTTACAGTCGGCCAGTGGTTACGTCTAGACAAAGCAATCATGCGGGGAGCCCAAGCTGTCATACACTCGCTTGGGACACAATGCAGCAATGACGAATGCCTATATACAAAGCAGCATTTCGCGTGACTTCAAACGCGATAGACCACTGTATGTTTTTTACGCTGTGGTGATAGAGTAACAAACACACAATCAAAATAAGTAGGATTCAGCTAATAAATTGCAATGTTTAATTATATCGAAAACATTGACGTTTAAAAAGCTAGCAATGTAATGTAATAGGTACCCTTTTGAGTTCACTATTGCTGAAATAATTGGTGAGTTGTCACAAAGTGAGGAAAGGGGCGAAAAACCTGTTTTATGACTTTTTTACTTGCATATTTATTTTGCTATACTTAATGAAAATGTTTGTTTGTTTATTTACCTTTAGTAGATAATTCATTGTTTACATTAGAAATTATGTTATAAAGATATTTTGCTAGTGTTTTTTTTATGTGTAACGTTTAGAAATATGAAACACGTTTGAGCGCGGCTCCGTGTGGCTACGTCGTCGGTCTGTCTGCCAGTTCGGAGAATATTACAAAGATAGCGGGCGCCCAATTGAACACGCATTATTGTAAACAATCTATTTTAAAACTATTTATCTAGTTTAGTTGTATGAACACACATTTCATGTCGCGCTATAAACATAATGCAAAACTAAGTCAGTTCTCTTGAAGTACGTTAAACTGCGCCACAATTCGCTCAGTAAGAATTGAGGGATTAATTGTGGGTATAACAAAGTATATTTTCGCATTTTCCCCAGTGTTTACCTTCGCACTCTGCTGAAGATTTCCTTAGATAATGTAACATAATATGTTTGCAATAGTCTCTCTGACGTCCCGAGGCGCTACCACCAAATATCCGTATTTGCCTCCCTCCCACGACCTATAAATCTCTACACTCACCAAATTGACATGTAAGTACTTATCTAGAAAGTTAATTTTTAATGTGTAGCGATTTTACATGGAAGCAGGTACGTAAACGCTGAAAATAGAGGGGCTAGTAGACGGTAGGTACCCACCCAGCCGCTAAATTACTAACTAGACAACGTTAACGTTCTTGTAAATAAACAAGCATCTATTTCCCGAATTAATCTATTTTGATTCAAGATTTCAGCGGTGACTTTTCATCTCCGTGGCTGTTGTTCTCCTCGAGTGCTACTTCTAGTACCGAGGTCATCAGCCTGTCATCGTGGATTCTAGAACTGAATGTATCATATGGAGTTAGTGAAACAATGTGTGTAGGAAGTGGGACGTCGCAAGACTGGGCGTGTGGTGGCCGCGCTCCGTCACGTGCAACTAAATTTATGTGCAACCAATATTACTTTGATGAGCATAACCGGCGCTCTAAACCCTTTCCATATGTCATGCAGGTGCCGCAGTATTGCATGATGTGCATTTCCCGCATTCCGCTCCGCTCATACGGAGCCACGCGGCGCCGCAGTGCAATTGGTCTCCTAATTTAACGTCCAACTAACTCACCTGCCACCGCGGTGTCGCCACCACGTCGCGTCTGGGGCGGCCATCGACCCTTGCCAAAATTAAACGCAACTATTCGAGTGTATGACAGAAATGCGCCCACTAAAGAAAAACTAGATGCGGCCTGAGAAAATAGACGCGGTATTTCGCACTCTCGAAATAACTTTCTTAATTGGATAAGTCGAAGTGTTTGCGTCTGTGCAAACCGTATTTCAGTTGGTGCAATTAATTGTTAGTTTATCGATCGACCTACGCGTGTCGAATCCTACGTGGTTCTATTGGAATTCTTTAAATCGATTTCCTATTTAGCATTTCGTCTGCAATTACCTAATAAAAATAAATTGAAAAATTGAGACGTGAACATAAAAGAAGTCTAGACAGTCCGGCAAAACAATTTAACACAACAAATTTTGCATGGACCGAAAGAAAGTGATGAATACGTTGAATTTCAATCGAGTTTTCCTTTGTTCTTGTACCTACTGGCCTTACTATATTTAGGAGACGACTGATTGGATTAATCTTAAATATAAAGACTCAGTTATTAAGTTTTAAAATTTAAATCACTTTCCATGCGTAGATACGTACTGCAACAGCAAACAACATAGAGAGTAGGTATGCGCATAGCGAATATTATTATCGAATGCTAGAGAACCCTTAGCACTAGGTGCTGGGTGACTGACCTACCCCAAGGAGTCGTCTGCGTCGTCAGCGTGATGATATATGAAGATAAATGATTCACTAAGTGGTTCGGCTCGGTAGGTGTTGGGTGTCGACGCTTGACACAGTACATTAAATATGCATCATTATTTGATTGAATTCATCTTTGCACTTAGGTAACTTCTTGCTGGACGACCAAGGACATTACTTTTTTAAAGTCGATATATCATCTTTATCATCATCCTACGCTGTTCCCATTTTTGCATTCACTCCTTACGTATTCACATTAAATTAAACATTTGGTTAGATTCGATTTCATTTTCATAACATATAAGAATCCTAGCTTCCGCCCCGCGGTTTCACTCGCGTTCTCGGAATAAAACTAGCATGTCACTCTGCGGCCGGCCGGTAAACTATATCTATGCAAAAAATCAGGCCGATCAGTTTCTCCGTCGCTGCGTGAAAGAAGGACAGGCCAACAAACACACTTTGACATTTATAATAGTAAAATAAATGAGATATAGTATAGGGATAGGGATATAACTTTCGACATTGACAATGCCCCTACTTATGAATGTAAATGATTTGTAAGTCTTGTGCCAGATACTTACAACGCAAGTATAAATCTCTCGGTTCTGCCTACCCCAATAGTGTGAAGACATGTGATGGTACCTTGTAACTTCCTGTAAAATTGCAACAACTGAATGTTTATGAGCTTTATATAGGAATACGAGAGGTTAAATCATTATGCTACTTATACTGAAAACTCTGAGTGGATGTGTACAAGCTGATGATAAAGATGTAAGTTCTGAGAAAAATCGTTGAGTGACTGTTTAAATGACATTGGTACTGTGTGTAATGGTATTTGCTCGGTCTGGTGCACGGCGGGCATGTGTCGCGAGGCGGCCACGGCCGGTGGAGTGGAGCCGGCACATGGCCCCACGCCCCGCGTGTCAAGTCAAGTGCCCGGAATAGAGGCTGCAGTACAGTACAGATAATCAACACAATGCTAAGTTTAATTTGCATTTCTCCCACGGTTGTGGTCGCTGCTCGCTCCGTTCCAAGTTGCACATTTCAAATCGACATTCCAAATGTTCGTCCATCGTATTTTATAATAGATTTACTAGCCAAATACGTTTGTATTCAAACTTATATTCCCACGAACACTAAGAGATAAGTTAAAGAAACGCGTACAGTTTGAGGTCAAGGTCTCGCAGCTCACTTTCTCCAGTAACTATAAAATACATAAAACGTTTTCCTAGGTACCTCGTAATAGGTACCGAGCGCCGGCCAAGGAGCCAAGGACAGACTTATCTTACACTGTACATTTAACTATATGGTTATAGTGAATAGATAATTATTGAAGACACTGTGTGTCCGTCATGATGAACACAATAGTAAGACACAAGTACAATCAACTCTTGAGATAAGAGGTCGCAGAATGATATTTTATGTTAAACATAGCAGCTCATAGAGCTGAGTTAACGAGACGCATATGTAGGTATCAGTGGAATGAGAGCAGTGTGCGGAACTGGAGGCCAGCGCCCGCGCCGTCCTATACATCATGTGATCAAAGAGGAGCCGCCCGCTTGGGTACTCACTCGTAGACATGCAATAATTTAAAGCCACTTTTACGTGTTTAGCAACTGTAATTATTTACTATCTGCTTCGGATCCACAGAGGGAATACCCCGTCTGTCTACTTCAACTTGATTGATTGATTGATCATACTTCTAAACAAACTTACATCCAAACTTTTGCATCTATAATATTAGTTAGATTGTTATGTTCCGCTTAACTCTGAGCAAATACCTCATCATAGTATATTATCCATCATACATTCTTCAAGCACACAAACTTAATTGAGCTTGTGCAATAGAAACCAGGTAACTGATATGCTACATGTACTGTATAGGTATATATTTATTTAGTCCTAGATGGAAATCGAACCTACGACCTGTGCTGTGGCGGTCAGGGTATCTATCTAACCTCCACGCCAACAGGCGCCATAATACCTATCTTCAGTATATTTGACCTTAATAAATATCCTTGTAGTGCCTAAACTGAATAAATAGCTTTGTCTTTTCTGACTTTGACCATTCACGAAAACTTTTAAGTAGTAAAAGCTTAATTTGTCACATAAAGTGGAAAACGGCGTAATCCACACGATAGAAATCTGTCGGGTAGTCGTCAGGTAAGGCTTTGCACCGATCTATTTCAGTAACTCCACGAGTACCTACGCGACGCGACTCGACGCTTTTAAACGCTGAAACCTTTTAGAGCGAACACGGCGCATGAATAATACACGAAGCCCGTGAATTGTCGATCGACTCCATCGACAATTAGCCTCCACGTAATTGACAAGACATGGGCCGCTTCACGACCTAGGCACGGAAAATGCATTGGCAGATTTGAAATTTTGTTGAAGATACTGTAGTATCGACACATTGGCCTAACTTCGCGTTTTTAAATGAAGTATAATATTAACCGATTATTAATGATCTCTTTCATTTTCTAATGTTCATTAATTTAATGTTAAACTAGATAAACAGGAAACCGGTATTTCCAACGGAGACGGGTAAATTACCAGAAAGAGGTTACTTAGCCGAAGTAAGTAATTAATAAAGCGATCTAGTTAAAGGAAATGTTAAGTTAACTTAACACAAGTTGGTGCCACGAAGTTTGTGAGAACCGGAAACTTGACCAAGTGTACGCCTTTGTAAAGACCCGCCAGATGTGACCGACTAACGGCCTCTTATAGTGTAGTTAGGAGCAATCGCCTGACCGATTGTGTTGGCTCACTTCGCCGAACTAGCCGGGCGGGACGATATCATGCCAACATTATTATATATCCTTAACTTGTTTCTGTGCCTCTTGGGATCTTCTTATACAACGGTTTGAATAACTTGAGGTGTTTTAAGAACCCCGGAATAAAACATGGAATTCTTGTAAATATTATACGACGGAAGCTGACACACGAAACGAGATCAAAAACTCCTATTTTTATGTAGAGTATTTTAAAGTTTATAAAATATTTAAGTGTACAATATTTCTGTCAGATATATTTACAACAAAATACAATCTCTATAATATAATATAGTTCTCGACTCTATCGC
Source organism: Tetheella fluctuosa (assembly GCA_951216915.1). Lineage (NCBI taxonomy): Eukaryota > Metazoa > Arthropoda > Insecta > Lepidoptera > Drepanidae > Tetheella > Tetheella fluctuosa. Next base: position 14,371,127 of record OX578218.1, read on the forward strand.
CGCTGCCGATGGCCAAGGTTCCCCAGGCTGGCAGCGTTTCCTCTAATGTCATGCCTAAATCTATATTCAAAACTATCTAACATTTATTTTTATTTATACAAATATGGGTCTCGCAATGATTCTTTATGTTCATGTTACTAACTGTGGTTGAAAACTAACTTTTACCACTAGATTTTTATATTGATGAACATTAACATTTGTGGATGGTCACGATGTAGACCATTCAGCTAGAGGCATGGGAACACTAATCGTTTAATCGTTCTCAAACGGCTCGCGTGCGCGTGCGCGTAGCCCTCCGCCCCCCGCTCCGGCCGATGTGCCGACTCATAGGGCTGCCGCCTGCCGACGACAAACAAATAGGTAACTTAAAACAAAACATACATATTTCGTAATATATATACCTACAGGTGAAAGTTGTTAATTTAAAACAAATAAATACATCTTATGAAACTTGCATAGATTGAAAACTTAAATATAACAATTAAATAAGGTAAGACCGGTGCACCAATGACAATTTCATAATTACATTTTAAACGAAAGCTCTTCGTAATAATGTATGTTTACTTAATAACATAGGACATCTACATAATCAACCCGAATGATATGTCCGATAGGTTACATATCCCGTTTAAACGCGGCCCGAGCTGCCTATTAAGCAATCCGACCGATCCCCAAATAATATATTTTATTTGCATGCTAAGTCCTCCCCTATTCCCCTGGCAACGTCCTGAGCCGAGGTCGAGCCCCACAGGGGGCACCCTCAGGCTACCGTTGCCCTAAATTTATTTAGTTTTAAGTCACGGCTGAGAGCCCTCAGCGCTCGCCGTATAGTCCGCGTAACGGTGGAAGAAGGTCCCCTGGACCCACCACCTTTCTGTTCCAGTCCAAAAAAAAAAAAAAAATAGGTTACATATATATAAGTGGCAACCCTACGCACCGCAGTGATACGATGCAGACGCGCACTCAAGAACATGTTTCACACTTGCTCAGATAAACGCTGCCGCCTGTGAACCTGTCACTGGGCTATTTAACTGTTGTATGTAGTGAGTATGTATGTATGTTAAAGCTTTACTACGTTATATTATTGATTTGCTTTATTCTTTCCAACCATGCGTTAGAGTCGGGAAATTCATAAGTGCCTGTGAAGGCCTATTTGAATGAATAAAATATTTCATTTAATTACTTTATGACGTCGGATGCCGTCGAATCCACGTACCTAATCAATGTTTCTTAGAGCTCCTTGCTATTCAGATATAAGTACCTAATTCTATTACGTACTTAGATTTGATAGTAAGTGCCTTATTCGAATTGCTATTGCTAAAAGCTACACTAGATAAAGCGAAATTATTCATGTCAGTTAGCTATACAGCACTGATATGATTAGAATATATCCTTCACTGTAGCGGAGTTAGCCGAAGCTAACAAACAACATAACTTTGTTAACTTACTTTGAACTTTGATGAGATATACAAAATCAATTAATTTATTTATTGTGCTTGTAATAACTTGAATAAAACTAAATTAAAATATAAGAGCAAACAAACAACAGTTATTAGGGAGGGGTAGCATCAGGCGACACGAGGCGCGAGTGTGTAAATAAGATAAGGTATTGCATAATGGCAGAATAAACAATCGTCTATCTACTGGCGCTGGGGCGGTGCGGTGCGATGCCCGCTGCTCGCTACATAAAAGTCGACATTTACTACTTTTCGCTATTCTGTGACAGATTCATATAAAGAATCATGATGAGGTCCACAGTTCAAGGTTTTAAGGACTACAATGACCCTCAGCTTTCAGGAAATCATAGCGCGGTGGTAGGTTACTTTGTAGGACCCGCCTGACGGGCACCACGATACTACCATTCTCAAGGTTAAAAGGTGTGTTCCGACAGCTGCACTCGGGAGCTAGCTCCTTTTAGGAATTGTGCGTTTACATCCTTCGACCACATCATCATTCACCATAGTTTGACCATAGTGATAGTGTGGTTAAACACAGGCCTATAGACTTAAAAAAAAACCTGCTAGAACTTTAATAAATTTTAGCTTGTCAAACCACTTTCTTATCTGAGTATTGTTATAGTTTTTGCGTTGATACATCATCATTACTACTGCTGCATTATACATATAGAGGACAAACTTCATAACCTGTAAAATAAGAAAACAAAATAAACACCTAGAAGGTGCTTATCACCTAAAATGATTGACTCACTATTACAAAGTATCCTACTCACGATGTTTTCCTTCACCGAAATGTCAAGCTGTAGGATTTGAACCCACGACCTTCGTCACGGTATTCGTCGGCACTATCATCGCATTGAAGAATATTATTTTGTATGATTTGACAAAGCTATATTTATGTTAGATATATATTTTCCATACTTATACTTATATTCTTGTAAATTGTACATTTACCGCAGCAGCAGGTGCCTCGAGGCTCGAGATGCTGCCGGCACGTCACGTCACGTCACGCCACCGCACGCCACGCGTGATGGAACTCGATCGAACCACCGTCGCCCCGCGCCTCCCACCGCGTCGCCGGAGGAAGCCTGCGGCATTTGTGGCTAGCGGGGTGCCGCCGGGGTACGGGCAAACCGGCCAAAGTAGACTTTACAATGATAAAGAATAACACATTTTATAGCCCCCGAGATCTACCAACAATATCTTCGAATAGAGGTAAGTTAGACGAGTTGATGAGAACTTAAATATTATAACTGAAGGTATATACTAGTACTTACCCCCTTTTTTGCCCGATTATTAATTAAAATTATATATTACTCCCGCCCTGCGGGTTCACCCGCGTTCACGAGATATCTGATGTTGTACCGGAATAAAAAATCTTATATGTATATTATTCCAGGTTATAATATCTCTATGTGCCAAGTTTCATCCAAATCCGTTCAGCCATTATGCAGCCTAGTGGTCTGATAACAAACGCATAAACAATCTTTCGCTTTATATTACTACTATACTTTATAATCCTACTATAAGTAGGATAAGCTTAGTAGGAGAGGATAGGATTATTGTGTTAGTTAAGAAGCATCCGTTGCTGAACTAGGTTTATTGCCTGGATTTCAGCATACAGCGCTCGTAGCCTCGGGGTTTTATGATAAGTAGAATATTACAGTCATAGCTGACGCGAAAATAAAATGATGTAATTTTATCGGTAGACAAAAGTTGTATGTTACAGTATGTAAAAGTCGTCTCGGTGTGATAGGTATAGGAGTGTGAGAGGGTGAGTAGAATGTAGGTACAGCAGAAAATTATTAAATGTAATCAAATTTTCCGTGTGATAAATTAAATTGGCGTTTGTAAATGACTCACAGACGAACAATAGGTATGTGAGGTCCATTCGACAAAGCGCATTGTCACAACATGTCAGGCAGCGTCAGGATCGCGTGAAGTACGTGCTCGCTCGCTGCCCACACGCACACGTGATTGAACACAATAAAACTTTATAGACGACTCTCAGATAAATAACGCATCGAACTGAATAATTGGAAGCGAATACATTGGCCATTACCCATCTTCGTCAACTGACACCTTTATATAGCCGAATGATTCTATTGTGCATAGAAGCTTTTCTAATTCTTCGAGTGCAGTAAGAAATGTGATATATTCATATATGTGATTGAAGTTTTAATCGTAGATGAGCTCTTCATAGTGTAAGGGCAGGTACCACATTCTTAGGATCTTTTGGAAATATTTTGACCTGCATTCACAGATTTCGGAAAAAAATACAGTTTGCAAGAAAATGGGCAATTTATCCAAAAAAGTTTTTTTATACCAATTGATCCTGTTTCTAAAAGGATCAAAGACTCTTTTGAACTAACTAAGGTTTTCTTTTACTGTAAATAATAGTTAAGCTATAATACTTTAAGTTGTATATAGGTAAATAAATATTAACTAAGGTTAGTGTTATAAAAATGACAGAAATCGCTAAAAGCTTTTTCCATACACAAAGTTACTATACGACGCGACGTGATTGAGGACACCTTCAAACACCTTCACAATAATTTGCAATTATTATATTAGTAAGATAAACTTGCTTGGAAAGTGTATAAGACCTATTATTTCATCTCAAGTTACTTAAAAAATTATAGAACCCTGGCGCTGTGCATATGAATATTGCATAATTTTGAAAGGAACGTTTTGTAGAGGTTGTTAAGGGACGTAAATCTAAATCACGTTCCAGGCGAGAGGTCGGTGCCTCCCTCGGAGTGATTGGGATGGCTCCGGAGTGCTCGGGAAGTAAGCACCTTATTCTAGATGTCCGTAGAGTGCAGCACGCCTCGCACATATCTCATAACTATATCAATTCTCTAGAATTACCTTCGTCCATCTGCGATGCGAGCTATGATACAGAAACACCTCCATTTCTATTTGATATTTTTTCTCTCAGATTTATTTTAGTGGCCACTTTTACCAACCTACCTACCTGTCCTTATCTACCTGACCCGAGTAGATAGAGTCCCTTGCCACAACTACAAGTCTGGCTGTTTGGAACAGGATGCCATGGGTGCCGGGTAACTCTTTAACGTTTTACGGTAGACACGACAAGGAGTTGGAAGAATAGTATCCTAAGTTATGTTATATAATGTTCCATTGTACAAGCTATACTTAGTTATGGATCATGGCCGTGCGTGAGGTATTTCCCAGGATATTATATTTGGAGAAGCCCACATAAAACGTATTTTGCATCTTTTTACAATACCATATAATATGCTAAAAAGCTAAAAAGTTTCCAAAAGAGTGAACTAAATATAAGTACTTAAGTTGTTAAAGATAATAGCCCACATAAAGCACACAATGAGACATCGGACGGACGGACGGAGTTCTTTTGACCTAATTACCAGGGGCGATGGAGGATACGTGTGATATCCTTCACTCTGTAGCCGTAGTTCATATACTTAGGTATACTTATACTTTCTGCTAATACGGAGCAAGCAAGCGGGTCAGTCAATCACAAATGGGACAGCCACATGACAGCTACTTTGTGGCTCACTCCTGATTTATCTCGCCTACTAATTAGGAATTATCCCTGAATGGACGCGTAAAGATAGACACGTGAACGATTTGCTGGTCATATTCTGGGACAATCTTTGTTTTCGATGTCAGATAAATTGATGATGCGTCTCAGGATGCAAACAACTTTTGCTGCTCAATGAAGAAAAGTTTAATACCTCAAATATATGGATGTAAATTAAAATTTATATACCCATATACAGACGGTGAACACATTTAGGCTCAGGAAGGCAGCGTGCCGAGAGCGACCTATTTGCAGAGACGTCAATTGTCCTCTATATCGGGAACAATGCGCTCTTGACACCCGACCTCCCGGCACCGGCACAGGCTGCTCTAACTTTCGAAGCTCTCCACAGTTTCTTGCCCTCTATATATTTTGACACTTATACTCAAGTTAAATACCATAATTGAACTTGTGAAATAGGAAGTTTTTTAGCATTTATTGACACATTATTTGCAAATAAGAACATGATTACTTGAAACCTACAATAACATCCAGTAAAACAAAATGGCAAATACATTACTAGCAAATACAGGTATTTAATAATTGCTTGAATACGCATGAAATCAAGACAAGACTAGTTGTACATGAATCAGATGGATCTAACAAAACTGATTATGCGTCGGTACGTACCTCAAACCTTATCTGCAGATTGCATTTAAACTTGCTCGAGTTATGAGTCAATTGATCCTTCTCTGAGGTTATAAGGATTAACAGAAAAAGAGAGTCTAAGGCAAGATTGTCCTTAGCCGGAAAATAAAACTACGCACTGTGTTATTATTGTTAGTCTCTATATATATAGCTCCAGTACTAGGTTTCGTTGATACTTAGAGTAAACAAATGAATACCGGCGACATCACATGAGTGTCTCAGAAAGTTCAAATAAATTAGTAACACAAAGTACACATAAAACAGCGAGGCTCAGTTTGTAAATACATCATACGTTTTCCATTGAATAAATAAGTGCAGTGGTGCGAGCACATCTCAGGGTTGGTCTTGGCGCTTGACTGCGAATATTTGCTACCATTTCGCCTAGCGCACTCCTTTCGCTACATATCGACAATTGCGACGCGACGCAGCTGCATTCAATGCTCAATACTACGTTTATTTTTCCAAGCACTGACTTGAATATATCTCTAAAGGAAGGCGAAGGAATGGTAATCCCTTGCGTTGCGCGTCGCAGTGAAAGCGCAGAGGCGACGAATCTCATGCATTGTGGTAGGTCTGTAAACGGCTTTCCGCTCCGCTGCCTCCGCGTGTCGGAATCCTCTAGAGATACATTAAATTTACTCGCTTGTATTCGCAGCAGAAATTCCAGCGATTTTAAACAAAAACGGCTTTGGTGAATATTTAAAGAGTGTAGTGTGATACTTGGCTTCGAAGTTGTTTCAACTAGTTTATCTTTCAATGTGATAATACTTATCACAAACTGGAATAGTTTTTTTTTTAGATACATGTAACGTATATAGTGTTAACAGTTAATTTTGTTTGATAGATGTTTTCCTGACTAGAACACTAGATGGAGAATAGATAAAACTAAGTAGCATTCATGAATTATACTCGTGATTTATTAATAACATAAATAAATTAACCGCTATCCCTTATTAATTACAAGATCCAAATATTTGAGCCACATGCTGCACTAAGTAATGGCAGAATCAGAATCAAATCAGTCGGTGTGGACGGCCACATGTGTGATGTGATGTGAGCTATATATAGTAGTCGGCGACATTGCGTAAATGATCCAGTTCACGAGCAAGAGCAAGGTCACCCACATATCAACCAATGAACACACCTAGTTGTGACGGAGTGAGCATCACAGTGTCTATGGACTCTAGCCACTGGTGGGAGACATTCTAAATTTTAAAAAATATGCTGATTTATTTATGAGCCACTCGCAGTTCTGTTACACTGTTTTTTTTCTCCAAGCTTTTAATTTATTCATACACTTTCATTAATTCATACGTTATCATTAGGGAAATACATTTTTTTATGTTTTGCTATATCTATGCCTGTTTTTTTACCACAAACTCACCCGTACAAAACACAACCTGGACGGAGTTTAGCCCAGTCGAAAGTGAAGCACAATACGTCATACATTATGTGTGTGTGAAATTCGTATGTAAGTACTGCTACTGGCACAAATGACACTAAGCCATATTGTCACTGTTGAGGACTCAATACGGAATGTCAACCGATCGGCGTATTCCTAACAATGACTAAGGCATAATTGTGTATACAAGGCCGACTTACTTGGTGGATTGCTTCACTCGCTGACTAGGCGAAACTTCGTCCAGATTTTTGTACATCTATGATCCCTCTATGACAAGTGATGTTGTGGCCAAACAAAGTCTAAGCAACTGGCTCTCCGCCAATATACCAGTGGATGCTTGGTGCAGACCAACCAGGCATGTAGGTACTAATGCGTGACCACCGTGCTATGGTTCCTCACGAAGCTCGTTGTAGGTTTCAACATTCGTCACGGCATTCGACGTCACTAACACTGAGCTAACATCGCCTCGAAACTAACCATTAGTATCGAATGCTTGATATTTCTTACTTTTTGCAAGTGGTCCGATCTAGCGAGCTTCAGCTTATGCAGAAGGACTGTGAAAATCTTTGTGGTTTTACAACACTGCAGTCATAAACGTGGTCCAAAAATAATAAACCTCCAACTGGTAAACAGTTATTTCTTTCTTCCCTTCTGCAAAAGTAAAACGTTTCACGCTCGACACACATAACTGTCCGGAGATCACAATGAATACTCTGCTTCACGGCTCGTTTCTACGTCGACCGTGATCCGCGTCAACGGTCGGTGAACTCTAAAAGCTGTGGTTGCCATTTGTTAGCCTCCCTCCGGGTAATCGCTTTGTAGCAGACGGAGTATCGAGAAACCTAGAGGTTTGTAACTTAGTGACAAATATTCTTCAAGGATTCCACGCGTAAGATCATGCAACAATATAAATTCCGTGGTAGTAATTTCATAATTTTCCTAGTACAAACATTAATTTGTCAGAGCGCAATGCAGGCCGACATAGTCGACATCACTATTAGCGCAATGAGTTCCTCGAATGTATTATATTACATAACAATCGACGGAGAAGTTGAATTCAGACGTTGTAACGATGCGGCCTTCTTCCGTTCACATCTTATCTTTATGGTTGCTAGCAATATGTTATATTTTTAAAATTTATATTTTTTAATGCAGGAACATGCTCTTGTCAATTTGATTACCTTTGTTTTATTTTTCATTTACATACCTATGAAAAAATTGTATTCAAATAAAAGTGTTGAACTATCTGGATTCTTCAAAACCCAATTGGGTTTTATATTTCTATCAATAAATGATGTCTATTTAACTCTTACAGTCGGCCAACGGATATGTCTAGACAGAGCAATCGTGCGGGGTTTGCGGGGTGAGAGAGGAGTTGTAGCGAGCCCAAGCTGCCATACACTCGCTTGGGACACAAACGCGATAGACCATTGTATGCTTTTTACGCTGTGATATTATGATCATCATGTGACAACGTCACATCTATGAGCTCAGTGCCACTTCTGCTGATCCATCACAGAAAACAAAGAAATCGTATACTTAGAACACTTTATATTGTGTTCATTGATTTCACACACAAATTTTTATTGCAGTTTTGTTTCTGTTTCGAGTAGGTACCGTTTCCAGATGAGAGTAATAAAAACATTTAAATTGAAATATTGACGGGTGTTGTTATTTGAACTTTCCTTTATAGCATGATATTGGTGCCGTTTATTAGAATTGAGCTATAAACAATAATATGAGACACGATCACGAGATTTTACAAGATGTAGGTTAGATACATAGTGTAACTGGATCACATAGATAGTTTCCACTTGTGTTCGACCACAACACCTTTGAATGTGACAACACATAACACTCGCGCACCCTCACATACTCACACATACACACACACATGCACACACACACGCACACACACACGCACACACACACTATTACTACTAACTGCTCCTATTTTTATCTCGTAATTACATTATTTTATTAAAACATAGAATAGCACGTACTGCAAGGGAGTAGCTACCTCACTAAACCAATCTCATACCTATAAAATAGTATTTAAAAATTGTAAATCCGTTATTGGCTGTAAATATTGTTTATATAAGTATATACCTAAGTTTAAACTTGTAAGAGCTGTGGGTTTTGTAATAAAAATAAATAAATAATGTGGTAAAAGGTGGTAAGCACACATAACTTACAAGGGAACTAGGGGCTTAGCAATATATTTGAACATGAAGATGGTAGCTACCCAGTATTAGGTACAAACAAGCTCATTTTAGGAGTCAAGCCCACGAGTCTTTCTTTACCACGAGATTCGACGTCCCTGGCACTGAGCTATCATCGTTAGTGCTTTAAGAAATGAAAGTGTGGCGGTGTGACAGCCACCCAGCTTGCAGCACGACCTCATGGCACGACACACACTTGCATGTCGCTTTGTTCGCTTGTTAGGCGTGTTAAACTGCTGTTATCTGCGACGTATGCAATGTAGGCCGCGGGACGTGCTCGCCTGCAGGTGGCCATCTCGGCGAGCGAACGGTCACACGCGACCTCCCACATCCATATAATATGCATTCTGTTTTATGAGCAAAGTCTAACACGCTGAATTGATAGTAATGCTCGTTTCGTCTGATGCTGAATTATTTTATATTATTACTGATTAACTTACATCTGTGTGGGTTTCAACCAACAGTAGTAATATGAATGGTCACTCCTAATTTAGTGTTCCTATTGCAAAGCAAAATGCGGAGATGAAAATCTTTTCATCTCCTCATTTCGCCCAGCCACAGGCTACGATTCTGTTACCACGTTATGTAACTTTTAATTTTAACTCTATAATGGTGGCCCGGGGCATAGATCATCGTGTAGACCACCACGCCACAGTATAGATAGAGAACCTTACTCTGTGACCAGACCGATGTTAGATAGATTAAGAACTCACTTCCCAGTGATTTGAATTAAAATCCGCCAATCCGCACTGAGCATGCGTAGTGGTCTCGTCTCGTCTCGTGCTGTCGTCAGTGCCCCTGAATGATGATGATCTTCCTTTTTATTTCCACTTAAATATGTGCAAACAAATTTACCAAGCTTACCAATTTACCGGGTTGCAGGTGTTTGGGATAAATCGTTTTCTCGAAGCGAAGACTTAACGAAGCGTAATCCGAAAACAATAAGGTTTTATTGGAAACTTTTTAAATTGAATCTAAATCAGCTCATTTCGATGAAATCAAATAAAACTAACTAAATTACCAACAGTTAATTTCACCATTGTGATAATTACAATCATCAATTACTTCGATAATTATTGTAAATTGATTCTATTTAATACTATTGTGGCATGTCAATAAAATTGTTAGAGGTTTTTTGTAAGCTAATTAGTAATGATTTTGTCCATCTACTAGATCGTTAAGTTATTTGTTTTCCAATTATAATGTAATTCCCGATAATGGAGCGTTATTTTGAATGACATTATAATAATGACATTCCTTGTAGGTATATTACCAATTGATTTAAATCTTGTAATAAATCATAATCTTATGTAAAATACATTTGGTACATCTAGCTTTAAAAAAAAACTGAAATGTTTTTATTGAATCGAGAAAGTAATAAGCGGTCAGAAGTCACAAACAAATACCGGTAGCAAGCATAGGGTGTTGTGGGGCGTGTGTGTGTGCAGTGTGTCGCGCGCGTGCCACACTCGGAGCACAGGACAAACTAATTTCCTGCGGCGCCACCGCCACGTCCGCCACCGCCGCCGCGCCACACACACGCCGCTTCGTATTTTATCCTCCCATCTCAGTATTTATTTCAATTTAATTAGATTCCATAAAGTAAACATACCGCTAAAAGTTTATTTTCACTGTATGCGAGATAAGGGTCGATCCTTCGGGACTAGCAATGCTTCTTGACTGCTGTTTTGTTTACCAAAGATACTTTCTGTCTCGAAGCTGCCCCCGGGGGCTCGAGTGTTTTGAAACTGAATTATAGTCTTAAAGTTTTATGTAAATTCAACATATTCCGTTGTCAGCGTCAGTTTCATTAGTCCTCATTCCTGCTCCCAAACTGACAAGACAGGCAGGCAGCCAGAGGGGCAAGCGTGGCGGGTCACACGCTACACAAAAAAGTAACCCGATATGATGTCGTTTTCGTTATTTTTTTTACAACAATATCATGTGTAGGGACGAACGTGTGTGCCGCTGCGTCCACAAAATAACGTATTGAGCAAAGCGACCGTTTTATTTTTATTTTGTTTGATTGTTTGTTAACATTCTTCTTTTTCGCGCTTTCATAGTTGGCCTTATAGTCAAAATCAATTAGTGAGTATTTCAACCCTTAAAGTACTAAAACCAATAAAAAAAACGACCCCTATATAATACATCGGTTTCTACGCCACTAATGACTACTAAATTAATTATTCTTTCAGTAACTTTATATCTGTTAGACATTACAGATATTTCGACAAAAAACAATAATAATTAGTATATGCCAAGAACGTGATAGTTAACCTCAGACAATTATTTATCTATTGTTTATGATATTCCAATAACTACCTATAGATAATTAGGGATACCTAATTATTTATATTATATTATTATGTATCTTTCTGACATCACGGCGCGAGGACCGGTCTTTTTTAAAGGCGTGCGTGGGGATACAGATCCAACACGTAGAGGCCCCTTTAAGATATGTTAATGTGTTGGGATGTGTACACCTAGCGATACTATCTCTGTCTGCACTATTGAAGAGATACAGGTAAAGACAGCACCCGCTAAGTGCAAGGACTATTACAGAAAACGGGGAACTATACTGGGTCTATGGGGGGGAACTTGCTGGACTGGTTGTTGGGCTATTGATTGAGACAACGGAACGCCTGCCAAATCAAATGTCTCAATCTTTGATGATGTTCGTTATACATATATATTTGATAATTCTGGCAGACGGTGACTCGCCACCAACTGAATGGGCCCCCAAAAAAAGTCACCAAAACCAAGGTGACAGAGGGAGCAACATTGGTGTCAGCAGCTAAGGGTAATAATAATAATATTATTATTATTATTGTATAGGTGCTACATGTTGAGGCAGTATTCCGGGATCCCTTCAATCTTATCGATATAGACAGCTGAATGACATTCACTTTTAACTACATTATGTCATTGATAACAGTATATTTTTGGGTAAAAGTTAGGTAATGTCAGTGAGTTTTCCTCAAGTATTTACCTAAGGTCTATAATGAAATATTCTTTTTGTAATCGATAGTCCAATTCTTGAGGAAGGTTATAGGCTATTTTTTATCCCGGGAATGCGGGTGAAACCGCGGGAAACAGCTAGTGTACATATATATATCATTATATTTGGTAAGAAATACTTGAGGCTTCCATCGACTGGGACCGCAATAAACTGGAACCGCGGCCCCAGCTGCCGGATTCATTTAATTGGATTTTTTGTTCCGGCAACTGGGACCACCCATAAATGGATGAAAAAAATCTATTGTTCAAGCCAAAAACCGTACAGTCAAACTAAAAAATGATTCAGTTTATAATGGCAAAATTTAACGCTTTTAGACACTTACCTTGGTGAGATTGTAGTCAAATACGGCGTGTACAAAGTTAAATCGCATAATATTTATTATTCACATTAGTAAAAGAGCGCCTCAGCTCTGTCTGGCTGAAACTCAGTGGGTCGTCTTGCGCGTTATTTATGGGCAAGCCTTTGATGTACCACCATCGTTCACCTCTCAAAGTGCCCTAAACATATGAATGTTGGTTTGGTTGGTTTGGTTCAGTGCCTCGGTGAAACCATCAATCGGTCGGGTACCTACAGAGGTAATTAGAAGGTCAACATTTTTTAATTAAATTTTCTCAATTTATAAAAGCTAACCATAATAATTATTTTGTAAAATATTTCGTGGAAATATAAAAAGTAATCTCTCTAATATAATAATACTTTGTTTGATGTTACACGAGGACGTTTCTAAGTAGGGACTAAACTGATTTGTTACCTAAGGAAAATACTCCAAATAATTTGTTTCGATTTCAGAATTAAAAATATCTTCATTTTTACTGTAAAAATGAACAAAAAAGTAGATATTATAATATTGTATGTCGTTTCTTAGCACGTTCCTAATAATTGTACTGAGAATATTATGATACTAGTTTTCGCCGCGCGGTTTCGACCGCTTTACGGAGATAAAAAGTAGACATGTCACTTCCCACAAACCAACAAACACATTTTCACATTTATAATAGTGGAGATAAAATGAATTGATATAGTATAATATAGGGATTGTGAAGTTACCATTTATTTATTGAATAATGCCTACCTACCTACGAACACAAATATAATTAAATAAGCCTGTTTTATAACAGTAAAATATTTCCACTAAATGCGTGATGTTGGAATGAAACAGCAAAGTATTAACTGAATTAGTATGTTATTGCGACAGTCGTCGGTCGGTTCGATACATTATTAGTGCGCATCGCCTCTTCTATTAGATTCGAAACGAAAAGAGCCAAGTTGCACGCACACACTAATACTTATGAATTAGCAGTTACTATTGAAATATTAAATCAAAAGTGGAATATTCCGTATTTGTTATAATAACCATTGTCGGTTTTATGGGTTTAAAGTGTTTTTAAAGTATAAACACTTCTTATAACGACTTACAAATTCGGTTACATCTTTTTCCAATCCTAGGTCGCCATATAAGGTTGTAAGTTCGGGAGATTAATAAAGACAAACGTACTCAACGTTTGTCTTTAATGATTTATTGATTACATGCATACGAGTACATTGTAAATATAGTATAATTAGTAAAAATTGCTATCAAACTCAGTAATTTAGCAGAAATAAAAACATCGAACGAATGTCTCCTAGTTCCGTTATCGTACCGAGAAAAACATATTATTATATTTAAGTTATCGATCTAAGAGATTAATTCAGTTTTCACTCGTAGTTATTTGGTGAAAATACGTTAATTTTAGGGCACGTTTATTGAAGGGCAAGCCGCAACGTTCAATCATTCTGTTTCGCAACGTTCATGGAAACAGAATGATGGAGGTGATAAGAATAAGGAATTAACATAACATTCATCGATGCTTTAGGATTGAATTACAATGAATCAACTCGGTACCCTATACTGATATACAAAGTGCGGCGCATTGACCGGTTTTACATCACTTTCTCTTTTTAATTAACTATCGGTTATTGTAAGTGCCTGTCAATTAGGAATAAGACAAGTTTAGAATGTAGAGAGGATGGTGTAATTGTACGTTTCAGTTGTGAAAGTAGAGTGGAGATGTGTTCAGGTCGTTGACATAATCGGTAAAGTTCTGATCGGTGCTCGTGACCGTTACGTGCTCACGACTCTGCTCGGCTGGTGCTCGCTGCTCACCGGCCTGTGCGGTGTTTACTCTCCTAACTGTTCGGTTACTCACTCCCGAATAATTTGATGTCACGCTCACGCGCCCGCGCCGGTTACAGTTCCAGCCATCTGTTAAAGTATAGTTTGAAAGACTGTGACTCTGTGCAGTCAGCCACAAGACGGCACGACTGCATAACAACTGCCAAGAGCCTAGACAGTCCACTTGCCGTAGCGAATGAAAACTAAACTATCGACAACAAAGAACTTTCGATCCACACTGTAATCAGTAATACAACTTACTTATAGATAGGTACCTGACTTAAAGAAAGTGTCTTGGAAGCTAGTTTTTGTTTCAGAGGTAATATTGTCATAAGATATTGTGGAAAATTATAAATAAATATAGCTCTAGCTCGAAGCAAATACCGGTTTTCTTGTCAATATGGCAATAAACACGTGTTTACTTTCTGGTCTGGAGAATTGTCACATGTGGTTAGACTACGCGTCGCGTCGTGACGTGATATCCCGAGGGCGGACGCGGACGCGGCGTTGGAAGCGGGTGGCGGAGGGTGGTGGTGGGTGGCGGCGGGTGGTAGCGGCGATTTCTTTGATAAACATCAACTCTCCTAACTACTACACACTGTTTACAAACAATCAAACCTGATGTTTACTACACCACGTGACTTCCGTAAATTTTCATAACTCTACATTGTCTCGTCGATATTTTTGGGCCTATTATGGAATTACTATTATATGTAGGTATATAAGATGTAAGTACTAACAAAATATATAAGTTATAATTACTTGAAATAAAGATTTACTATTATTTTATTATATTATTTAGCAACCTTCTAGTGCGATGTTAGGGTTTCACGGACAATACGCTACAATTTCAATTTTGAGTGAGGTTCGCTACTTTCGCTTCGCTACTATCCCTGATAGTACAAACATCTAACATCGCATTAAGTACATAACTTGTACATATTTCTAGGCTACCAAATAAGTCCATAATGTTTAGTGAATGAAGATAGAGTCGTGAAGAGGATCTCACTAAAATACCAAGGTAACCCAAAAGAAGATCGCATTACTAAGCAGACATACCTACAAACAGGACAAACTACTATCAAATAACAGAAAACTGAAGTTGATGTAAACAACCCTACGATCGATTAGATACAACTGCATCTAAAATGGCGCGTGGGACTAATATGGAATCTAAAAACTAATAAATTATTCGTATACATTCACTCTACACGTTCACTACTACACGTTGATATCATTCAATCACAGAGCAGAGTATATTTAATTATTCCGTGGTTTCAATAGTGACATGTCGGGATGTCATGCGCAGCTGCAGCAGGCAGCACGCAGACAAGTGTGCGGCACTGCGTCATGCACCGCTCCGCATTGCCTCACTCGCTCGCTGACTCGTCCCGGATGATTATCCCTAGCCCCCGAGATTACCGATCCCTCGATCATACCCTAAGACATTCCAGATTGAGGACATTCTATACCAACTAAACATCAAATACCAAGTTTACTTATAAATGCAGTAACAAATATGATATAACACAAGACATTAGCGCATTGTGGTACGACAACATTAAGATAACGAAATGTACAGTATGGGTACAAACTACATATATTAATGAGTTACATCGTTACATACAAATAGAGATAATAAAATTCTGTACACACCTCGGTAATTGACATACATCGATAATAAGCATATTATACAGAACACGTGTGCGAGTAGGTACTGAGAGATGCAAGTAGGTACTGAGAGATGCGAGTGAGCGAATTGTACGTTCTACGCAGCTTAACAACAATTAGATGCATGCATCCCCGAGTGTCCGGTGGGGCTGCAACGTTTGAGTGACGTCCGGGACACGACTCTCCGCGTGGGGGGTGAAGGTACCGGATTCGTCACACCACTAAGCTCTATCGACTGTCAGACGTCAAACGATAGTGATTTGTTTGACTTCGATATTATTATCTACCCTTGATAGAGCGAGCCATTCTGTAAATAACATAATGTTGTATAAAACAACACGTATCTAGCAATCTACTTATAGTTAATAATTTTAATATAAAGATGCTGATTTATTAACTAATTAAATATACCTACATGGTCCGTCGCTTCGTTACGTGTCAAAATAGTGCGCGTTTCGCTATTATTAGTAAAGGAACAGTATGTTCACTAATCGAGGGTGCGGTGCGGCGCAGCGCGGCGCGGCGCGGTTCTTTAGGGGACCATGTTTGCCTATTTTGCATGAACGTTAGCTGTATCAAAACTAAGTTATTATTACTTGCCTTTGCTAGTTACATTTTTTAATGCGGAAGTACATTGATTGTTCTTCGTATTCCATGCTAATACACTATTTGTATTGCTACAAAATTAACTTGCTGCATATCTTACCTGTCGTTCACAAAACCAATATAAACCATTACGATTTATCTCAGGAGGAACACTACCAAGTCAAACATATGAATGACTAGCTTTTCCGCGCGGTTTCAACCGGGATAAAATATATCCCATTTTATTCAAGGATAATGTAGCATTCTAATAGTGAAATAAATTCTAAAATCGGTCCAGTAGTTTTTGAGTTTATTCGTTACAAACATGCAAAAGTACAAATCTTTCCACTTTATAATATTATTACTAGCTTCCGCCCCGCGGTTTCACCCGCGTTCCCCAGGGATCTTATGTTTGCCCGGGATTAAAAGTAGCATATATTCTTCTCCGTACCATAGGCTATCTGCATACCAAATATCATCGCGATCGGTTCAGCGGTTTAAGAGTGAAAAGGTAACAAACAAATAAACAAACAAACTCTCTTTCACATTTATGATATAAAAGTTAGGATTATTATTATTAGTATTAACATATTAGCACTAGTCGGCAGCCAGTTTACGGTCAAAGAAGAATTAAAATGAGCAAACACCGATAATAGTAGGGGTGGTAGGGGCTGGGGTGGCTCGACTTCATAAACCCGATATTCCTTTAGGAGGAATGCTTGGCGCCCACACTATTTAATCTATCGTAACCGCGCCGCGCGCCGCCCGAGCAGACCCGCGCCCGCTGCTCTACCCCGTTATAGGCGCTTCTAATTAAACGCCATCTGGAAGGCGATTGACTTTCACTACTTCTTAGCTTGCGCTTTCAGTGAAAGGAAACTATAATACAGTGGTAGAGAACACTTTAGTAATGCTCGCCTTGCTACTTACCACCCTCAAGTTGAATTCATTGCCAAACGCCTCCGGTGGGGTCGTTTCTTTCAAAGTTGTGTTGCACACGAGCTATCACGTAACCACACTATGAGATTGTAAAAATACAAATAAAGGTAAATCTGTATTTCCTTTATCGTGAATTACTCCATGATTACAATGACCATAACTTACCAAGCATTCTTAGTTTTTAAGTCATAGAGACATAAAATTTGGAAAATATATTCCTTTCGTAACGTGTGGGTGTACCGAGAAAGGTTCTTTTTCAAAAATTATACCCTTATGTGATAAAATAGGGGAATGAGGTTGAAACTGCGGGTCAATTCTGTTCTGTAGTATGAAGCAATTGATATAAAGTTCCGTGAAATCATTTATCGGGTTCCTAAATACTGTTATAACTGGCTAATTAACTATTTTATGGTCAATCTAAGGATAATTGAGTAGACGCAGCGTGGCAAAGGGCAGGAAATATAGTCATCGCAAGTAGCCATTAGTACCCATCAGCTTCCTGGAAGCTGCAGTTAGGAGCTAGTAACTTAATAAGGACGTCTAATTGAATCATAACCGGTCACTAGTCGCTCGCTACGACACGACACGACACGACGACGCGACGGGAGCGATGCAGACTCCTTCTATTGACTCATAATTGACTCTTTAAGAATCTCGGAGCTCGAATTACAACACCAATAAAGTAAATTAAGTTATTCGATATCAGAATATTTATTGAATTTTTCATTGTTATAGACGACGTGCGTACTGTAGATAGAGTTTATATCTGATTGACAAATAAAAGTCTCAAATTTAGATCAATTAGCGCGTAGACAAAAAATGAAGCATAGATTGAGTAGAGTGCGATCATTGACTTGGCGATCAGTGTTTTGTTCAGCGCTCGGCCACACTGCTGCTGCGCTCGCCTCTCGGATATAAGACACATTTTTTGCAGTAAATACCAACGTACAACACTGATTACTTTCAAGCAAAAAAGATGGAAGTGATTGTGTGTCATTATCGTTATTGTGTGCAAAAACTAATGAAAAAAATCTAGTAATAAGCATGTAGGTATTAGTAGAAAAACAACATTCGAAATACATACTCGTACATAGATTGATACGTATGATCCTTTATATTGTACTATTTTATTTGTCCGTTTCTGAGAAGTTATTTCGTAACTATGGGCTAACTAAACTACTAATTAGTGATGCTTGGAGAGGAGAGGAGCGACCCGTCCGCGCATCCGCGTCCGGAAGCTGCGCTAATGCATTCCCAGCGTGCCTGCGCGCGCGTCACTCAATACACCAGTTCGGTAAACGATAGTTAGAATTCCTTCTTGTGGATATTCTTTTGCCTTCTAGACGTCTCGGCTGCACATCGGCAATATCCCTGGTATTGTTGATGTCCATAGGCGACGGTAGTCACTTACCATCAGGTAGATTATCTGCCTTCTATCTGACATAAAAAAATATTTAAAAGCATTAGTGAATCTATTTTAGAGATATGTACTATTTTTTTTTTTTTTAAATTTGAACTTGTTCAGGTTATTATTTTTTATTTATTTTTCTTGTTGTTTTTTTTTTTGTTTATGTGTATTATATTTCTTTTAAAATTGTTAAAAATTTAATGGAAAAAAAGCCAACATTGTCAGATTGTCCAAAAAAAAAAAACAAAATATAAACCTAAACTGAATAAATGGCTTTGACTTTGACTTATCTGTCTGTCTGATTGGTACACTTTCGTGGCTCAACTACCGAACTGATTTTGATATATATTGTAGTTTAGTAAGTTTGCAGAGGGGTAACTAAAACCCGAAGATAATCATAGATTATGAAACGGTGGGGGTCTGCTTTTTTATTTTATTTATAAAGCTATTTCAGAAATTTCACGTTTGCTTTCAAAATGTTATTACTTATATTCTTTGGCAAATTATAGTTTTTGATCAGTAAACATATCTTGGTACCCTTCACGACGCACATGTGTCAGAGGAACGAGCTACAGCGACCGGCGCGCGCGCATAACACGAGCTGTCAATTTCATAACTGGAGCAAGACTGACGCGACGACAAGCGAGACGTAATGCATCTCATTTATATCTATAAATAAACACCCTATATTTTATTTAAAATGTTCAATAACGTGTCTAAATGGGATATACTCATAGTGCCAGATGTCTACTCCGGAGGAAGTATAAAAAATATGATCAGTAAAAAACTAAATGCCTTTACCTCGGATATCGCCAAGCAATAGGACAATTTATCATAGAGTTATTGACAAAACCTCCAATCAAAGGATTTAGAAATTACCAGAACTATGATGTTACTATATCCTACCTATGTTTGTAGGTATAGGTAACCTAGAACATGGTACATGTATGTGTGTGACTACGTACGTGTGTAACACCGTAAGTGTCAGTAATGAAAGCGCACTCACTAATCCGGATAATCGTATTGAATCTAATTCAAGGAAAGCTGTAATGAGGGAGGCGAAGCTTTCTCACGCGCCATCGACCACTCGCATACATCACATATAGATAGGCACGAATGGTACGTAGGTTGGTATAAGGTGGTGGTGTGGTGATTGATTTACAATGCGCTCCACGCACTCGCTGGTACGTAACCTGCGCGCTGCGGTAACACATACAACTGTATGTATAATATCTCTGTCCCCGTGCTCTGTGCCACTCGCATCAGCATCTGAAGTCCAGAATTTTTCCCAAATGTTTGGGATGTTTTTTAACTTTGTTTGTTTGGCTGCCTACTGCCCTTATCTTCCTTACTTGCTTTATGCTCACAGTCACCACCTACAAAAGCATCATTTGGTATTGCAAAATTATGGACAAATAAAAAGTAAGTATTTTTTTAAATGTTCCTTCTGGCAAGTCATTGATACCGCGGAGAAAAGACAGTTATATTACTGAGTATCGGAAGTAGTCAACGAGGGGTTGAAACATCGGGGGCTTTTTATTCCTTTGAAATGATATCAAATATCCTTCTTATGAACGTTATGTTACGGAGCGAATAAAGGACGTTCTATGGCAATGAGAATGTCGAAACTTTACGGATGTGTCGACACTTATGAGCCCAGCCGCTCACCTTATACAACCCGACACAATACACGTGTCGATTGAATAGCGGCGAATAGCACATCGTACAATGCTTGCATTACGTCTCACAGTTCTGTTGTCGGACGGCAGCGAGCAGGATGTCCCATTGGGTTTTCAGCGAGCGTTCACTCGCCTCTCGCCTCTCGCCTCCCAACAGGTTAGATAACAACGTGTTATACAATACAACCGAGCGATTGAACTGTAGAAAGTTAAGTATTATACTCATTGCATAATGTTAGAGTCTTTACAATCTTATTCGGCTGACACTGAACTGAACAGCGGTAATTGCAAACCGGTCACTGGTCCACTTTAACGGAGACAAAGATGGTCGTGAAACCCGCAGAAAAAGTAAATGAGACTACAGCGTAAATAAAAACTAGGGAGGTACAGCACAAAATCAACAAGAGCCTATTAGCATCACTATTAATACCAACGATTATAATCAGTCTGAGTCATTTGCAGATTTGTTTCAACATTTATTCACGCACGTAGACCGGTCACCGCTACATTTTGTGATTTTCCAAAACTCGTTTTTTTTGCCATAACATTGTGAATGGTGCAGTAGATGTGAACGAAATAGTCGGCGATGCAGTAGATGGCTCGATGCGTCTCCCGCATATAAAACAATTCACGAAGCTCGTTTAGCGCGCTGCAAAAACAACCGGCATTCAGCCGCAGCGAGCTCCGCGGGGTATTGTTAAAGCTACAGGAATTTGTTTTGTGTATCACAGTATTCACAAATGGTCCGGCTAATGTACTAGGGGGGCGGCGAGAATCGAGAGCATTTTTTAGATTGCATAGAATAGCTTTTAAACAATGGGTGAATAATTTAAGATTTAATTTCAGAAATATTAGGTACATCCGAAGTATTTGTGAAGTAAGCATAGCTTCTCTCTTAGAATAAAAGAATGCTGTAAGCGAGACAAATTTATTGTTATAAGCTCTTGTGCTTGTCTTTACCAATGTCCCGAGCCGAGGCGAGTCTGTCCGCAATGCAATGGGGCTCTAAAGAATATCGAGAGATTTGGAAACATGGTTCTGAAATGAAATGAAATGAAATTTATTTAGCAACAAAACTAAAAGGATTTCCGTTAACTAAATTGCTAACTCTCCTCAGTAACACAATTTACTCGCTTTGTTGAAATTGCTGAATAGAGTTTAATATTTGGAATTATGTTCACCATTTGAGTACAGCTTTTTGGTACATCATTGAATACATTGGTCGTTGACTCAATTATTTGATGGCTTACACTTTATATCTTGTCCAACAGTTCTTTTTATCAAATAGTCAGTGCATTATACCGATATGACTCAGTTGGATAAACTGGGCAATCGTCATCACTAACAGGATATAAAATATCCACGTAATGTTTTAAGAATCAGCGACAGCAATTTTAGAAATGATTGTGAAAGAACGGATAGAGATAAACGAGTAATACCTACGTGACTTACCGAAAAGGAGGTCAAGATCATTACATAACACCAAGCACGGCATTAGCGAATGTATGATAAACTGATTATAGACGCAAATGAGTATATGAATAATAGGCTTTTTGTTTGTTGAACTTACAATACAAATAACTACAAATCGTTTTAAATATGGTACATAATGGGACGTGTAGCAGAAGCCGTAAGTTTCTGCAGATGTGGGCACAGATCAATGGGGTGCATGCACTGTATGCATTGTGTTCTGTGATCAGTATGCGCGCGGTCTGCGTCTGCCTGCTCTCTGCTCACTGCTCTCTGCTCACTGCTCACCAACACAAAGCTTCGTCGCATCTGCCAATTGTATAATGCACTCTGTTACATGAGTATCTTGTAATAACTCAAAATTTCCTGTGCTGGGTTCAGAAATTACGCCGTCCACCGTGGACGTGTAACATCTTATCTTATGAGACGTGTCGATTAATTCTTCATTTCTAGTTACTGCCGTCCCTACACTATCATAGATTCTGTTAAATGTAGTCTGACCCATTCGTTCGCAGCAAGTTGAACATGAATCTGCAAGTAGGCATCAGATCATTTTATCATTTATGATTGCACTTTAGTGATAAAATAAGGAGACGCTGCAGACATGTATAAAGAGGATAATAAAGACAGCACAAGCGACGAGTAAGATAGAGCGACAACTACAATTGTAGTGCAAACTGTTCGCCGCGCTGTCACATGACATGACGCCTTTGTACCGCTACTGTACTGCAGCTGTACTATGCAACATTCATGCCGTCACAAATGTTCCTTTATGTTCTAAAGGTATGCTCGGACTTTATCAACGGATGCGAATGAGTGAGGACTACAATAATTAATAGTACCTGAGTAAGAGAATATATCTGGCAGTCCTCGTAGTTATTAGTTGAGATAGTTATTTAAACTCACTTCTATAATTAGTTTTTTTTTTATATAATAACGATTGAATTCACACTAGATGTATAAACTACACGTTTAATTCCTGTTGTAAATAAGTTACTACGTGATTAAATTGTATTTACTAGCAATCACTCTTCATTAGGTGTACACGAAGTGCGTCGTATTAGGCATGTGATGCACACACATAATGTAAGCAACTAATCTATGTATATATTATATGTACCTGTGGATATACAAACGTGCACATGTTAGCTGAGCTGGGCATCAAAGCTGAGTGCTGAATGGTGGCCTGGCTTTCATTTAAATAGCTGTAGTGATATACAGTATGGGCCGGTTGTCATGACCCCACAAGTCGTAAGTTCGATTCCTGCTCAGGGGCTGCAGTCTCGACATAGAACGATCAGATTATAACGAAATTCAGTAGTGTCTTAACGATTTCTATACTTAACGATTTCTCGTAATGTTTGCAAAAACTGCGAACATTTTTGACAGCCCGGTATCTAGGCTTGCATTTGTCGTAAACATCGTCATGGCAACCAATGTTTTTCTTTATTATCTAGCGATCGGTAGTTTGCGATGACATTTCATGTATGTCAAGACTGCTGGCCGACAAATATTTGCGTATAGGATGCTTAAATATCTGTTTGCTCTGAATCTGGGTGTAAATAATTATATCCAGATTGGGAGAGCGGGAGTTCATTAAAAATCTCACGTCAACTTTATAATTCAAATAAAATACATTATAGGTAATAGAAAATGGAGTGTCTCATTTTGACCACAAAAACACTCATGGCTACTGATATTTTTAATTCAAGAACAAAAATTGGTATGGACAATCGTACTAATATTATAAATGCGAAAGTTTGTGAGTATGGATGTATGTTTATTACTCTTTCACGCAAAAACTACTGAACGGATTTGAATGAAATTTGGCACAGAGATAGATTATAGTCTGGAATAACACATAGGCTACTTTTTATCCTGAGAAAACATAAGATCCCTCAGGAGCGCGGGTGAAACCGCGGGGCGGAAGCTGGTATGAAGTATTTTCTATGCCCGAGATTCCCCGAAAAGAAACCATACTACATCAATATCAGTTATTTGGTTTCCATAGTACAAGCTCTGCTTAGTTTGTGTGAGTGAAGAAAGTTCCAAGATATAGGTATTTATATGTTTCAAATTAAATAATTTATGTGTTGTGAGGACACCCAGCGCTTTGTTCATCGGCTATAAACAAACAAACCATTCATGAGCAATTCTCTTCGACTGTTCCACTGCGCCAGTTGCACTGCACTGCATGCACTGAACTGTATGTAGATAGATAGGAGTACTTACAAGGACCACTCACTCCTAGATAGTGAACAGCCGCCGTCTGATGGATGATGTGACCCCTTTTCTTATAACTCAACGAATGCTTGTACTATCTAATTGATCCAAGATAGCAAGATATGCATCAAGTTAGTCCAAATTTAATTTAATCTCAAATGTTGTATTTATTATCAATCTATCTATCTCTTTATAGTATAGAAATCTCTTTCTATATAATACTAGCTTCCGCCCTGCGGTTTCACTCGCGGTCCCGAGTGCTCCGATTGCCACCAAACCTTACAGGATTACCCGCGGGCCTAATATGAAGATTGTCTGAAAATTTCATTGAATTCGGTCCAGCCGTTTCGGAGTCTATAAGGAACATACATACATTCTTTCTCTTTTATATAATAATATATAGATAATAGAAAATGTAGCATCACGGCCGAGTACCACTAATTATCCATCCATACTAATATTAGAAAGGCCAAAACCGCTGAACCGATCGCGATGAAATTTGGTATGCAGATAACCTATGGTATGGAGAAGGACATAGGCTACTTTTTTCTCCGGAACGCGGGTGAAACCGTGGGCTAAGTGAGCTAGTGAGCTAGTTGAATATATTTACCAAATTGATTGGGGGTGATGTAGGAATAACCTAATAATAATAATAAAGGAGGAACCTACTAAACGGATTTACATGCGGTTTTCACATGTTAATAAAACTTAATTTGGATCTTCGAATAAAGGAAATAGGCTGACGGGAAGAAAAGGTATAGAAATGTTATGAAGTTTAAGTGAAAGCAAACCGCAGACGAAAATACTGGCGGAAATATTTTTTCATTCTGATCATTTTTGCTGGTTCTTCTTCACGCACGGCTAATCCGATCCTAAACTCTGCTTAGTCTCCTATTTTCACTGTATGCACAGAGTTAGGAGAAACGATTCGGATGCCGCTAAAATAATAATGACATTATCTAATTGTGATGAAAAGACGGTGATCAAATACCTACCAATTACAGTTGCTTGTTCCAAGGACATTTCTTTAGTTCGCTTGTAGTTGACCCCGTAGGCGCATACAACGTTATTAGTACCTCGATAATATATATATATTATGTTATTTCAACTTGTACAACGTACCGCGGTATACGGTATATACAGGGTGATTTTGTTATCACTGGCAATACTTGCAGGGGTGGAAGTACTCATCAATGTGAACAACTTTTATTATAGGGCTAACTCTGATATCGCGTAAAATAATACGGTTGATTCATACATTTTGGTCGAGTAGGTATTGAACTTTTGTATGGAACAGCTGATAATTTTTTCATGATTTCACAGTTAGTCCTATAACAAAAGTTGTTCACATTGATGAGTACTTCCACCCCTGCAAGTATTGCCAGTGATAACAAAATCACCCAGTATACGGTACCCGATATTTTGAAAGCTCAAATAAAATAGAGATCATATCCAGTGTAGTATTGTATATCTACCACATGCGGTCAAACCGCATTCTTAGCTAACTAGCTAAGTTCTTCTTTGTCAACTGACAAAGAAGAATTTTCATAATAGATCCTTCCTGGAACCTTATTAAGTTTTAACATAAAAAAAGAGCGTTACCGAAAAAAAGGTGATTATCTAACAGAAGTTAGCGCCTCTCTACCTACGTCTACTCTTACATAAGTAAAGCCTGGGTGCGTAAACAGCAGGATCGAAATAGCTAAGTTACATAATAAGGTCTACATTATGAACCGAGCCGGATGGACATCGACTACCGGTGCGGGGTGCGGGGACTTGAGTTACCTTACCTGTCAATTGAATCAATTATTTAACTGTACGAAGCTTCAATGCCACCATTAAGATTGGGCAAGTGCGAAGCCGCGCTAGTTATATAACATTTCAAGGTTCATTCGCTCTAAGCGGCATTTAATGAACGTTTTGTTGGACAATGATTTATGCGCACATCTCCGAAACTGTGTCAGATATCAGCTATCAGCGGTTGTCTCATTAGTCCCGACTACCGACGCGAAGTTACGTTAAAAGCTGCGTTATCTATAAGTAGCCTGTGATGACGTCAGCGGCGCGGCGCCGCGCCACAGTCCTGCGTACACGCATCAGCCGGCAGTCGCCAGACCCTAATGACGATCCAGAAACAACTACAAAATAAATTAATACTTATATAAATAGTGGAATGTAAAAAGGTATTATGTGATCTTTCTGTGAAACCACACCGAGCCCTCGTGGTCGACTATGTCCTTAAACGCTATTAGGGCAAGCTTATGTTTATGTTGATACTTCGGTAGGTACATTTGAGATTGTGTGTTACTATAAGTCACAAGAAACTCTCAATTCAACAATTAGGTGGGATTCCTCAAAAAAAATATTATTATCATTTTTTTTCTAATGTTCTAATTTGAATACATGGTTTAATTGTACGTTTTCACAGTTATAGATAATAGGATATAATTAAGGACAGGTTTGGTGATGATAATGTAATAGTTAGGCATCCATGACGACGTCATTTAAAACACGTTTCGACATTCAATATCCAACGTGACGCGGTGTCTAATGTCTATATCTACTGTCAAGACGTGACCCGCGGGGTTACGTAACATTACAAATTCCTCGAATTATTTTAAAATTAGGAGAGGTTCTAACCGGTTTCTAAATACGCAAGCACATTGTCCATCCACAGTATAGGAGCCGGTCCACACTCGCATAGTGATCTACAACGGATCGCCTGATGTGGGTTTCAGTCGTGTTTCGGGAGTAAATTATGTCTAATAGTCAAATCCTACAAAATTTGCCACATAAAGAGACAAACTACCTGTTATTGTTCTTTAGTAAAACACTTGCCAAATCTTGCATTCTCAATCCTTGTCACTTCCCACCAAGCCACCCCAAACCTTGGCTTATGATTTTAAGTTGGTAATAGGTACCTACCAAAGATTGAAAAATGTTCCTACAAATCAAAAATCTCTTATCATCATGATTATGGTTTTTCCGATGGATGTCATTACTGTACCTAAATATTGAATTAATAACTCATTTATACAAATAGTAGGTAATGTAAGTGATAGGTACACAGGGTTAAAAACAATTTGTTAATTATCGATATTTTAATGAATTAATTTGTCTCATTTGTAAATGGGTTACTTACGGCAGTCGTGGACGATGACAACATAGGTATCGTGAACAATTAATTGTAAATACCATTATCTACAGAGGACGATGCACTAACAACAATGCGCTACCTCGGTAGGTAATGTTAATTATATTATATCATATTATGAATGACAAAGGGTATGTATGTATGGACATCAACGACGCTCGTCGATGCAGCGCATTGGGCTGTGATCGTCCTGTTGTTACTCGACTATTAGTTAGTTGTTCCTCATGCACGGCCGCGGCCGTCGACATAGCTGGCTCCAATCAGTCGGCTCGGGTACCTTCTGGGATTATGCGACTAGTTAGCGATTAGGTACACGTAACAGAACTTATTATTATATTGTATATTCAGTAGTATCTATACTACATATAATATTATAAAGTTGAACAGTTTGTTTGTATGTTTGGTTGAACGCGCGCATCTTAGGAACTACTGGTTCGATTTCAAGAATTCTTTTAGTGTTGGATAGCCCATTTATCGAGGAAGGTTATAGGTTACTTTTTATCCCGGGAAAACACAAGATTCCTCAGGAACGTGGGTGAAACCGCGGGGCGGAAGCTAGTAATATTATAAAGTTGAAGAGTTTGTTTGGTTGAACGCGTGAATCTCAGGAACTACTGGTTCGATTTGAAAAATTCTATAAGCTATATTTTATCTCGGAAAAACATAAGATCCCTCGGGACGCGAGTGAAACCGAAAAGCTAGATACAATAATACACTACACGTCATCAGTTTGTACTGATTGCGTGTCTTCCACCGAACGTTGTACCAGCAACGCCGCATTCAACATTAGCTCCTACATGAATGATGAATTCCTAACTGAATAAACTAATTACTAACCTAATTCTACGAACCTGTCCACGAATCAGCTTGACCCATTATAGTGGTGTGAGCAGTGAGTGAGTCAACGTTCGGTAGGTACTTACATAGTAACAAACAACATCGTCTATTTTCGGTTTCCTATTTCTAGACGTGGCGGACGTTGCGACACATGACCGCAGGTCAACGGTCACCCGCCGCGGCCGCCTCGGCCACCGTGGTCGCGCGACTGACTCATCGATATCGATATTTTGTCAACGTTCTCAATAACAAACTAATCATAAAATGTGTGCCAGCTAAAATTGAGCTAATTACCTACTCAATAAGATGTCGTGTGGCCGTTGTACGTCCACTATATTTAATATTCGTAGTAATCGAACGACTTGACATTTACGGTCAACGGCGCACCACCTCCGGCGCAGCGATCTGGCATTCCATAACCGGGCGTACTGTGTATGTGTGGGTATCTGAGGACGCGAGCGCAAGGCTGTCCACATACCGCGCCACCATCGGCAGGTCGCGGCGCGGTGCGCAGTGCGCACACACCCGCACCGTGCCGTGTAGTGATGTAGCGCTCGTGTGTGGTGGTGCCGACCGGACCTGCGCTGCATCGAGTTCGTTCGATGCATAAATAAGAGAACGCAAATTGCACCTGCCGCCGCGCCCCGCACCCCGCTTATGCCCCTATCCCGCACAATTAACAAAGGGAACGAACTACGACGGGTCTACGACGACGTGAGACGTTTGTCTCAAAATTAACCATTTGTCTGAATTATAAATCTTCTTGTTTGAGTTCTCGAGGGAAACAAAAATATAATTTAGGTACTATTACTATTAATGGTAATTTTTTGATTGCCTTATAGAAGGTTCTGCTAGTAGGTATCCAGATGTAGCTGTAGATCGATAGTTAGTAATCGATATTGAGTGCAAGAGGGCCAACTTGACTATATATTAAAGTAAAGTAATTTTTGATATAGGTAGTATGGGTTAAAACCGACGCGACGCTCCTAACGAAAAACTGGCTTCTTCGAGCTAAAGGGAAAGTTCTGAGTAAGTATATGCAAAAGGGGAACTTGAGGGTATTTGGTAAGTTCAGGTAAGTACCTGGCCTACCTTCTTTAGTTGATTCGTAAGAACAACAAGTCAAGATTAACTTTGCAGGTAGGTCGGTTATACGATAATCCTCCTTATTCAGACCCATTCGGTTGCCATTCCGATCGGAAAGGACGGTTTTATTTAGTAAAATTTAGGCTGATACTGTGTTAGTCACATAATTCATTTGCCGCGATCGTGTACCGATCGACTGCCTCATTGCAAATGGTTGGGATTGGGACCACAACCGATCAGGTCTGAATTATCCCGAATATCCTGTTTATTGAGATGCGGAACCGAATTCTAGAAATCTTGTGGCAACTCCGCTATTTGATTTAGCACCCACCGAGGCTCAAGCGACTGTTTGTATGGATGAAGTAACATTAAAAAGCGCATCAACTGTGGCAGGTAAATACTTAAATGTGGACAGCAGCGATTGCGCGAAACTTTCTCAAAACAATGTGCCAAAGAATGCGAGCGGTTATCGGCCATTAGCGCTCGTCGGTGTTTGCATTGTCTCCGGACTCCGGAGTGCGGGCGCATTCTCGGAACAGTGGCGCGGATGCCGCGCTCGCCCGCCCGCCAGCGTCACCCGTCAACCAGGTCGGAGAAAGCGACCCGCTCCGCCCCACGCCCCACTTCGCGCCCCTTGCTTCACCGACCTGACTACCACATAATCAGAAGAAGTAAGTACCTATTACCGCCGTGTCTGCTTGTTCTACATGTGCCGACGCGACGTCACACTGCTCTCCATGACACTGCCCGTTCACAAAAGTAACCTGTGAATGGTTTTCATTCACGGGTCCTATCAGATTAATCCTGATTGGATTAGGTAATTTTATTTTGGGACAACTACCGACTGACAATGTATCTGGGCTGTTTTGGTACGTTTGGTACAATGAATTCCTCAACGACACGCTTTTATCGTAGAATTCAAGAGACCAGTATGTACAATTCAAAGAATTCGACACTTATTACAAATAGCATAGTCTAACAATTAAGTGTTTACTTCTGTAGCATTAGCACAGAGAGAGGACGATGGTCACTAACACTACACTTGTACCTTAACCTGTCAGAGTTGCAAATTGCTATACACTGTGTGAGTCGCATCGTTATTGTTCATCGTCCGTCACACCACACACTGTAACACTGTGTTATCGATGATCCAAATTCGCCTTATGATGAGAGACGTCACACGACCGACGGTGACCTTCATACATTCCACATACTATTTGTTTTAGCAATTTGATCCAATGAACCCAATACGGCTATGTTAATGATACCTACCTCGTGCGTGTGTGGACGCAGTGGATGGATGGATAAATGGATAGCAGCTTGCCGCCGCGCCCGCGACGGTTATGCGATCGTAATGCAGCTCAGCACATGAGCCGCAAATTTCACCGAAAGTAAAGCGTAAATTAAGTGAATTGTACAAGTTTAGTATTAGTACAATACTTACCGCTAGCCGGTACATCTCTGCGTTTACGCTTTCTACAAATGTTGACATTGTTTGTGAATCGTGCAGTATGCGCGTAAGTAGCACACCACTATAGGAGAATATTCTAGCACAAATTTTGCGTATCATGTTATTATGTACCTTGTGAGTAAATTGCTTTTGAGCGAAGATGTGGCACGGCACGGCTGCGAGGGATCTGCAATTATTGCCAATTGACGGCGTGTCCGACTCTGTGCCTAGGACGAGGCTAGGTAGATATGTCTACAATATCCAGCCATGTACACTAGCCTTGCTATAGTATAAGTGAATAAACAAGTAAGGGATTCAAATGAATTACAGTACGACGTGGTCCATATCGACACGAACAACGGTAGATATGATGATTTGTGTTCGGACAAACAATCTACGTGTGTAGTGTACCTATATTGAACAAATTTATACAAAATGACAAATTCTCCACTCCATGTATCTATGTATTTTACATGCCGATTATGATTGTGATGTAATTGTTAGACTGTTTCAAGGCAATATGTTCTAGTTGTATCGAAATGTAACCTTGCTATTTAGTTATTTATTTTTATTTATTTATTTATTTTATTTTATTTTTATTGGGGGACCAACAGCTTACAAAACATTGTGTGTAGGGTATCTTTATAAGAAACAGGTGAGCCAATGAAAGGTCCTCACTGATAGCTACATAATACTAATCTGAATGTCGTTACTGTCATAAAAAATAATATTATAAAAACTTTACATGACGATGAGAAGTACGCATTATAATATTTAACATATTTTGTTCAAGCACGCTCCAGTCAAATAGTTGCCTATTTAATTATATATTATAAACCTAGTTACAAAAGAATATATAGTTAGTTATAGAGGTTGGTACCTCTATAACTAACGCTGTGAATGACAATATGTCTTGGATCACTTCCAAGTTCGAGCCGTAATCAGGACGTTGCCTCACACCTACTCGTACACTAATGATCTTACACATTTTGTTTTGTTGAGCAACCAAAGGGATGGAATGAAGAGTACACGCTGTTATATTAAGAAATTAATATAGGTATTAGAGGAAATTTGAAAGTAGCGCCAGTGAACAATGTTGAAAAGTCTACCTACTTTACTATTTTTTTTCACAAGGAGAGGTCATATAGAGAGATGAAAATCATACAACGGAGGGAGTCTTGGATTGTCACAAAAGACAAGAATATATAGGTGGGTTGTGTGAATGGTGACGTTTGTAGGAAAGGAGTGATGACTGGAATGAGGGCTGACATGACACGGAGAAATGAAAAAGTTCCTTGTGGCCTTTTCTAACCTTGAATGTCTCGACTACAATATATACCAGTCGTTAGGCGTACCTAATGCGTTATCAAACCCTCCTCACGACTAGCAGCACAGTACAGGTAGCGGTGTAGCGGTTAGTTTGTTGCGTCACTCTAAGTTGGCAGTTAGCTTGCAATAACGTTGTGATTGTTGTGACGTGCGCGACCGATACACGACCACCAACAAACAAATGAGTAGATACGTGATCGTCGAGGTAGACTGCGCAAGCGCGATGCGGTGTGGGCCGCGGCCGGTGCAGTCATGCAGGGCTGTGAGTCAGTCGCGAGCCACGATACATCTTATGCAAGCAATTATAGATACTTACATCACATCAAATTTGCAGGGAAAGCATTGTCACCCGTGACTGAGCGTTTACCAGCGATGTGCCTGCGATGCGACGTTTTTACAGTTTCCACTTACTAGCTTTATTCAATCGATCAGCAATACGATTTGATTTACTTACATAAAATTATACACTCAGTTATAGATTCTCCTGTATTACTCTCATTGATTAACTTCAACATAAATTATCGTTGTGGTAACTCCAAATTGTTTACATTGCACGTTTACAAAAATAATACATAATTTTATAACCCCACTGTTAGAATGTGTAGATCTTATAATGAATTGGCTAGTGATAATGATGAACTTGACATTGTTCAGCCTCGCTCACTTACGTTCAAGAGGCTTATCCATAACGTCCTTAAGTAGATTCTAATTTGTTTTTCTATTTAGTTTGTGTTTTACGTTAGCTTACCAATAATACCTACTTACGTATTAAAATTTGTGCATGCTGTGTATACGAGTTTAGAGTTATAGTCTAGTTGTAATCCAAATGTGCTAATTAATTGTTTAGTTCTATTCTATCGAAAAATATTATAACTTATAGAGGTCTATATGTAGATTTTGCGGGCACTATACCGGTTTGTCACCTTAGTGGTATGGTATCAAAGTTAATTAAATGACAAGAATTAGTTGGCATAGTAACTAAGTAAATAACTTATCTATAAGGAACTAACTTGTTGGTCGAATGTTGAATGGTGTCGAGACGCTAAGCGATGCGAGGTCGACGCACCCGCTTTATTATTGTTTACACGACAAGGTCGCTCGAGAGCGGCGAGCGGGGCGGAGACGCGCCTGCCTGCCATGCCGCTGTCGCGCGGCAGAGCGGCCATTAGAGGTGTAAAAGTAACGAAAAAATCACGTACCCGTATGTATTCGTTACTATACATTCAGTACTCGTTACTATCGTATCGTTACTCGTTACTTTCGTTTATTTCATACTATTACATAAAATTTATGAAATTTTAGTGGCAAAATTTTATGAAAACACTTTTTCACAAGTATATACTTTTTTTTTTACTGCATACTCTGTTAAAGAAAACTTTGTTTTGAATATTTGAAATTTTGACACCATAATGCGCGCACATCGGTTCAAATATTTTTGAAGTATATCCGCACAAATTACATATATTTTCATTTTTTTAACCAATCACGTTACGAATAGTTTGCAAACATATTTTTCATGTTCTTTCTATAATTTTATTATAAGATGCTTTCTTTGTACGTCCTTAAGTTTACATTACCTTTTTAATTCGCGGAAAATACGCACGCATGCGCAAAACGATCAGTAATAAACGTTTCAATACACGCATCAACGCAGCGTAACATTGGGTCATTGAAACAGCGTATGTAACCATGATACGAAACATGCGAGTAACGAAAGTAACGTTTCGTTACTCGGTACTAGATGGCGTACCCGTTACTTAGTAACGAATACATACGGTTTGCTACAGCTCTAGCGGCCATTGGCGTCGCACATGTTGTGCAACCAGATTATAGGTAATTACTGATGAAATCTGTGGTGCCGATTGAGCGCACCGGCACGGCATGGCACCGTCACGGCCCGCGCCGCCACCGAGGTGCATAGACACCACCCGGCACACCCCCCTGCGCTGTGCTGTGATATATGTGTGATGGGGTCGGGTCACCACGACACGAGCCACGTCACATGCATCGCTCAGCACTCGACACCCATCAAAGTATCAACTAGTCGCAACCCAAGAGTTACCTACATAAAATATAACATAAGCGAAAGGCATCAGCAAATACTTTATCTACAGATAAATGCCAATTAATATTTTGTGACATATACGAAACTTATATCGAATTTAAATTCAAACAAGTAAATACCCTAAGTAGGTACTTTTTCTAAAATGGTACAGAATACCACTGTATTGGTAAAGGGGGGTCGAGACGCGGCCGACAGCCGACGCCGAGGGCGCGCGATGACCCCTACATGACCCTACTGACTCACACACTGACTGACTGACTCACAAGTACTCACATCGTGTCGTCATCGTCAGGTCAGCATCACTGTTGATAACACACATTTTTTATTCCCCTTATCGTTTATTTTATTTTGGTCCATTCTTTATAAAGGCCCTTATTGTAACAATTGAATAGCTCGATTCATTCATTACTATCAAACAATCATTCAGAAACAAACATTATACATAATGTCATCTGATGGTAAGTGACCACACGGTCGCGTGGACGTTTGCGACACCAGGCCTTGGGATTGCCGATCTGTTGCCGAACTTGAAAAACCCTAACATCGGATGTAGATGCATCGGACCGAACCGTTGTGGCTCATGGATATAAGGATGGGCACCTCCACTTCGCTGGGGAGCGGGTGGGTAATGCCACGATTTAAGGTAGAAAGGTGACGATAGCACCAAATGAAAAAAGAAAAATATATTCATTTATTTACGACAACATTATAAGTAACGCGTCCCTAGAAAATTTACACCACAATTACACCATACCAAGTAGGTATGGTGTAAGTGTTGTACGTAAGTAATCATTAGATAACTCACTTTGGTCGGTCGGTCACATACAATCTACGATACACCTCACGCACCGCGCTACGTCTACGGTTTAACAATAAACAAAACGTTATTCAATGCGGATTTGTCAAGAAATGCTTTTGAAGCTTTGTATAGTGAGTGTTTCACTCAAGGCCATTCGTATCCGCTTCTGGTCCGTATCCACGCACCTGTATGACGTAATTCGTTTGTAGAAAGCGGCCCGAAAGTGTGCGTGCGCCCGTACCACATGACCACATGCAAACTATAATACTTTGATAATATTTTATATTTTTTAAGATTTTTCTTGAACAAAAGCTAATACATATATTAGTCTGACTTGTGAATCGTGCGTGACTGAAATGGTTTAACTTCAGCAAATGCCCGCCCCGACCGTGCAGCCCCGCTCGCTTGCTGCGCGTGACGCGCGCTTCCAAACAAAAGACATAAACGCGCGCGCTCAACAAATTACCAGTACACCAAGAAAATCAGCTGAAACTATTGAGTGAGATTTATATAAAACTAAATAACTTGTTTAGAGCTAATATAGTTCTTTCTATGGCTGTCAATACATAAGTTTCATAATATAGTCGATCGACTCGATTTCATTTTCGACGATCGATTTTTTTTTCTAGATATAAACAAGTGTTTTCATTTCTTTTTTTTTAGATTAAGGAATAGGGAAGCTTTTATTGTGTTGGACTGGATGCAAATTAAACAAATACGATGCATACTGTTTTACGATTTATTTTTTGTTCAACAGCCAATCTAGCAGGGCAAGAGATTCACCGACGACCTGTCGAGGTCGCCGCACAGTAGGTATCTACCAGTCTATACACAGGTATATATGATTATACGTACACGTATACACATCACCTCGTCGACACACACAAGGAGTCGCGCGCGAACACGAGCACTCATACGACAACATGAACCGTAATCGTCAACGGAAATACAAAAAAATAATACTGAAGAATAAATATCGAATACGACTAATTGTACATTAAAGCTCGGCTCGCGGCCCGTCATCAGGTCCGCTATCACCACTAGTTCAGTCAGGGAGCACTCGGCCCGGCATCACTCAGCACACGGTCTCCATGGGGATGCGCGGCGCGGACGCGGACGCGGCCGCAGCAGCGGGCGCAGGGGCGGGCGCGGGGGCGGGCGCGGCCGTCGTGTGCGTGAGCGACTCGCCGCAGGAGGGCAGGTGCGTGGACGAGTGCGTGCCGCCCGCGCCCGCGCCGGCCTCGCCGCGCCCGCGCGCCCAGCACGCCGCCGCGCACCGTTTGAGCGCGGCCCACGCGTGCGGCTGGCACCCCACCACCAGGAATATGAACACACCCTGCAGCGCGTTCAGCAGGTCGGTCGCGTACCACACGTAGTCGGGTCCGCCGGCCGCCCAGGACAACACGTCCGCGCCCCACGTCACGCCCATCACCACCACCAGCTTGGCGCACACGCGCCCCAACGCCGCCCTGACCGGAGAAACGAACGTTAGCCACAAATAGAATGAAGTCGCGCTCGGTTTTCTATAGGATTTTAGTGACCTCTCGGATGTGGACTTGACTTCGTCGCGGCGCCAGAGACCGCAGGTGAGCTGGCGCGTGGTGGATATGAAGAGGGCGAGGTTGACGAGCAGCAGCACGCCGACGGGGCCGAAGAAGTAGACGAGGATCTCCATGTCGCCGTAGAACCAGCAGCGCTGCACGGCGAAGCGCGGGCGCAGGAAGGGCGCGGCGGCGGCGGGCGGCAGGTGGTCGAGCAGCGCCGCCGCGCCCGCCAGCAGCAGCGGCCCGCCCCACGCGTACACCATGTACACGCGCAGCCGCCACGCCTCCTGGCCGCGCTCCAGGCTCGTCGGCCGGAAGTCTCTGCGACACACACACACACACCGCCTCAGTACTCGTATGTCCAGACGACCCCTACTCCTATACTCATCTTACACACCTACACCTGAACTAATAGATGCTCTCCGTTCTCCAACTTTACGTTTTTCTGCTACGATAGATAGATCGATCTTAACGAGCCATTCCTGCCGACTTATCGTAAGCGACATTTTTATCGAAATTGAGATTTTTACCTTAAGTAATATTTTAAATTGTAACGGACCAAGCCTTGTAAACTTTTCCCTCCAAAATCCATTAATTAATAAATTTCTACAAATCATAACTCTATGTTAAGTTTCAATTTCATAGCACATTTCTGTGTAAAAATATTTAAAAAAAAACCTACTCCTGTAAAATTTGATATTTGTCGGTTACGATAAGTCGGCGGGAATGTCTCGTAAACTTCTGAGATAATTTTTTAAAAATGTTTGAAATAACACCGAGGAAGCCATTGTCCGTGCACACAAAATATGTAGGTACTTGGTAGGCATCGAACTCACGACTTTTTACGTGGTAATCGAGGTGTCTAACCCCCACACCAACAATCATACCATACGACTTCATCCGATAAATAAATACATATAATTAATTCTAAAGCGCCAATGAACCTGCATACCTAACCTGTTGTTATAAAAGGCATTGTTTTTAATAATGGTCTACAAACCGGCCGTCACTAGGGCGCGGGCGTTACATTACGCGTATTTATTCTTGTTGTGTTCGTAATTCTCAAAATAGGTTTGAATTCATGATTTTTTTTTTGAATATCCAAGGGAAAAGTCGGAAATTTTGATGGTATTTTTGTATGAAAATCTCAATTAAAATAATGTGACGTTCAGTTTGACAGTTCTGCTGACCCGTATAAATCTATATACATACAGGAAGTAACAAAAAGGGGGTTACAAGCCGAAGTGGGTTGTTAGGGACTTCATTCTGAACAACTTTCTCTTTGGGACCAACTAGATCAGGGCAACTTTATTTTTCTCATCTCAGTACATTTCGGGC
Source organism: Tetheella fluctuosa (assembly GCA_951216915.1). Classification (NCBI taxonomy): domain Eukaryota; kingdom Metazoa; phylum Arthropoda; class Insecta; order Lepidoptera; family Drepanidae; genus Tetheella; species Tetheella fluctuosa. The sequence goes on from OX578218.1 coordinate 14,409,172, forward strand.
CGAGCGCTCAGCTGATTTGTATGGTGGAATGAATAATAAAGTTGCTCTGAACAAGTTGGTTCTATAGTGAAAATTGTACAAAATGATGTCCCCAACAATCCCTTTTCGGCTTGTAACCCCCTTTCTGGTACATCCTGTATAGAAAAATGAATCACCGAAATGATTGTACGCGCATATATTCCGAATGGCTGCACCTATTTGGCATATTCTTTTTTGTTGTGTTTGTAATTGTCAGGACAAGGTTTGTATGAAAGAAAAAAAAATACCGGGAACGCGGGTAAAACCGCGGGGGACAGCTAAGATTATATAAATAAAAGCTGTTCGTTGGTAAGCACATCGTTTGAGAACGGCTGGATCGATTTGGCAGATTTTTATTATTTAAAATGTTCGTAATAGTCCAAGTATCATTTTTAGGAAAGAAATTTGGAAAAGCTGTTTGGAAAATTGGAAAATGCAGGAAATACTGAATGTTTATTTTTCTATAGGATTCAAAACACTGAAATATTAAAAATATAATATTTATGTAAGTTCATAGTACAAGCTCTGCTTCATTTGGAATCAGATGGCCGTGTGTAACAAATGTTCCAGGATATAATAGGTAGGTACCTATACGTACATATAGATATAGGTATGCTTTACGACGAGATTGCAATTATCAACATCCACAAAAACATTCGCGTCTTTGATATGATCGTAATGTTGGTGTCAATGGCATTTAGACAAGCCTTTATAACAACAAAAACAGGTTCTACAAGTCACACTGTCATTCTGATATACATATCTATGAGTTACTTACAAAATATTTATTGCAAGGAATTTTTAAACGACATCAAAAAGGAGGAGGTTCTCAATTCGTTGGAATCTTTTTTTTTACTTTTTATGTATGTGTCCCGATTACTCGAAGACGCCTGAACCGATTTGGAAAATTATTTTTTTGTTTGAAAGGGTATACTTTCCAGTTAGTCCCGTTGGCACCAAGTCAGGATCTGATGATGGAATCCCAGAAAAATCGAGGGCAACCCTAAAATTTTATAGGGACGCATGTGTTTATATATTATCTAAAACTATTCAAGTATTTGCGTCTGTTACTCATCATCTCATGCTGCTGAGCTGATGATGGAAAATATAATTCCTTAACTATTAGAAGTTTGTGAATAATTCTTTAAATAGAATAGGCTCGTATAGACCGCTACTTATGTTTCTTTGAGCTGATGATTGAAGGTACAACTCCTTGTTAGTTAGGAGTTAGGGGATAATTCTTAAAGTACCGTATAGACCGCTAGTTTTTATTCTTTCTAATTATTTGGGTGATTGTGTCGGGAGTCTTAATTTTATGTTATCGAACACTTATGAACACTAAAAATTAATAAATAAATATTATTCAATATTGTCGACAAGTGACAAATCATCATAAGCATTCAATACACAAGGAACTAAAAACGGAAAAATAAAATTAACTTTTAACAAAAACCAAAAACGTTGTTGCTCATGTTGTCTCGATTAGCTACTAGTTGGTTTGTCTGTCTTAATGCGCTTCAGAAATTAATATTATACTTGTACATTCAGCACATGTTACTACGCAAATGTGCAATCTCTTTGCTGTGTCATGTAAACGCTTTATTGACAATTAATTAAACCCCACGGAGGTAAGAAAAATTAGTAAGTCCTCTCAGGCGGACCGATGGCCTGTGCAGAGCTGCTGGGTGCCTCTGGATGCAAATGGCCTAAACCGTTCGTTGTGGAAATCAATCGAGGAGGCCGCGAGGAGGCCTATGTCATCCTCGGGCTGAATTTAGAATTTTGAATACATATACAACGTGTACTAGATCAAGCTCAACAACTCGAACATGAAAAATAGAATAGTGAACACTCAATTAAGGTTACTACAATTAATAAATGTATACTCTCTAACGCAAAACGTATCCATGGGCATTTATTAACAACAACATACGCAGTTACACACACACAATGGACAGAGCCGACAGACCGTGTCGCCCGTAGGTACAGGCATTATCAACACTGCGTGCGAACTTGAGAACAGAATTAGAAATACGGCTTACTGCTTGAATATGAGGTTTAAATTCCTTTATCTTATAAAATTAAATTAATAAATAGTTATGGTGGAACTGTACAGATTGTAATGGGGTACTAAGCTACTTACTTAAACTATGACAAATTATTCATAAACTTGTCGTAATGAAGCATCGAAGTTCAAACTTAAAAAAGACACTGAAATCGATCTAGTAGTAGATTCTGAACAAACCACTTTCATGGATTGTGTCGTATCTGTTCTGTTACACGTTGTAGGTATGTCGTGCATAAATTAAGTTAATCTAAATATATTCTTATTAAGCTATTTTTATTGGTATTCACAATTCAGGCATAAGTACCATACTTTTAATACGGATCCAACTTTGTACGGAACGTGATTCTGCTCATGTTAATATTGAGATTGATTAATTTCCCTAGGAAATAGCTAAAATAAATTTAATTAAATAGATTTGTATTACAAATATATAAATGATATATTTGCACAATGTACACAGCAATAGCAGCAAAGTTAGTACAGATACTTACCTAACATAACTATCGTTAGTGGGTACAAGGACCCTGCTAAGGTGTGCCCAAGGCAGAGGAATTTAACTTTGCTGATTCGTATGCATTATATAATATTAATATTTATTAGCTATACTATATGCATATTTTTGTGTGGGCTACTCGTACCGTCTATTCTCCATTAAATCTTTTATATTTATAAGATTGTTTGTACTAATATTTACCTAAACTACTCAAACATTCTTGCTATTTTAGGCCAGTTTGTTGATGCCCCTTCTGTAAAAGTCTACTGTACAAGACGTTCTTCATCACGAGTGCGGATTGAAGGTTTTACTTGCAAAAAGTTATACAAACTCCCAAAAAAGTGTGAGTGTTGTGGCAAGGTCTGCAGAGCATAGAGGATGAGAAAGTCTTCAGTTTCAACTCATCTAATCAAGTTCCGTACATAATAATGTAATTAAAAGTAAAAACATTGTGTATAGATAAGTGATAGCCTCTTCTATAATCAGTTTATCAAGAGGACCCATAGAGTATTAACTGTAAGTAGGACATTTCATTTAATTTCAAAATTTATTTTCGCTCATTTCGGTATCTTATATCAACATCTGGGTTTCCTCTACTTTTTCTAATATTTTCTATCGTTGCTTAGGTATCTTCCTCGGAGCTACGGTTAGTTTTAATTCGTTCGAAATTTAGCACTACTAGCTCTTTCTTTTATCTTATAACATACCTATCTAAAATAATATTGTGTACAGCGACCAACGTTTACGAATAGCTTGTTTATATTACAAAATTGCAAATAACTCCATCACTGGAACCTGTCCTCCATAATACAGGGTCTGGTTGCTAGACGGGCCTCGGCGCAACTTAATCACTTTTTACTGTAGTGTTTAAGACAAAATATGATTTATTCGTTTATTTTATTATTATTTCTCCTGAGACTCGTATGTTTATGACGGCAACTTGTTTACATTTATTTAAATCTTCATAGTGTTGGCCTTTATCATATTTCCATGGTTTTATGTTGTATTCTGATCCTTTATTATACACTTATGATTATACTATTATTTCTTCCTCTCCATATATACCGATGTATAATGCTTATATGCAATAAATAATATTTAAAAAATTAATAAAATTCTTCCTAATATCCTCGTAGTAATATAATATCGTCACTGAATTCTTAGGTGAAGTCAACAACGTAGGTACAGTCACTACGTTACATAAGTCGTGGGTGTCCCAAGGTCGTCCCAGCCTCCTTAGGTAGGTAATAGGCACTTTCTTTTGTCTGCTCGTTCGTGATCAATGGATGTGTCCGTAATAAATGTATTTTATTAATATAATCACCTTATTCTATTAACTATAATTTTGAATTAGAGAATTTAGTTCCATAAGAAAGCGATACTAAAATTTCCAAATGTCAATTAGGTATTTACTCTCAGGGTACTGTAGGACGTGCATCTCTAAAATGTGTGGCGCTCGCTAAAATACGTCTCACACTACGATATAGGTAGCAAGTGCCTACTGTAGCCTAGGTCAGTACTTTGCTGGCTTGATCTCAAAGCTTTAACTACGACGAAGTGGATATAATCTAAAACTACCAGCTAATTTGAGTCGGCTTTAGTCGCGGTTAGTACTCACCGGAAAGTCCACCATATATTGAAACACATCGTGTTGAGCCAAAAGAACGCCGACAGGAACAGGAAGTGCATACAGACCGCTGCACCACACCACACGGCACATGAAACAACCATTCACGATTATAGCACACAAGGATGACAGATCACTTTGCGCGAGATTCACTACCGATCGGAACTGCTCTCACCGAGTGCCCGACACAGAGTCGTGGGCACGCGACCCTCGGCGAGCTGCGTGGCAGCCAGCAGCACGTCACCCAGCATCAGCGCCGCCACGTAGTGTGTCTGGCAGCGCCAGTGTAGAGCGTGGTGCGCCGCCGGCAGCGCGAACCCTGCCGCCAGCGTGGCCGCCAGGAACGCGGCGCCCACCGCTAGGCCCGCGCCGTACAGTGCATGCCGCGTCGCCTGAGTGGGCCGCTGCGCCCGCGCCGCCTCCTCACATGCCAGCACGCGGGCGCCCGCTTCGCCACGCACCGCCTCCACGCACCAAGCGCCCTGCGCCAACCGGCCGCTGCCCTCCGCCAGCTCCAACGAACCGTCGGCGCCCAGTCGCGCCCCGCGCAGTACCCCCGTCACTGCATACCGCGAGCCACCGGCGCCCGCGCACGCCGGCCACCCTCCAGTCACGCTGCTGCCGTTTGCAAGCGTATTTAGCTCCTCGCTCGCGCTGCGTGACAGCTCGGCATCCTCCACACAGTGCGCACCGTCGAATGCGCGCCCCTGGGCGCAGCACTTAGAGGGCGGCAGGACCACGTCCTCAGCGCACACCAGAGCGGAACTCACGTCGGCACAGTACCGCTCGGGCGGCAGCGCGTATTCCGTCCCGCGCACCATGATGGAGCCGTTGTTGGCCAGTAGCACGTACAGCGCCGCGTGATCTGGCACCACGCGCAGTTCTTCACAGGCAGGCACGGCGGAGTCGGCGAGGCGCCAATGTTGCGGCACGTAGCCGAGGAGCTTGGCTCGGGCGGGTGCGAACACTCTCGGCGACCAGGCGCCGGCGGTGGAGGGTCGGCAGGCGGCGGCGACGCTGGCCGCTGGAAGTGTCATACTGGCGAGGGCGTCGGGTCCGAGCTGGTAGTCGGGCGGGCAGCAGCGAGGGACCGCGATGGTTTCGGGTCGAGCGCCGCCCGCCGGCGCCGCCGCCCAGCACGCGCTCCACGCCGCGATCCAAACGTATCCAACGACAATCGCAAACATTTCGGTTATGTTCGTCGTTCACCTATCTCGTCGACGGGAAGGCCGCAGCATTGCGGTCGCGTAGCGCCTCTCCGATCGTTAAAAAAATCACATAAGGTCACTTCGATTCTGGATTGTTGTAAACAGTGAGGCACGAAATAAATAAATATGTCGAACGCGGGAACACGTGCGAGCGGGCTCAGATACCAAAGTGCGCAACCTCTCACGTATAGAGCTTGCGGGAGACTGAGTCTGCCTGACAAACAACCCGCGCGCGGCGCTGACGGCCGCTGCTCCGCTTCGAATACTAAAGGCGCGCTCTCCCTGCGCTGCGTGCAGCTCGCAACATGATACATGGACATGGATAATGACAGTTTTTTTTTATTACTAAGTACTACAAACAAAATGATGACACCAGTGCGACCACATAAAAAGTAGAGGGCTATGCTAAAAGTTTCACCAATATCTAATATTAGCTTGCGCCCCGCGGTTTCGCCCGCGTTCCCGAGGTATCTTATGTTTTCCCGGGATAAAAAGTAGCCTATAGCCTTACTCGATAAATGGGTTATCCAACACTAAAAAAAAATTCAATTCGAACTAGTAGTTCCTGAGATTAGCGCGTTCAATCAAACAAACAAACTCTTCAGCTTTATAATATTAGTAAGATAGATAATGCACATAATTTAAGAAGGTACATCTTGCTACAGAAATTAAAAAGCTAAGCTTGAGAGAAGTGACTCACGATATTCGCCATAGCTCCCGGTGGTTAAGTTATTAATCATTAAATACTTAATGAATCCTAAAGTAAGACTCTCACACTAAAATGCACAGCGCCATCTATTAACGAAAGGTTGCATAAAAAATGAATGGTTAACTTTTATAACACAAAATAATTAATAATAAGAGATTCCAATTTTACCGACATTGAGGATCGATTTGAGGTTCCAAAATTTCTACATATATTTATTGAAACCGATACTATAATTTGTACATAGGTTTTATGAAATATATTTGTAGTTTTTAAATTAAACAATAAAAACCATTTTGTCGCATACGCCCTTTCCGTTTACGCGGGTTTTCTATGAGAGGTCGCTATAGTAGGGAGCGGGACGCAGCACGTTGAATTTCAGATTTTTAAACTTAACGCAGCGTCACCTTAACAACCAACTGAACCCTAAGAAATAAGTAAGTTTTTTAAACACAAGTAGTACTATGTGTTAATAAAATTTAGTTTTGCGGCTCCCAACATAAAATTATAGTACGAATTATCGATATCTTAGAACATTTAGTTGAGGTAATGGTTTAATTAATATAGAAAGAAAGTAGTATCCTTTGGTTTGTTTCAATGATGTCGAACTCTCTTAGTTCTAGGTAATGAAGATTCGTGACCATAATATTACCTACCTATTGAATCTTTTAGTTAAGGCAAACTAAACATTTGGGCAAACAATAAAAACCGGCCAAGTGCGAGTCGGACTCGCGCACCGAGGGTTCCGTACAAACTTCGTCCATCAAGGGAAATGCACAATTTTTTAGAATTTTTCCTTTATTTGTGCTGTAAGACCTTGTTTTAGCCATTTTTTTTTATATTTGAGTTGATTGAATGAAAGGTAAATTGCAGTTTACGATTTATGACGTATTAAAAAAAATACTTACTAGATCTCGTTCAAACCAATTTTTGGTGGAAGTTTGCATGGTAATGTAAATCATATATTTTTTTTAGTTTTATCATTCTCTTATTTTAGAAGTTACAGGGGGGGGGACACACATTTTACCACTTTGGATGTGTCTCTCGCGCAAACTATTCAGTTTAGAAAAAAATTATGTTAGAAACCTCAATATCATTTTTAAAGACCTATCCATAGACACCCCACACTTATGGGTTGGATGAAAAAAAAATTGAGTTTCAGTTCTAAGTATGGGGAACCCCCTAAATTTATTGTTTTTTTTCTATTTTTGTGTGAAAATCTTAATACCGCATTAAGATTTTTTCACAGAATACATCTACTTACCAAGTTTCAACAGTATAGCTCTTATTGTTTCGGAAAAAAGTGGCTGTGACATACGGACGGACAGACAGACAGACAGACATGACGAATCTATAAGGGTTCCGTTTTTTGCCATTTGGCTACGGAACCCTAAAAAGGCTGTCTCCTCAGATGGTTGGGTGAGTTCCATACTCAAAATGTGGCGAGGGCTTAATCTTGGAAACAGCAACATCTATCATTCAAACATATAATTAATTATCAATTTAATTGTCACCGCAAATGTGCTCGAGCACGGATAGATGGGAAACACGATGACAGACTTACAAAATATTACCGTGCGACGTCCGTAACGTGACGTTTTGTCACTAGTCAGCGTTGGCGCTAATCGTCAGCTTCTGTGCTGCCATCTTTAGTGTCTGTTTTACAGTTATTCAAAGGAAGGTGCAACACCAACAACGGGAACTACCTACATGCTCAACGTTAGTTCCATGCTCTGTGATAGGTGGCAGTGTGACACCTACCGAGGGACGGTCGTTTTCACGACTACGCACGTTACCATGGGCGTAGCCAGGATTCGATTTAGGGTGGGGCAAAAATCAAAATCTAGAGTAGGTACCAACAATTAAAAAAAATATTTCATTGAGTATTGACTTAAGAGGTCTGTATGAGTCAGCCAGGATGGGGCAAGAAGCGCCCCACTCTGCCCCGCCGTGCGTACGCCCATAGATAATACACTATATATATGCGTACGCCCATGCACGATACGTACTGCTTGAGGTTACGTACTAGACTAGTCGTTTTTGCATACATTGGTTGGTTCATAAAGGAATTGTAGGATAGGTAATAATGGTCAAATACGGAAACGCCACTTCTTGTCCCTATTTTGACTTTTTAACGTATATTCTTGCGTTTTAATTTATTAAATCAATTTCAAGCACCTATGTATGAGACGGAATATTGTTGTTTGCGCGTGCGGTGTCTGACAAGACAATAAAAAAAAAAGCTGTTTGCTTCTGTCAGGTGTCCCACGATGTTTTTTTTTAAAGTAGGTAGATACATATTATTTTGCTAAAATTACTGAATCTTCGAAAAAATAAAGTACTATGTGAGAATGTAATATAAATGTAAATGTAATTGTTGAATATTATAAAATCTAAAAATTTTACTCAAATTTATTTCCACGAATTCTAATTAATCATCTCGCTGTACATGGTCTGGTTGGTTAGAATTTCGGCACAATGCTGGTGTAGTTCATAAAGTTGGTTGCGGCCTGCTGGATCGTGGTGGTGGGGTTCGGCAGCGAGGGCCCCTGCGGCGCTGCCATCACCAACATGCTCGACACCAAAGCCAGCACTGTCAACAACTGTTGAAAAAGACAACTTCTTTATGGTGTATATAACTCATGTGAGTCGCTCTACCATTTATCCAGAATGGTGCCGGAGCTGTTAAAAGTCGCTCACCGCGCGCATTACGAAAATAGCTAGCGAATCAATCGCTGAGGACGTCAGAGAAGTCAACTACCATAATATACCTATATCCTGAATGGAGCCGGATCTGAAAACCCGCTCACATTTCAATGCACTACCGTGCATCTACCCTTTTCTACAGCAGTTAACTGTCTTACTACCCAGGTAAGTTCCGGAGTTGCATGCAGCTGCATAAAGGGTTGCTCACTGACCCCGCATCTGAACATTAAGCGGTCCTACGCCTTTGACCAGTGAATTGAGATACTCGTTGCACACGAGGAAGGACGCTCGGTTATAAGCATACCGAACTGACGAACATATTATATAATGAAAATGAAAATATTTTTTATTCAAATAGGCCTTCACGAGCACTTATGAATAGTCTGACTCTAACTGTAGTCTCCTCCTCTGCAGGTAACCACCATGAATCCGACTCCAAGCCGGGGTCTACCGAAAGGTAGTCCCGGGCGGGAGGGCTTCCCCAGCACCGGTGGTACCCTGATCCAAACAGCCACACCCATAGTTCCGACTGCGAGCCCTATCTACTCGGGTCTAGTCTATCTACATTGGACATGGTAAGTGTACGATTTAGATAGCCTAGTAAGGAACAGCAGCCATCGGAACACACCGCGCGATGGGTGCGCTTAGCGGCAGATTTTCACCTTGAGGCTATTAGCCATTCATAGGCAGGTGGGTACCTACTACAAAGTACTTTTGACGACAATACCACTCTCTATCTACTATCGCATTAATAAAATTACAGTAAGCAATATGTATTATTACAAACAGGTAAAGGTCACTATTTAACCGACTTCAACAATAGGAGTAGGAAACACAAAAGTATAAATTAGCTCTATTTTTTTTTATGTAGGCATTCTACGCTATATTTTCGTAGATGTTTTCTTTTAGGAATGTAAAGTCCCGAGATGGCCCCATATACATTTTGTTACGATCTCACAATGGACTTAGATGAATGACCAATACCGTTGAGAGGTAGAGAAGAGTACGAAGAACACGATGCGATATTTTAATATTTATAATCCTTGGCCAGTGACAAATCTTGAAAGGTGATGAACACTTACATTTATTTAAATTAAATAATAAACAATGCAGAATTGTGTGTGTTCAAATATTTTTTAATTTTAGAAAGTTACATTGCGATCGTATTGAGTAGTAGGTACAACCTAAGAGTACAACCTCATGGTAGAGTCAATTTTATTTTTGTTTTTACTATTGACGGAAGATGCCCTAGTCTATACTTCTATACTTCTACACTTAATATACTTAATACTTAATCATATAATATCATAAAGAGGAAAGATTTGTATTTTTGTATGTTTCCAACAAATAAACTCAAAACTACTGGAACAATTTCAAAAACTCTTTCACCATTAGAATGCTACATTATCCCTGAGTAACATGGGCGGTAATTTAACCCAGGAACGCGGGTGAACCCGCGCGGAAAAGCTAATAGTATAAAATCTACATAATATATCTATGGGTATATATATAAAACTAGCTTTTCGCAGTGGTTTCACCCGCATTCCCGGGATAAAAGGTAGCCTATAACCTTCCTCAAGAATTGGAATATCGATTCCAAGAAGAATATTTTAAATCCAAACCAACAAACAAAAAAACTTCTCCTTTATTATATGTACTAGCAGTTGCCCGCGGCTTCGCTAGCGCAGACTTTATAAAAAATATATATATTTTCTTCTTTCACGCGGTTTTGATGAAATAAACCTATTCAAAGCGGGAAGCGCCAAGCCAAGCATAATTTGTAGAAACTCCTTGAAAATCCGTTATTAGTTGCTATGTAACTTTCTAAAAGTATCAAAGGAAATTCCAAAAATCTTTACATGACATAACTTTTTTGCAACGTCCGATTTTATTGAAATAAGCCTATTTTCTGCGCTTAATAAATCTCTGTCTATACCTATGAAAACTACATGCAAATCCGATCAGTAGGTCCAGAGATATGCGTGAACAGACAGACAAACAGAAAAAAATTCTAAAAATCGCTGGTTTATGTTCTATTACCCTTCTCTAGTTACCCCCTTTCTATTTTTATTATTACTTTTCTTCAATGTACAGACAGACCGGAGTCTACTGTTTTATTATTGTAAGTACCGCACAAATGATTTGTACTTATTATCTATAAAATAATTAACATTATCATAATCTTGTCACAAGTTACAAAATTAGATTTTGAATATTTACCAGATAGAAGAATTGCATGATGATATTTGAACGTGTTCTTTTCACCTCTAGTGCCTGTCTGATGCCGAAACGTAGGTTCCGCTTCCTTTTGTACCCCCACATTCGCCAAGTTTACAAACCGAAAATTTAAAATTTATTGTCAATAAATGAATAATGTGTGCAAATATCAAATAGTTGTGCATTGTAGAAATCTTTAATAAAAAGATACAAGAATAATGTCTGCAAATAGCGAATACGCAGTTGTGCATTGTATTGTATTCGTGAATTGTACTCGTATGTACATAGCCCACACAATACGCTTGTATTTACGTTGAGCGTTAAGGCTGCGGTCGCATATGCAAGTCGGCGCGCCTCGGCGTCGAAACTATCAGACTGAAGATATTTTTAACCTTTTATCCACCTCATGGATACCCTGCAGCTCTGGGGGCTCTGGGGGCTCCGGCGTAGTTATGTCAGACTCCTACTGACCAAAAACCTGGGGTGTTCCTATACATATATGTCACTGCCAGCTGGGTGCACGGGGGCGCCGAAGCATTCGTCCGCGTACCCAGCAACGACGGCCTGGTGGGAGGCCTCTTCTTCGACGACGTCATCGCCGACGTCGTCTTTGTCGACGGTGGGGCCGGAGCTCTTGTCTCCACCGTCTCACCTTGGGTGGCGTGCGGGATCACACGCACATCTACCCGAGCCCGATTGTGACGGGCGACAGACTCGGAGACTGCCGCCCTAGGGCTCAAGTGGTTTGGGTGAAGGTAGATCCTTCCTGATACGTTCCGCGCCTTTGCAAGCATAACGCGCTCGCAAGAGGAGTGAAGTACGCCCCATGACCTCACACTGCCGACGACAGAGGTCACTTGCATGCCCAGGCTGGGCACACCTCTAGCATGTGCTGGACCTCCTCCTCGAGGCATCCGTCATAGTGGTGACACACGTCTACAAGTACAGCCGCCTGCAAATTTAAGGGCACCTGGTTCGCCGGTGTTCGGCAGCAGCCACCGCACCTATCACCCTAGGCACCAGGCACCCGAAATATCCCATCGTCAACCCGACGTCTATGCCGACACCACTCACGACGATCCTGAGGGGGCGCTCGCCGAGGCCTAAAATAGGGGGGGGGCGGCGAATTTCCGGTCGGCCCCGGACGGTAAAAACCCACGCTACGCCAATGATTTATGTTTCGGTTACCAAATATCAGGTAGGTTGAATAAAATATTAGTGCACTAAATAAAAATAAGTCCGTGTAGCCCACCCTTATTTAATGTAAGTATAATTAATCATTTCCACGCTATTGACACAAGTGTATTTATTTGTATCACAAAGCAATTTCACGTAAAGTATTACCTATAATATTGCCAAATCATATAGCATTAATTTATTTTATTTAACATCTGTGTACGCAGATCGCAACAGTGTGGGTTTTTCGGAGTAGAACAATGGAGCTTTGTTTATTTTTCTTCAATGTTTCATTGACTGTACCGAAACAATCCTCATTATTTCTTACCGCGGATCCTACCTACATTCATAATTACTACCACGTGTACTGTAAGTTGAGTATCCTATCCTATACCTATCTTTGAGTTTCTTTGTATATTATTTTGAGAAATAAATGTATTATTATTAGGTATATCGTTTATTTATCTTATTATCTTTGCTAATTACATTTTTTAATACGTAAGTATTATTAGAAAAAAATACATTTCATATAAAAAATATAAATAAAAACCGGCCAAGTGCGAGTCGGACTCGCGCACCAAGGGTTCCGTACAAACTTCGTCCATCGCTCGTCCATCACGGGAAATGCACAATTTTATTTATTTACCTTATTTGAGGTATTTGCCAATTAAGATAGACCTCTAAATTGTATCAGCGCCCATACAACTCAGAGGTCTTTATTAATTGGCGTAACTATGTATGTATGTATGAGGGCACCCTTTAATTTTCAACGTTTTTTTTATTTTTTGGAATTTTCCCTTTATTTGTGCTGGTCTTAACCTTGTTTTTTGCCAAATTTCGTGATTCTAAATCAACGGGAACTACCATATAGAAATAAAAGGGCAAAAAAATATTTAATTTTCTCCTCGGTCACACAAGCCCACCATTACTGAGAGTGGGCGGCAGAGCGAGAGGAGCGGTCGCTCTTGGCATAAGGCGCCAAAATGACAAATCCGAAAAACAATTTCAAGCAAAAAATAAAATTCTGAAGGCGGATTTTATTTTGGCAATAAAAGTAGATTTTTGAAAAAATGGTAATTATGATTGATCGATACTAATATAATAAAACTGAAGAGTTCTTTGTTTGTTTGAAAGCGCTAATCTCTGGAACTGACTGCTAGTCGGATTTGAAAAATTATTTTTCAAAGTCAAAGTCAAAGCCATTTATTCAGTTTAGGCCCTAGGAGGACACTTATGAAGGTCGAATTTACTGAAGCTACTACCGATTCGGAAATCAGCCTTCAACTGAGAAGAACCGGCAAGAAACTCAGCTAGGTTACATTTTTTATATATATTTTTCTTTTTTTTTTATAATCTGACTATTGGCTATATTTTTTTCAATAACAGCAAAATGTACAATACAATATACAATTAAATCAAAAAGAAAAATACCAATACAAAGTAAATAATAAAATGTAACCCAAACAAGTTCTTATTAAATAATAGTGAATACGCTAATGGCTAAAACTAAAAAAATAAAATTTAAAAAAAACAATATGCGAAGTGCACCTGTGCAGAGTGAAACTATTTCCAAACATCCCTATCTTCAATATAATGAGCTACCTTGTAATAAGCCTTTTCCTTCAAAACTTTTACGTAAAATTTGAATTTAAAATCGGTCATCTTGTTACCGAGTGAGGTATTTTATTATAAAAACGAACGCAATTACCAAGGAATGACTTGCTTACTTTGGCTAGCCTAAAATATGGAACAACAAATTTTTCTCTTTGCCTTGTATTTATATTATGGACATCTACTTTTGTTTTAAACATTCCTATATTTCTACGTATGAACATTATATTTTCATAAATGTAAAGTGAAGGCAAAGTCATTATATTTATTTCTTTAAATAAATTTGATAGCCCAATTCTTGAGGAAGGTTATAGGTAGGCTACATTTTATCCTGGGAATGCGGGTGAAACCGCGGGGAACAGCTATAACAAAATAAAATATTTACCCTCATACTACTTAGTACGTAAATTATATACCTACTTCTGTTCCTGAGCCGCGTCAGTTTTTAGATCTGTCGACATTCGTAGATGTCGTCTTCAAACACGGGCCCTTATAATAATAAAATAATAATAAAGCCATTTATTCCATATTTGCTAGTTACAATTTGAATGTTGTTAGTTAGTTGTTAGTAAGTTGTTTAGATTATTGTTAGTATTATATATGTCTTTAATTCAAAATATGGACCCCTCTTTGGGTAAAGGCCTCCTCCATCTTCCTCCACGACTCCCTGTCCTTGCCTGAGTTGATCCAGTTGTTTCTTGTCACCTGTATAATGTCATCAGCCCACCGTCTTCACGGGCCCTTATAGGACGCGATTAATCGTCCCCCTTTAATAAATATAGTTTAATCTAAGGAACATTGTATAACGGACATTTTAATCATCAATCATTGAACTAATATCATAATCCACAGTTTTCATAATTTTATGGAAGAATCCTGCGCAAAATTTGGCCCGGAACCGAATAACGTGACAAGTTTCCACATATCTACTTGGCTAAAGAGCGGATCAGTGACGAATAAAAAATATGTTGTGATTTACAAATTATGCTACTTATATAGGTACATATATTTGCAACACGTCGAAGTTTTACCATCGTGCAAATATAAGTTTACTTTCATTGTTCACCAAAAAGAGTACCTAGGTATTACCTACTGAGAAATTAACTATTGTAGAAAAGCCTCGCCAGCCTAAAAACGATTTGTCACTGATCGAGGATATGCATATTAATAATTCTTAATAGTCGACAATACTGAATAACATTTCTATCGCGATATTCGTGCTCCTTTTCGTGGAGGAATTCCGTCATATCTTCGAAGCCCATGATCAGATCATAATAAAATTTATATACTTAACTCAAAGCAGCATAAAGTACCTAGCGGACTATACGAGCCTCCTATACGATCCTGACCTGACTTGGTGACATTGGGAACACCTGGGAAGTATAACTACTCTTTTAAACAACAAAGAAAATATTCTCGAATCGGTCCAGACGTCTTCGAGTAATCGGGGAACTCCTCCTTTTTTGAAGTCGGTTAAAAGACTTTTTTTGTACGCTAAAACTCGAAAACGTTCATGTAGTGAGCTTACAATACTAGAGTAGGTAGCAATTGCGAATTCAAAGCTTAGCTTAGCGTAGCTTTGAAAACCATGTTAGTCTCGATTCTTCTAGCACCAAACTAATTGTCAAAACGAGACAGGGAGGGACACTTGACGTCAAGATAAGAACTATGGTCGATATGCCTACAGACATAATTATAGTATAGTACAAAGTGGCATTGCCGTAGTACACAGCTAATCTAGTTACGATAGTAACATATAAGATCATTGCGTTCGATCACACACACCATAAATAATTACAAAAAGTATTTCATGTTAACCTCGCCTATTGGTATAAATCAAAAACTGAAATTAATTTTGCAACACAAAGTTCGCCTAACGGAAGAACATACCTACTTAGTACCTATTTTCACATTTTGTAATTTAGATTACATATTTTTATACTATTCCTCACACACGCCCATCTGTTGTGCTATGGACGCCAGTTAACTGTTACCTATACTACATATAGGTACTACTTTACTTTTGTAAATATAACTTATATAGATAATTACACCCAGACTCAGGACAAACAGACATGTTCATGCACACTAATGTATGTCCACTGTCCTGAGTGGGAATCGAATCCACGACCTGTGGAGTGATAGATAGGGTAGGTATCTTACTACGCCAACCGGCCCGTCAATAATGGAAAGTATCAAATAAAATACAGCGCCAAATCATATATTGTTAAACTAGGGTGGGTGAGGTGCGTCGGGGGGGGCTGGGGGGGCGGGGGGCGCGGGGGGCGACGCCCCCTCGTAGCGCGGCGGGTTGGCCCACGGGTCGTACCCCAGCACCGACAGCATGGGCGCCAGCTCCGCCATGTCGGCGCGCACGTCCGCCGGGATGTGCCCCACCCACTTGTCCAGCGCGTCCAGGTTCACCGGCCGCACCACCTGGTCCGACGACCGCTCCGCGCTGCAACACGAACACACGCACATGTTGTATATAGGTAGGTATGGTACATATAGTAGTGCAGTGCAGTGCAGTGCAGTGCAGTGCAGTGCAGGTAGGTAGGTATAGTCACTTGGAGAGCGCGACGCCGTTGGGCTGGTTGATGTAGCGCTCGTGGTGCAGCACGGCGTCGTCCCAGCGCAGGTCGAGGAAGGCGAGCACCTCGCGCAGCGTGTCGCGCGGCGCCAGCACCAGCCGCTCGTACCGCACCACCAGGCACTTGTCGGGCCCCATCGACTTGCACTGCTGATACATTGTCTCCACCGCGTGGTTCCACTTCGTCAGACATTGCCGGTAGCTCGTCAAGTCGAACCCGGTTATCGTCACCTGTATTTATATCCAGAACTTATATAAGACAGCTTCCGCCTCGCGGTTTAGCCCGCGTTCCCGAGGAATATTACGTTTCCTTCGTTATAATATTAGTAGGATAATATTATTCTCAAAATAACAAAATGGACAGGCACTTCGACCTGCACCTACCTTTCGAGTGATTATGGAGTGTACGGTCGCTCGGCCATCTCGCACCATAAACAGAAACTTTGCGTTCGGAAAGAGTTCGAGCACGTAGGTGCCCATCTTGAGCACGAGAGGGTCCTTGTTACAGAGCCGCGGCGCCTTGTCCCCGTGCCGCACGATCACCTCGAGGCAGAAGGCGGCGATCGCGTTGTCGAGCACCACCTTCGAGACGCCGGCCTGCTCGAGGCGCACGCTCTCCTTCTGCGAGTTGGCCCAGTGCGTGCGCATCTGCAGGATGCGCGGCACCACGCGCGTCTCCTGGCCGCACCGCACGTCCGGGTGCGCGTCCAGCATGGCGCGCATCAGCGTCGTGCCCGAGCGCGGCACGCCGCCGATGAAGATGAGCGGCAGGTCGCGCCCCTCGACCGGCGCCCCCGCCTCGCGCCGCGCGTGCTGGCCGCCGCCGCCGCCGCCACCGTGCGCTCCGCCGCGCCACGCCCACACCACCAGCGCGCCCAGCGCCAGCAGCGCCGCCGCCCGCCAGCGCGCGCCGCGCCCCATCCCTCGCACCCACCCCCGCACCCACCCTCGCACCCACCCTCGCACCCGCCCGCGACGCCGCACCCCGTCCAGCTACCCTGCCGAATGCCGGACGTGTCACACTATGAAATTCAAACTCTCTCTATGACTCTCCACAGATACCAGTGCAGATAATTTTTGAAAACAAAAAAATATATAGGATGAAACCCATTGGAAAAGGAAGGACAAAACAAAAATGAAAGGAAAAATAATTTACGGGCGATCTGAGCTCGGGAAGTTTTTAAGGGTGAAAAAGGGTTTATTATCTTGATTTCCGGCAAAACTACAAGACCTATGGAAAAGCACTTTTTTCACATAACGTCAAAATTTATGTGAAAAATTCAAATAACCTAGTTTTTGATTTTAATTTTTCAAAAAAAAAATTTTTTCCACGAAATTTGCTGAAAACTTACTTTTTTATGTCCCAAACACACTGTCATTTTACTATAATTTAATGTCACTTTTTACCATTTTCAAAGGCATCTGCACTGGTCTAGTAGGCGAATACGCGTTTTGTAATAATAATCCTATCAAAAACATAACATGTAAAAAAATGCACAAGTCTCGCTACGCAGTTCTTCTGCCGTAAAAAGTTGTGAAATCGAATGTAAACCAAATCGGTTAATCCAGTAACTGCCTATCAATTTATGACAAAGTGGGGTTGGATAGCTGCTCCCATCTTAGATAGGTAGGTACTGAATTAGCCGGCTTGGTCAATATCCATTGGTGACAACCATATGGAAATCCGATCATTAGTTTTTGAGATCATCGCGAACATACAGACATACAGACGCGGCGAGATATCTAAGGATTTATCACCAGGCAAGCCTGTATAGAGGAAGCCTGCAATAACTACAATCAATGATATTATATAATATAATGATATATGATAATATAATGATAGGCCTACAATGGCACAAAGTGATTATTTA
The DNA here is from genome assembly GCA_951216915.1 of Tetheella fluctuosa. Lineage (NCBI taxonomy): Eukaryota > Metazoa > Arthropoda > Insecta > Lepidoptera > Drepanidae > Tetheella > Tetheella fluctuosa. The sequence continues at coordinate 14,427,463 of OX578218.1, forward strand.
AGTGTGCGTTTAAACAGCATGAAAGCAAAACGGTAAAAAAAAACCAAACTATTTATACTTATTTATTAACCGACTTTCAAAAAAAGGAGGAGGTTCTCAATTCGGTTGTATTTTTTTTTTTAAGGTTGATTTCACTTTAGTGTGTTAACTCAATGACTTCTTACAAACTCATATTTAGAAGCAAGTAAGGCAAGTACTGCTCTGTGCTCCAATATAGAAGTTTTGGAGATGAAATGTTATTGTGTTATAATCCCTTATTTTATTACTATTATAATGCGAAAGTATGTTTGCTGGTTTGTCATTCTTTCATGCAGCAATGGATCGACGTTACTTTTGGCATAGAGATATTTTATGGACTAGAGAATTAAATAACAAAACTGTTTTACAGTTTGGCAAATTAATCACTTAAAAGTAACTTTGACATATATAATATTTAAACATTTTTTGGGACATTATTCCTCACACACGGCCATCTGACCCCAAACTAAGCAGAGCTTGTACTATGGAAGCCAGATAACTGATATACTACCTACATATACTACTTTTATTTTTGTAAATAGAGTATTTAGAAAAGTCCCAGAATATTTATTCATGTATTTGTCTAAACTTTTTAGTCTTATTTTTGATAAATAGTAACTGAAGTTATGTGACTAATTCATATATTGAATTAGTCAACCCTTGGTTTGTAAATGGCATGATTATTGATATCCCAAACAAAACTTCATAATAATATATTAAATAAAAGAATTCCAGGAAAAGCAATGCATGTTATTAATGAGCCATAAAATGGGTCAAAACACCATTTTCACACTCTATTGAAGAGAGAGACCCATTTTTGAGGTGCCATACCATACTATGAATTGGATCATAAACTAAATATACCTTTCATTTGACATTGGTATCAAAAACTGTTGAGGGTGTTTTTCATTTTGCAAAAACAATGATTCCCATCTATTTTAGTGAAACGGCATTGTTCTGTAGCTATACTGAAATATTTGGGATGCATTTTTAATAAGTACCTATAGCAAACTGCTAAAGCTAGAATGATGACTGAAAGTACAGTCATTCAGTCCCTCCTGCCTGCAAAACGGATAATTTTATTGGCTATCCATGCCACAGCTACACCTGCATTCCTAGCCTACATCACTCACCGGAAAATAAACAATCTCTAAACAAAAAATAAATAAATCAACCCTTACTTGTTAGTTATACATGTGAACATAAAACAGAGTGGCAAAAAATGGAAAATAAATAAAAAATAGTCTGAAATAAGAATTTCCATTAAAAATAATATTGAATTGATATAAATCCAAACATACTATATGTACTATGCGTGAGGAGTACCTTTATCACAATAATATTATGGTTATCAAATTATAATTTTTGACAGTAACATCATAACACTCATATACTATTTGTAATAGAATATTTATGATGGGATAGTATAGTATAATTGTCACTTCTTTTTATGGTGTCAAAAATTTCACAGAAAGAGTTATCATGAGGCCCAAGAAATAGCACGCTTGCCCAGATAGTGCCGTTTCACTCCGGCTTTGTTCCAGTAAACAACTATAAATTACAATATTCACTTACTTAAGTTGGTAAAGCAGTTCCTGATATGATTAAAACAGACCCACCCTGGAACAATTTGTAAGTAAACCTCTATTTAACACGGCAGCAACTTTAAAGAGAACAATTATTAACACTTCAATATTTAACATTTCCAATAGTAGTTATATTGAAGGAACCTATCAATTTGTTATCAGTTTACATACATGAGTTTATAGTTAGATGATGATAAATATTTTATGGGATATTGCCAAGAAGGAAAATATAAACATAAATGGTTTTAACACTCCACAAATGATATGTGTCTATGAGTAACAGGTAATTTTTGAACCTAATCATGGGATAAACATGACGTCAACTAGTGGAGCGCAATATTGATAATTTAAATTCATTTCGGCTTTTGTATGTAGTGTATGCCCTCGTACGTAACTAAATGGTGACAATACTATAGAAGCAATAAGTACATATTCCTCGATTCAAAATACACTTACCTACATCAATAAAATTACACTCTAGATCCAGGATATATATGTTTTTTTCCGTGCCAACGCATCTGTTTACACAAAAAATATGAGTACTGACTAGTTGCTGTACAACTAAACTAACTGACTAAATCGTATGTACGTGGTGGACTCGCAATTGTGTCTGAATAAAATTTGGTAACCTATGCTCAATTAAAGATCCGAACAAGTATCACGCGTTTCAAGACCATATAATGTAATCTATATCAATGAAACCACTAATACTTGGTAATAAGTAGCCCTGAGAATGTCAAATTTTTTTTGAATTAATATCTCGAGACTGTTTTTACTTTCTCGGCTAATCGGAATAAAATGATTGTTGATCTAAAATCTAAATGTCTAAATGACAAATGACATGACATGGGTCCAGTGTTGCCAAATACACTGTAATTACAACAGATTTACCGTATTTTTAAGCCATCTACTGAACATCGTATTTTAAAAATACAGTGTATGGAAGTCACTGTATTTTTTTATGGAAAAACATTATTACATTTTCACAAATGATTGCTAATTAAGAAGACTCTAAAATTAGGAACGTGACTGATCAACACAAGATTGGTAGGGTATTCCCCGTATCATAGAGGTAAGTCTATTAGTCTGGCAAATGAAAGTAGACACTCGAATTATTTGCAAACTTTTCATATGGCAATGTTTTATTTATGTCAATCTCTGTCGCTTTGATGTTGATACTTTGTTTGTATTCGTAATTATTATTCATGATTTTACAAAAACTATTTCTGTGTTTGGTTCACATTCTGTTCACATTAAAAATATGACTTCATTTTTGGACCTGTCCACATGCTGTCAAGCAGTGGTGTACAAATATTGTTATACACAAAAAATAAATAACTCTAAAGTATCAAGTCAGGTTATTCCAAGTCACTTCATACAAATTTTGGAGTTACTAGTGTGAGATTTTTTAAATTTGCCACGCTTTATAAGGCTCTATTTTCGTTTGCCAGACTCTAGTATTCACCTCTTCGGTTGCAGTCCCGATCGGGTAGACCAACCGATTGAGTAGGATGTCTACAATTTTCTTTCATTTTAGATTTCCAGTTGGAACTACGCCCCCCTGCCAGCTAAATGGTTGTTTCTGGATATGTAAAAAAATTCACGGTAGTAGTAGGTAGTGGAACCAATAAATGAACGATTAAGCCAAATGGCTAACTTTGAATATTTGTAATTAAATTATCTTAATAGTTGAAGTTGTTTTTCTGTTCATTTTTGATGCTTGAAAACTATAAGATTATTTGAAAAATAAAAAAAATTACTTATGTGTCCCAAGTTTTATGCAAAATAAGAATTAATTAAAAATGTGGGGTTTTCCCCCTATAGTTGAACACTGATTCCCAATTATGAACGTTTTACACCCAATAGTTGAACTAACATTTTGATATGACTTAAAAGAAGGCGTAAAAATTGTGTACCTATATGGTGTACCTAATTTATCAGTGTATTTTTAATGAAAATAATAAAAAAAAGGAAAAACTTGTTTATTAATTAAATAATTAGAAATGTAGTCTAAAATCACATAGTATTCTATACCTTAGTAACTAATAAGGAATGTACTTGACGAAGGAAGCTAGAGGAACTTTTTAAAAAGGTACTAGGTACCTTTACAACTCTAACTTAAACTAGTATAACATCAATTAAAAAAAAAACTTCTCGCTATAATAAATATCATTTGCACATATTGAAATCATAATTTTCGAAAGTAATCATTCCACTTCGCCCAATTCGAGGATATGGCAATCTCTTGGTTATAGCTGACATCGATACTTCTGTCAAATCTTCGGTAGATGGTTCAACAAAATATGTCATGTCATCATTTGTCTTTTATCAACTGAACAGCGGTCTCGAGAGTGTCTTGACCATAAAGTTTTTCTTTCCGTTGTGTAGACCGCCTCTGTAATAAATTATCTCTTTATATTAATGTATGAACATAGGTAGCTCATGCACCTGCATCATGCACGCTAAAATTGTTTAAAACCGTCAACATGCATGCAAGTAATTAATGTTGCATTTTCTAGGTGTAATAAATGTATTTATTTATCATAGGCTATTTACATATTTAATACTATATTTTACAATAAAAACAAGAACAAAAAATACACATCTTAATTTAAAACTATTTACAAATTCTAGGTGTAAATTTGTTCAAATTTAGGAAACAAAACTAAAAGTTGAACGAAAAAAATGATAAGGATATTTTTTGGTTCAACTTTTGATAATTTATCCTAAAGATGAACAATACTGATTTCATACTTTATTAAAACCAATAAATCTAGTAAAATTAAAAAGAAATACTCGTTCAACTTTTGGTTCTTAGTTTATTAAATAAACTTAGATGGTTTTAAACAATACACAGATCATTTTTATCCACTAGGTAAATTGAAATGATTATTAGATATTCTATGTACTTTTCACCATTACATGAACGGCGTTCAATTATTGGCTTAAGTCAAAAATATTAAAACCATTACTTGAACAGTGTTATATAGTGATGAAATAATTAGCATTCGCAATAATAATTAATTGCTAAAGGCCCGTTAGCAATTATTAAATTAATCGTAGTTGCTAAAATAAATTAATGCTAATCATAGCATCGATCCCAGCAATCGTCTGCGTTCGCGTCCTGCTGCTATCATGCGAAAAACACAAAACCGTGCTGGTTCGCACCGCGGCGCTAACTGACTGTCGTGCGTGCTGCGTGCTAATCCTAATATCATTCATTCGATGCTAATGCTAATAATGACACGACGAGTCGACGAGTAGACGCGACCTCACAGTTCATGATTGATATTTTGTAATTTTTTGTTTTTTCGCAATTAGCATAGCAATAGCACGTAGCATGCTAAGATATGAAAATTAGCATGCTAATGAAATTAATAAAAAATAGCATTAATTGCCATTACTAGTGTTTTATACGCTAAATATGTTAAATTTTACAAATATGTGATTACGTTTTAGTCACTTAGTTAATCAAGATTGTACTTGGCAAAAATAAAAAAAATGTGTCAATAACTCTTGTTTTAACTTAACGATTAGCTTAAATCTGCGGAGTACTCACCTTAAATAGGTTTCCATACAATGATGATTTTTGGCGCGAACCACACACAAAGTTATTAAACACAAGCGCGCCTAACGCGTGACTGCCGATGTTTTTATGGAGGCGGGCGGTGAAAATGTTGCCATAAGCGAGAAAAAAAATCTACTCATAAAAGTCAATCAGTATTGTTATAATTCTACTTTTATTTACAATTGTTCATCTTCTGGGGGGCGTTCATGTTTTGGTTCCACTACCCTACTATATATAACGATCGATATCTGTCTCGATATCAGTATCAGTTCGATCAAAAGCTGTTCTGTCATCCAACGTTGGGAAATTTGATTTATGGCAACATTGTAAAAAATATTGCTCGGGGTTATTCAGACTGCTCGGTTGCGGTCCCGATCGGATAGACAAACCGATTGAGTAGTCTACTGAATAGAATGGCTCTATTTTCTCATTTCAGACTTTCATTTGGAATGAGGCAGTCGATCGGTACACGATCGCGGTAAATTAATTCTGTGACTAACACAGCATCAGCGTAAAGGACAATGCTCGGTGGATATATGGAATCTCGTACCAAGGTGCGTCAAAGTCAAACTTGTTTTTTTAGAGACTATACTTAACATAATAACTCCTACAAATGTTCTTTTTGTAAATAAAATCGGGTTCCAAAGCTATTTTACAAAATGTATGATAACAACATAAAATCTATGTACCTACTTACCCGTATTTTATTCGCTACTAACGTGACCAAAGATCACGCAATCAATACCAATTAATCAGATGGATATAATGTATACACAAAATACATACGAGTTCTATTTCTCAACTTCACAACTAATTAGAATTTTTCACACTCAGTCGTCACAATAAACCTCACAGGGCACGACACCACAGATCATATAGAATATGTTGTCTTGTGACACGATACAAGCTAAAGAGCGAGAAGGGATGATCGATGATCATCGATTTTCGATGTTCATCGATGTTAAGAGATAAAATATCGATATTTTAACATTGATATTGCAATGTATCAAGCATCGTATCATCGATGTCACGAACACATAATCGATATTTGAGATACCGATCTCACGACCAAATAAATGTGTCATCTATGAACGCTTTCACAGAGTATTTTACCTAATTATGAACACAACCAAAACACGAAAAAAAGACACTTGCGTCACAAAGCAAAGGCATCAATGTTCGCCTCCGCAGCTTCGGCTTTTTGGTCGCCTCCGGCCTCAGCCGCTATATCTCACTTGATGTCTGCGCTTTGTTACAGCGGGCGGGGGTTGCTATCCCTCCGTGCCTCCAGCTTTTTATATACACTCTAGGAGTAGGACAGACAAGACCACATGGAATCGGGGTTGGCAGATTCGGTTCTGTTACCATAAATTTACCTGGGTTAGAACTGGAATAATACCAGTCATTATAAAGATCCTCGCATATAAATTAATTTAATTCATATTCAAAATCATTCATTCAGTTTAGGCCTAATAAGGCACTTATGAACGTTACAATTGATTCTACCACCGGTTCGGAATACACTTGGACTGAGAAGACTCCGGCAAGAAACTCAGCAAGGGATATTTTTATAGATCTTTGTTCGTTTTTTTATTTAATTTATGTAAATATTAAATTACAAATAACAAAGTTTATAAAATTATTATGAAAAAGTTTGTGTAGCGAACATTTCATTTAAATGCATTCTTGTCTTCCACAAAATCAGAAACTTTATAGTACCCTTTCTTACATAACTTTTGCTTCACTAATTTTTTAAATCTATACACAGATAGTTCTTGAATTTCTTTGGGTACTTTGTTATAGAAACGTATACCCCCTTGAATGAGTCCCTCACTTTGCTGAGCCGAGTTACAGGTACAGCAAGTGTGTGCTTATTTTTAGTGTTCAAGCTATGAGTATCGCTGTTCTTGGGAAAATGTTGTATATTTTTCCGAACATAAATTAAATTTTCATAAATGTACTGTGACGACACAGTCATAATATTATTGGATTTGAATTTTTCTTTAAGAGAATCTCTAGGACATAATTTATAAATTGCGCGAATAGCTCTCTTCTGCAGAATAAAAATTCTATTGATGTCGGTTCCACTACCCCAAAGGAGGATGCCATAAGACATCAAGCTGTGAAAATAACTAAAATAAACTAATCTTGCCGTAGATTCGTCAGTGAGAGAACGAATTTTCCTCACTGCATAAGCTGCAGAACTAAGTCTATTCACTAAATTACAAATATGTGGGCTCCATTGTAGCTTATCATCTAAAGTAATACCTAAAAATACGGTTGTTTCAATAAGATCCAGTTTTTCGTCTTTAATAACAATGTCTGTGTTCAGATGTCTTACATTGGGTTGACTTAATCTGATACATTTAGGTTTTTTCTCGTTGAGCAATAAATTATTAATAGTAAACCAATCAACAACTACTGAAAGAGCATTGTTTACTTCGTCAGAAGAATTAAAATCATGTCTTTTCACTTTGTAAAGAAGTGAAGTGTCATCAGCAAACAATACTAGGATCTTTAGTTCAATTTAAACAACAGAATCAAAAAAGCGTAATACGTTCCGTTCCACGATCCTGAGTACCAAAAAAAACACATAAATTAGCGTTTCGTTTCACGTACACTTAAATACATAATTGTTAAAAAAATTAATTACGCGTCTCCGCAGAGTGGAGGTTGTACTTTACAAAGATAACATCAACCGCTACATAATTTTATTCTTGAGAATCCTTAAATCCCGCGTCCCATTTGTTAAGCCACCCCCAAATCGACAATGTCAGCCATTCCCTTATATTCAGACCCATCCATCCATTCAGTTACCATTTTAAGCGGAAAGGACGACTTTATTTCGTTAAAGAACAATGGTCATTTTCCTAACATGCTTGGACTAGTAAAATCTAATAAAACGTAATTGATGAAACATATCTGGGGGCATGAAGGTGCCCCCGCCAAGTCACGCAAAAGAGCAAAATAAGCCACGGCCGTACGATCCTTTTCTCGAAGACATTCGGGCCATTTTTGACCCCCCTGTAACTTCGTTGTGGAAAGCGCTATTAGGCGATGATAGCTCAGTGGTAATGACGTCGGACACCACGGCGATGGTCGTGGGCTCGAATCCTACAATGAGCTTGAGCTTTCGGTGAAGGTAAGCATCGTGAGGAAACCATAGCACGGTGGTAGGGTCCTTTGTAGTACCCGCCTGGCTGGCTATCACCCTCAAGTTGAAAATCTGTCGCCAAACACCTATTGGTGTGTTCCCACAGCTGCACTTGAGAGCCAGTTCCTTCTAGGCTTTGTGTGCTTACCACCTTCGGCTACATCATCACTTACCATACAAGCAAAAAAAAAAAAGTCAAAGTTCGTTAATTTTGTCTCTGACTGACTCACTGACTCACCGATCATCAACATCGAACGAAGTGCGATAATTCTTAAACACTGAGTTTCCTTCGGTTGATATTTAATTATGAAACCGTACTTTTATACTTTTTGGCAAATTCCGTACTATTTGATAATAATAATCCTAATTATTACCGTACTTTTTAGGAAATCTATAATGGCAACTTTTGATAGCAATACTGTCATCTGTGAAGTGAAGCTAGAAAGATTGTAATTGGAGTAAAATCGATTTATATGAGCAAATACACTTGAAAAATATGTGCAGTTATTAGTTGGCATAAGATTAAATAAATGTTTTCATCTCAAAATATCGCATGATGTGTCGCTCAGTGTGTTAAAAAATAACGATTACTTTTCGAGATGCAAACTTTTTGATCCAAGATGGCCGCCAAATTGTGTTTCCTTAAAATTGTTTATAGAGGTGCCGGTATAAATTGCGTATCTTGGCTTGAAAATAGTTTTCGATTGCATTTAAACAACTGTCTGCTTGACAAATCATCGTAGTATTTTTAAATTTCAAATTAAAAACAAAACAAACACAATAAAAATCGTACTTTTGGTGAGCAGTGCAGTGTATTTTGTGGGTGTTTAGTGTATGTAGGTTTATTTGGGATTATCATAGAAATTTCATTCGCTATGTCGCAACATGAGCTTTCGCGATGAGCTCTCCGCGCCACTCGTATCGGGTCCTGCTCCGCAACTCATGGTGAGAGAACTCCATACCTACTTTGTTTACAATCACACCTGCCTATACCTAATAGATAATGATGCACTCATCACTAATAATTGTTTATTCTCCAGAGACCAGGGGCCACTTGTAGTTTTACTTGGCGTGCATGGGTTTGTTATTAATTAGAATCTTCATTTTTGGAAAATAGAATTTCATCATTGTATTAACTTCATGTCTGGTTTCTGTGTGCCTTTTGGCAAAGGTCTCCTCCACCTGTTGCCATTAAATAAATAAATATCCTGGGACATTCCTCACACACAGATATCTGATTTATTAGACTCTGTTTAATGCCATGTCCAGATAAGACTCACGATTGTTCAAATGCATCACAGCTGCAGAACATATTATTGAGGCAAGTGGCAAATGTTGCAGTGATTCTAGTTGGCTCACAGAATATAATTTATTCGGTAGGTGAATATACTAACAAATTCACGTTAAAATCAACACATACTATTATATTTTTGGTACACATTTGAGCTTTCATAAGAGCATCTTCTACAACTAATTCAAATAAACTAAAATCACCTAGAAATGGGGATGGTACCTGCAAGCTTTAACAAATCGCTCCAAGTCCACACAAGACAATTCAGCAGTGTGTTTGATTGATAAGTCTACAGTGCCTTTGCAATCCTTACATTTTATATCACTTGAAACTAAAATTAAACTGCCACTCTAACAAACTCACTTATCAGGTTGTAATTAGGAATATTGAGCAATAACTCATGATTTTTTATCCAATGTTCAGTTACACAAAAAACATTGACATTATAGCATTCTAGAAACAGTTCAATTTCTAGTTCCTTGGCCCTGAATATTCTGATGTACAATATTTAAATGATTGAACTTAGCCCCTGTCATATTTATCTGGGCATTTATAGCATCGCATAGCATTTATGGGGGCTGTACCTCTGTAGCTGTCCTGTATTGTTTATCTGTAGTGTATATTGGTTTACAGTCTGGTTTTTGATTTTATACCCCTATGACTTTGTTACTATTCATTAAATTCAATAAAGAAAAAATCTATCATTATGGTATATTTAGAAGATTATTTAATTATCTTTTATTTTTTTAATGAAATAATTTGCCATTTTCCAAACAACTAAACAAAACATGTAAATGTAATGGTTGTAGTAGTTGATGATACGATTTATATAAAATTACTAGCTGCCCCCGCGGTTTCACTCGCTCAGCGGTTTAAAAAATAGATGTTGGCTGAGTCCAAGACCTACCCGATATGCACACAAAATTTCAAAAAATTGTAGCAGTATGGTAACTAACATTGTGACACGAGAATTTTATATATTAGATTTGTACTAGCCCTTATTCTACATTGAATGCCATAGTTTTTATTTACATTTTGCTAATACCTACAAAATAGTTGCAGCCATCTTGCTCAGACATATTGTTCTCATGGAAATGGTTTGTCAATTATAATTGAATCAGTATCATTGTACAAGTGTGTCTAGGGTTAGTTCAAATAAAATTGAACAATAATAATTGATACAATTATATTGATGGTGTATGGGCCCGCTGATATATTATTCCTTCATCATATCTAAAATACACATTTCAATAGACTGAAATTTTCTATAATTTTTTTTCTGAATATTATCATTATAAACCTAAAATATGTTCGGAAAAGTACACTAACACTTTTAGTGTTGGATAGGCCATTTATGGTAAATAATAATAATAAAAACATAAGATCCCTCTAATGCGGGTGAAACCGTGGGGTAGAAGCAAATCATAAAAATCATCATAATCATGATTTTCCAGAACTGGGTGACAATACTATTTTACGTCACTCTCTTATCCTTCTGTTTTCGGATTATTATCGATGTCTTATATGCGCACATTTCGTTTGATCAAGTTTCGAAAAGTATTGAGTTTCAGTCTTGTATTGAAATGTAACTGATCGATCAAGTGCGAGTCGGACTCGGTCACCTAGGGGTACATACAAGTACTGCTGAACACTAACTTAAAAATCTAAGTATAATATTTAGACAGTTCGTACATTCACAGGGTGTGGAGCGCGTCGGAGTATCGGGCGGCGGGTCGAGCGCGGTCAATGGCGGCGTCCCACCGGCCGCCGGCGACGAGCCGCCGCGGAAGCGTACCAAGCTCGCGGCCTTCGAGGAGGCACCGGCGGCCGCGACTCCGCCCCCGCTCCCGCCCCCGCCGGCGCCTACGCGTCGCCGCATCCTCGAGTACGAGCTGCTGCGACTGCGCACCTTGCGAGACAGGTGAGGATAGCCGTCGCGCGATGCGGGTCGCGTGTCGTGGGTCGCGCGCGGCACTCACCGCCCCTCCTCGCTCTGCCGCAGGTTCACGGAGCAGCTGAGCGAGCTCTACTTCCTGCAGGCCGGCGGTAACATGATGGACTACCCGGTGTGGCGCAAGCGGCCGGCGACGCCTCAGCTGGTGGCCTTCCTGGAAGCACGTCGGCCGGCGGCGGTGGTGTTGTCGGAGCAGGCGGCGGTGGCGGCGGCGGCGGCGGTGCCGGCGGTGCCGGTGGTGCCGGCGGCGAGCCCCGCGGACGAAATGGTGGCGGCGGCGCGGCAGGAGGCGTACGTGGCGGGGCGGGTGGCGGAGCTGGCGCGGGCGGGGCTGTGGACGGAGCGGCGGATGCCGCGCGTCATGGACCCGCCGCGCACCAAGTCGCACTGGGACTACCTGCTCGAGGAGATGACGTGGCTCGCGCAGGACTTCGCGCACGAACGCAAGTGGAAGAAACAAGCTGCCAAGAAGGTGATGCGTTTCATTATTCTATCACTGACTAGATTTCGCTCGCCCAGGCTTCATAGTATTACTTTATACCTACTATTTACGCATGGACAGACATTTGTGTGCATGAACATGTCTGTTTTTCTTGAGTCTGCATGTAATTATTTATCTACTACTACTACTTTTTAAGTAGTAGTACATCAGTTATCTGACTTCCATAGCACAAGCTCTGCTTAGTTTGGGGTCAGATGGGCGTGTGTGATGAATAGAATATTTATTTTGTTCCATCAGCCAATTTCTGTAAAATAAAGCCCACTTTTATGTTGCCTCAAGCTTAACTTTAATTATTTATTTAATGTTTGCCAACAGGTTTACATTATAATACTGGCTAAAATCCCATTAAAATGAAAAAACAGACCCCACTGAGGAGTTCCATGATTGAAAAGGTTTCAAAAAGACTAAGAGATGAAAGAGTCCAAATTCCAATTATATTCAGGGTTTAAAGTACCCCATACCAAATGTCATTAAAGTACCCCATACCAAATGTAATTAAAATCCCTTTAGCCATTTAGCTGTGAGAACCAAGTAGACGGAGTATTATTATTAGTATGGATGATAAAAATCTAATTAAACTGTATCGATTGACAGTGTGCTCGTGCGGTGCAGAAATATTTCCAAGATAAAGCTTTAGCAGCACAAAAAGCTGAAAAAGCTCAAGAACTACAGTTAAGAAAAATTGCAGCATTTGCAGCCAAGGAAATTCGTACCTTTTGGTCTAATGTTGAGAAGGTATGATATTTTTTTTCTTATATTAAATTGAAAGGACAATATCAAAAGTCTCTTGAAAAAAACTTGGTACAGTTTTCATGCATCAAGACGCCGTAACGTGGTCGCGGTTTCGAATCCTACAATCTTTCTTCTTGCTTCATCTTTCGATCATGAGGTGCAATTATATAATGGCTAATAAATGTATTCACTTGTGTGGTACAGTTGGTGGAGTGGAAGCGAGTGCGGCGGGTGGAGCGCGCGCGCAAGCAAGCGCTCGACGAGCAGCTCAGCTACATCGTGGACCGCACCGAGCGGTACTCGCGCCAGCTAGCCGCCAACCTGGCCGACCCGCCCGCCCTCCCCGCCCCTGCCGCCCGCCCCGTCCGCCCCCCCTCGGACGACGAGTTCGAGCCGCGCGGCTGCTCCGACGACGACGAGGAGACCATCGCGGCCGCCGAGCGCGAGGCCAGCCACGACGCCGACCACCACCGCGACGAGATCGACGCGCTGCGCCGCGAGTCGCGCCAGGACCTCGGCGACCTGCTGCCGCCCGGCTACACCTCGCTGCTCACTCGCCCAGTGACGCACGGTGACGCCCACTCGCCGCCCCCCTCCGAGTACGCGCCCTCGGGCGACGAGTCCGCCGACGACGAGCGCACCATCGCCGAGCAGGAGCGCGCCGAGCGCCGACGAGACGAGGACGACGCCGGCGAGCTCGACGACCTGCGCCGCGACGCCGACCTCGACCTGGCCGACCTAGTGCGCCGGTACGCGCGGGCAGTCGACGTGCCCGACGGGAGCGACGATACCGACGGGAGCGACGACACCGATACCGACACCGACACGTCGTCCTCTTGCTCCTCGGAAGCGCTCGAGGCGCTGATGGAGTCGGAGACGAAGACGGACGGGGGTAGGGAGGGAGGAGGGGAGGGGTCCGAGCGGCGCGTGGAGGCGGCGGCGGTGGTGGCGGCCTCGCTGCAGCCGACGGGCACCACGCTGTCGGAGATGGCGGCGGCGGTGGGCACGCCGGTGCCGCGGCTGCTGCGACACCAGCTGCGCGAGTACCAACACGTGGGGCTGCACTGGCTGGCGACCATGTACGCGCGTGGCCTGAACGGCATCCTCGCCGACGAGATGGGGCTCGGCAAGACGATCCAGACGATCGCGCTGCTGGCGCACCTGGCGCTGGAGCGGCGCGAGTGGGGGCCGCACCTGGTGGTGGCGCCCACCTCCGTCGTGCTCAACTGGGAGATGGAGTTCAAGAAGTGGTGTCCCGCCTTCAAAATACTCACCTACTACGGTACCATCAAGGAGCGTAAGCTCAAACGTGTCGGTTGGACTAAAGCGAACTCGTTTCACGTGTGTATTACGTCGTATAAACTCGTAGTGCAGGATCATCAAAGTTTTCGAAGAAAACGATGGAAATATCTCATATTGGACGAAGCCCAAAACATTAAAAACTTTAAATCGCAAAGGTGGCAGATGTTATTAAATTTTCAAACGGAAAGGTGAGTAATTCATTTTTCAACAATCTTAAAGTTTTATCACTAAGTAATGTTTGTTTTTTATGTAAAATATAAAATTACATATTTTTATTGACAGTATTGGTTGTTAATCATCAGTCGTTAGTTTTGTCTGTATACAAAATATTGTTTTATTTAAAGTCTGATCTATACTTTTTTTTTTTTATTAGGTCCACTAAACTAGACATTACACACAAACCTTAAGAATACAAACAAAAGTATATAGACATGAGTATGTGTAAGTCCTACTTAGAAGTGAACACAACATGCTTATATAGTTATTACTTACTAATAATGAATGAATTAATTATTAGTTTCTAACCGAGATTCTTTAAAAATGCTAATAGTATTATTACAGAGTTAATATAGACATGGTTATATTGTAAATAAATACTAAGTTGTAGACAGGCTAAGTTGGTACGATGATGGGAATAGGTTTATGTCTTCTTATATAGTTGACACATGTATGAAAGATATCTATATCATTACTAATGTTATTATAAGACGTACACATTCTATACAATGACGAGTGCTGGCCATAGTTTGCGTGGCAGCATTGAAGATGGAAAGTTTTTCTATTCTGGACACGGCTAGAGGAAGGGGGGATAACATACTTGGATAATGGTGGCTAAGCCATCTATGATATAAAGTTGAGGCATAACAGAACTAAGGTGATTGTGAGTAGATAGTGTAGAGTGAATGTTTTACGGCTATCTTGTGTGA
Source organism: Tetheella fluctuosa (assembly GCA_951216915.1). Classification (NCBI taxonomy): domain Eukaryota; kingdom Metazoa; phylum Arthropoda; class Insecta; order Lepidoptera; family Drepanidae; genus Tetheella; species Tetheella fluctuosa. Next base: position 14,442,496 of record OX578218.1, read on the forward strand.
TGTCAGACGGCTGCTGCTGACCGGCACGCCGCTGCAGAACAGCCTGGTGGAGCTGTGGTCGCTGATGCACTTCCTGATGCCGGCGGTGTTCGCGTCGCACTCTGAGTTCCGCGAGTGGTTCAGCTCGGTGGCGGGCATGGCGGCGGGGGGCGTCGGGGGTGGGGCGGGGGGCGCCGGGGGGCCGCAGGGGCAGCAGGACGAGGCGCTGGTGCGGCGGCTGCACGAGGTGCTGCGCCCCTTCCTGCTGCGGCGGCTGAAGGCGGACGTGGAGCGACAGATGCCCTCCAAGTACGAGCACGTGCTGTTGTGCCGGCTCGCCAACAGACAGCGGTACCTCTACGACGACTTCATGGCGCGCGCCAAGTACGTATACATCACATCTATACTACCCTACAATAGACGCTTATTTGTGACTGAACACTTACAGAGGCAGGTTGTTCTATGGTTAAAAATGATTTTATTTTTACTATTAATTTATTATTATTCTGACGACACTGTTATTAATGGGTAGTATATTCAATTTGGTTTTGAAAAATAATAAAAATTGGGCATCTTGTTGTATTTTTTTATTGGCTCATCCGGCTCAAAGGATCAATATAAGACGACTTCGTCCAAATCACCAGATAGTTGTCATGTTAGAGGGATATTAAAACGAGAAGCTGATTGTTGTAAAATTATGTGTTTATGGCACTCATATAACGATCGAACGCGGGTAAGCGCTTGCAACATCCTGAATTTTACATTAAAACTTCACAGTGTATAATATAAAACGTTACGATATTTTATGTATGCAACGCTAATCGCTAGTCGCGTTCGTTCGACAGAACTCGCGAGAGTCTCGCGTCCGGCAACCTGCTGAGCGTGATCAACGTGCTGATGCAACTGCGCAAGGTGTGCAACCATCCCGACCTGTTCGAACCGCGACCCGTGTGCTCGCCGCTGCAGCTGCCGGCGCTGCGGCTGCACGTGCCCGCCCTCGTGCTGCACACGCCCTGTCAGGATCGCGTCGCCCTCGCCGCGCGTCTCGGCGGGGACCTCGCCACGCTCGAGGCGGCCCACGCGGGCGCCTTCGCCGCGCACCGCGCCCGCCACCTGGCGCCCCCGCGCCGCCTGCTAGAGGAGGTGGCCGCGCGACGCCCCCCGGCCGCCGCCGCCGCCGCGCCGCGCCTCCCTCCCGCGCCCCTCCGGCTGCACCTGCGGCTGGTGCCGCGCGCCGCCCCCGTCGCCACCGCGCCGCCCGCCCTCGCCCCGCCGCCGTCCGCCGCCGCGCCCCCGGCCGGGGGCGGGCCTCCGGGGCCGACCGGGGCCCGAGTTCGGAGCGCGGCGGCGGCGCGGCTAGAGGCGCGACGGCGTGCCGCCGTGCGCCGGCTGGCGAGCGGCAACGAGCGGCGCTGCTGGCGGCTACCGCTGTACGGGGCGGACCTACGCGCCGCGCTCAGCGCCGGGGCCCCGCCCGTGCCGCCCAGGGACATCGCCGACGTACTCGACCAAATGCACGATATCATCGATAGGTATGGTCATGGAATATTGAAACGGAGTTCCTTATCGCCCGTCATGATTTGTTTGGGGGCCTAGGCCTCCCGTTTACCGGTGGCACCAATAGCTGCCGGCAAGTTTGTAGTACGCGCCGTATACTGGTGGCACCTATTGGTGCCACCCGTATTGTGCACGACGTCAAGCGTGTTTTTATTTTAGGTAAATAAAAAAAAACCTTGTTTCATTATGTATATTTATTTCTATAATCTATTTATTGAATCAGTCGTAATTATTTACACTTCTCTCAACTCAACAAGTTGTGTAACTAAACTAACTAAAATGAACACCGTAACGTATTTGTATTACAATATATAAACAACGTCATACCCTTCTAAGAAACATAAGATCGTTTACGATAACTCGAAACACTCAAACAAAAGAAGCAATAAATCAACCGCCCGACGACGTGAGCATTTAACGAGCACGTGCCGTCGTAAACGTCCGATCGGGCCGAAATCGGAGCCGGTCAACGTCGCGTAAACGGGAGGTTAAATAGGAACGTAATCGAAACCTCTGATCTATATAATAGCGAGGAAGGTAATTCCGAGCGTGTGATACAGGTTCACGGTGTGTTGGCGGGCGGCGCTGGCGGGCGGCGCGTCGCTGGAGGTGGGGCGCGGCGCGGGGGCGGCGGCGTGGCGCGCGGCCGCGGGGCCCCTCGCGCGGGGCCTGCAGGGCGCGCTGCGGCCCCTGCGCCGCTTGCTGCACGCGCCCGCCTCGCGCGCGCGCGTGGCCTTCCCGCACCCCCGCTTGCTGCAGTACGACTGCGGTATGCTACAGTTATTATTGTCACTGACAATTGTCACTGAAAATTGGTCAGAAAAGAGTAAATTCGAGTGCAAGACCAATTGCATATCTGTAAAAAAAAAACAATGTTTATTTGGGATATAGTATGTGGACAATAAAATAAAAATAGAATTTGTCCAATGATGATCAATAGTCAAAGTCAAAGCCATTTATTCAGTTTAGGCCTTAGAAGGGCACTTATGAACGTCGAAACCACTTAAATTACCACCGATTCGGAAGTCGCCTTAAACTTTTTTTTTTTTGGACAGTGACAATGTTGGCTTTTTTCCATTATATGTTTAACATTTAAAAAAAAAAAAAATACGCATAAACACAAAAACTTTCTTTCAGTGTGATTTGAATTTGAAATCAGTCATCTTGGTAACTGAGAGAGTTATTTTAGCAGAACTAAATTTACCAGTCAGAGATTCTTCACGAGGACCCCATTGTAATTAACTATCTAATGTGATACCCAAAAATACAGTTTTATCAACTAAATCAAATCTGCCATCTATTAATATCTGGCTGTCTACTTGCGCTACATTTGGAAGAGAGAATTTTAAACATTGGTTTTCTTAGAATTTAGTAACAGATTATTAACAGCAAACCATTTGAATACTAGTGGCAAAGTATCATTTACTTTAATAAGTTATTTCTATCTACTTTAAAAATTAATGAAGTATCGTCAGCAAACAGGACGATATCTGAGAGACCAAAGACAACAGAGGGCAAATTATTAACATAAACTAGAAACAGAAATGGCCCTAGTATCGAACCCTGGGGCACCCCCATTTTGACTAGGGAGCCCTTGGATGTTGTACCGAGATTGTGGACGTTGTTTAATCGAGAGTGTCCCAAACCGGCTTAGAGAGTGTGTCCAGACCAGAGGGGGCCCTACTCGATATTAAACATATCGTTTTTCAATAAATTCCGGTACAAAAATTATGAAAAACAAAGACTAGCTTTAGTGTTAATTAGTGTAAATAACCATTAAAACCGACAACTGGGTGTAATTTAAAAAAAAAAGGTAATTTTGAGTACTGATTTTGTTTAATCGACTAATGAATCCCTAGTCCAAAAAGCTACATCAATAAAAACTTCTTAAGTTAGCATTATTTAAATTACAATAGAAAAACAAGGTGGGCCCTATTTTGTTTTGAGTAGATGTACACCAGATTTGGCTTTGGCCTTTATATTTAAGCATACAAGACATTGATATAATGAAACTAAGAAGGAATACAGGAATTGGCTGTATGGCTTAGACCTTTGCCTGTCCCGAAAACTACGAATACAACTACAACTACTACTGATCGAGTCATATTTACCTTGTATGTATGTGTGATGCAGGTAAACTGCAGACGCTGGAGACGCTGCTGCGGCAGCTGAAGACGGGCGGGCACCGCGTGCTGATCTTCACGCAGATGACGCGCGTGCTGGACGTGCTGGAGGGGTTCCTGTCGCTGCACGGGCACGCGTACCTGCGGCTGGACGGGGCCACGCGGGTGGAGCAGCGGCAGGCGCTCGTCGACCGGTTCAACGCGGACAAGCGGGTGTTCGCGTTCATCCTGTCGACGCGCAGCGGCGGCGTGGGCCTCAACCTGACCGGCGCCGACTCGGTCGTGTTCTACGACTCGGACTGGAACCCGACGATGGACGCGCAGGCGCAGGACCGCTGCCACCGCATCGGCCAGACGCGCGACGTGCACGTCTACCGGCTCGTCACCGCCGCCACCGTCGAGGAGAACATCCTGCGCAAGGCCGACCAGAAGCGCGCCCTCGGCGACCTCGCCATCGACGCCGGACACTTTACCACTTCCTACCTGCGCGGGGTCAGTATCTTATCTTATGTCTACTCTACGCGCTACGTGATAATTATAACACTCATGGATATTGGACTAATTTGAGATTCTATTTATACTATAGATAATTAATCATATTAATGACTTTCTATTTTGTGTCTGAAAATTTATTGTCATAACCTTCAGAGTTAGCTTTAAGCCAGTGGTTCTTAGCCTTTGAGGGACTATTATTTTTGAAGTGTACGTATATTTTTAGATGAGGTAAAACCTCTGGACTCCCGACACCGTTATGAGACGCGACACCGTTATGATGAGACGCAGTTTGACGTTTAGTTTCTTATTTCAATCTCTCAAAAAAAACAAATTGTTTTCACTTCTGTCGGTACTCCCGGAGTGCAATTTTTTTTAATCTTGCCATGGACCACTAAGGAGTTAATAAGTATAAAGTAAATGTGTGTGTTTTTTTTTTAATGTAAATGAATAAAGGGTTGTACTATCTAGGTACATTTCTTCAAAGTAGTATTAAATTTTCTTACGATTTCGGATGGCTTCGCGGACCACTTTGGGGGACCACCGGTTAAGAACCACTGCTCTAAGCGAAGGAAGAGGCTTCTGGGTGGGGCAAGTTTAAATTGAAAAAAAAAAAAATCGTGTGGCACTCGGGGACTGCCGCGGTATAGCTATTGCATAGCATTTTTTATCAACTTATGCAATTATATATATATATATATATTATATATTTATTTATTTTTTATTTATGCAGTATTTTTTTTTCTTTTTTCTTTCTTTTATAATTCAAGTTTTTTCTTTGATATCAATAGATACCTATATACTTTCTCACAAACAGCTGTTTTCGTCCGATTTCGGAGCAGCTCGTCTTAGGTTTTATTATCGTTACGGAATTTCTTGATTCGGTCGCCGCGCTCAAAGCCCGCGATAAAAGCTATACAATAGCTTAAAAAGTGGTTGGGATTTCCGCAGGTGAATATTAGGGAGCTTTTCGGATCGAAGGAGGCGGGTGCGACGGCGGCCGAGACTAACATAGGCGGGTCGGCGGGCGGCGGGGGCGGAGGGGGCGGCGGCGAGCTAGAGACCGCCCTCGCCGCCGCCGAGGACGAGGCCGACGCGGCCGCCGCGCATGCCGCCCGCGCCGAGGCGCAGGGGGACCTCGCCGAGTTCGACGAGACGTTGCCGCTGCCGCTCGACGACGAGCCCGACCCGCCCGCGGCTGCGCCCTCGGGGGACCCGGGGGACCCCGCCGCCGGCGACCTCGCCGCCCTCATGAACCAGGTGAGACCATCACCGGCCCGCGACCCACCTGGACACCTACTCCGACTCCGCTCTACTACTCTACGCGTTTGTTCCGCAGCTGAGTCCGATCGAGAAGTACGCGATGCGAGTGGTGGAGAGCAGCGAGGCGGCCACCGAGGCGGAGAGCGCCGCGCTCGGCGAGATGCGCCGCCAGCTGCACGAGTGGGAGGAGGCGCGCCGCCTGCTGCGGGACTCGCCGCCCCCGCCGGCCGCCCCTCCCCCCGAGCCCGACCTGGAGCTCACCTACAGCCGCGAGGACGCGCGCGCCCAGGTGCGTGCCCGCCGCCGCCGCGCCCCCGCGCTGCCGTCGCCGCCCCCCTCGCCGCCCGCGCCCCCCTCGCCGGCCCCGACCCCCGCCCCTGCCCCAGCCCCCGTCCCGGCCGCCCCGCGCACGCGGTCCCGCGGCACGGTGCACATCAACCTGTGGACGCTGGACGAGCGTCGCGGGGCCGCGGGGCCGCCGTCGGCCGCGGGGGCGGGGCCCGAGGACCACGTCCCGAGGCGACGACCGCTACGTAACGGAACGCTAGACGCGTGGCTCGCGAACGCGAACGAAGGACGATCTCGTGACGATAATAAATAATTTGAAATATTGTTCTTGTGTTTTTATATTCCTGACGTTCGACGTTTTGGTGCCGCTCGATTTTCGTTCGTAAATGCTTGTCTATCTCTCGGCCCGGTGCTACCGCGAGACCACCAAAACGCCCGATCCGAACGTCAGGGATATAAGACGTGCAAGCATTTACGAACGAAGCCGAGTCGGCGCTGCCCCTATCCGACCCCCCCCCCCCCACCCTTCTCCTACGTTTTTTTTAAATTTTAAACTTTATGTAAATAATTGTATGAACTGTGTTTTCGCAACGCATACATCAGCGACGCCCAAGCCACCTATAAAAGCTTACACAATAAGTCACAAGATCAATTTTAATGATCGTATGAATTAAGAAATCCGTTTAGTTACTAGACAATTAGGTTGACTATGAAGCTGTTGTTTCAGTTAAGGCTATGGTTTGAACGTCGTTTGAACTGAGAACACTCCAGCAACTAACTCGACAAATCATTTTGTTATTTCTTCGCGTTAGTTTTTTTTAGGCCCGTGTTTGTACATAAACTCATCTTAGTAAGTGATGGTGGTAAGCTGCAGTCGGAACTTACCGGCAGGTGTTTGTCGGCAGATTTACAATTTTAGTAGTTTCTGGTAGCCAGCCAGACTGGTACTACAAAATATTCTAATTCTATTCTAAAAGGCATTGTAAGATTCGAAGTCACTCACTCACCTTCGTCACGGCATTCGACGTCACTACCACAGCTAATATCGCGTAGCCAACTATTACCCGGCTGGAGTGACACGCCACTATTAGAGACGTCAGTATCAGAATATGAATTCTATGGACTACTGCTAACCGAAGTAAAGATGTGGTGGACCTTGTAACTATTCAAGGATTTCATTAATTAATTTATTTATTTATACATAAATTACATACATAAATATTGAGTGGAAATTTCCTTTTAATTCTGAGCGAATAGATGTTTTCGTGCTTTTACACTAGCGTTGGTCCCGTTGAAAGTATAAGATTGGATTTAGGTAGGAAACTCCTATCCTGTTTACTCTCTCATAATATTTACTACGTTTGCTAGGTAGTTATTTGAATGGAACTAGTTGACGCGACTCGGTTGCGGCTCGGCTCGTTTCGGCTCTAGTCGGTACTGTACTGGACGGTGCCGCGGTGGTCTTCGACGCGGCTCGCCAGCGGGATGGCTTCAGTCTCACAGCTAAGGCTCCTATGGCCCAGTTAAAACACATCCCTCCCACCGTGCTACGGTTTCCTCTCGAAACAATAATGCAGTTAGAATGTGAAGTATGTAGGAGCTAGTATCTAGTTGTTCTGTCGCGCAGGTGTGGACCAGCTGCGGCTCCGGCGCCGGCTCCGGCGGCGACCACCGACAAGGACAAGACCTCATGCCGGTCAGTACACTACACGATATTCAACTACCTAATACTGTTATGTTATGGACTCTAACGCACGGGTTACATTTGCATTAGTCTTTTCTAAACAAACTTACGGCCGTTCTCAATTATCTTCGGTTTATCCTTGAATGATGATCCATGGCGATATTGACCGTGACAAAGCAGAGAATCTGCTCAAGTTGGATAAAAACTCACTTGAATTGATCGGTGGTGGTCTGGTGGACCTCCGCTAGTGCAGTGTGTTTGACATAATAAAGAACACGCCACTAAAGTAGATAGTTAACTGGCACTTTATAATTTAATATAATCTCGTAATATGATAAAATGCTGGAAGGATCATATTCATGTGCTGTCAGAAACAGTTTTATTTTTCATTCCTATCAGAGATGCACCTCAGTAGGTCGACAGACATGTTTACATAATGACACTATTATGTATTCTGTGATAGTAACTGAATAGGCACTAGGCGTCTATTGGATATGAAGTATATAGATGGGTCGAATTTAACGGATTTGTCCGAAATTGGGCCCCAGCCCAACCCTGGAACGAAACGAAAACTGCAACGGCAGATGATCGGTTACTATAACTTTCGCGGGCCGTAGATGTGGGGGCCGCCGACCCCGCCGTCCGGCGAGGGCGACGTGTACTGCGAGAGTTGGTCCCGCGCCCTCTACCGGGCCGGCGCCGCCGCCGACTGTCTGCTGCCGGCCGTCCACCGCCGCGAGCCGCGCGCCTTCACCCGCGACCCGCGCCGCGCCCGCGCCCTCGCGCTCGCCCTGGCCCGCCCGCCGCACGCGCCGCCCTCCCTCTTCGAGCGCGCCGGCCCTCGCGCGCGGCCCCGCGCCCGCCTCGCGCCCGCCCCCCACGCGCACGCGCACCCGCACCCGCCCGCGCCGCAGCCCGACTGGGCGCCCGCCGAGGACGCCGCGCTGCGCCGCGCGCTCCGGCTGCAGCGCCTGCCACCCGACCCGCCGCCCGCCCTCGCGCCCAACTGGGACTGGGTCGCGGAGCTGGCGGCCGAGGCGGCGCGCGCCGGCGCCTACCGGTCCCCGCGCGCCTGTCGCGACCGCCACGACGCGCTCGCCGACCCCGAGCGCGCCCGCCGCCGCCACCGCCGCCCGCCCGCCGCCCGCCGCCGCCAGGACGAGGACGCGCCGCGCCCGCCCCTCGCGCGCCTCGACGCCATGCGCCTCGCCGCCGACACGCGCCGCGTCGCGCCCAAGCGCCGCCTCGACGACCCGCACCTCCGGAACCCCAAGCACCGCGCGTTGCTCGCCGACCACGGCCTCGACTACGACGCGCCGCCGACGCCCATGGAGGTCGCCACCCGCCGCGCCGATCGCATCGCCAAGGAGAAGCTCAAGGCGGGCGCCGCGGGTCCGAGCGGGGCCGGCGCCGCGGGGGGGCCGCCCGCGCCCGTCGCCCCGCCGCCCGCCGCGCCGCCCGCCGCGGGGCCGCAGCGCATCGTGGTGGCGGCGCCCGCGCCGCACGCGGTCGCCGGGGCCGCGAAGGCGGAGGCGGCTCGGCGCGCCCGGCCCGGGGGGGCGGCGGGGGGCGACCCGGCCCTCCCCCCGGCCGCGGCCGGCGCGCTCGTGTACCGGCAGCACGCGCTGGCGCCGCGCCACCTCAAGATCCTGCACGGAGGCCCCGGCGGGGGCGGCGCGGCCGGGGCCCCCGGGGGCGCGCTGCAGCTGCAGCAGCTGGCGCTGCGGCGCGGCGGCGCGGGGGGCCCCCACTCGCACGTGGTGGTGGCGCACCTGGCGGCGCCGGCGCCCGCTCCGGCTCCGGCCCCGCCCCCTGCGCGTGCACCTGACTCCCGACAATAAATGCCTTTATGCTTAATCTATCTGTTTCATTATTACAATTACCCCGGGGCCTTCCTTACCCGCAATTCGCGTAATCGAATAATTATTTATTATATCTTTTTCGCTCGCGCACATAATATCAAAGACAACAGTTAAGGTTTTTAAAATTACCACTTTAACACTTAATATTTCGCAAACGGATCCCTGAATCGAAAAATGTTCTTTACAATGACCCACAATTTTTTAATGAAATACCTATACGAGTAACAATTACATCCCGTTTTGGTTCTATGTATGGGACATACTTGATTAAGTAGATCTTTGTCAATCAAAACATAAACACAAGTTGGTCAGCCAAGTCGCATTATTGAGTAGCAAAATACAGCAAATTTTCTTTTATAAAACAACCAAAGAACGTTATACGTGACAGGAGCTTTGATTGAGAAAACTTTGTATCCGGTAACTTACGTTACTTTAATAGGAACTACTAACATTTGTTAAAGAATATTCATACTAATTCAGTCCATGGAGACTCATGTGTGGTGTAATATAGAAATCTCACGTATTGACGTTCCAATACGTTAGCTATTTTGATATCTGAAGTGATCAGGTAGACCTTCTAAATGGCACGTTTAGATTAATATGTTTTAGTATATAAGCTAGGAATTGTAAGAGGTATTGATTCATTCATTAAACATGTGATCAGCATCGCTAGTTGTTTCTCTACATCACCACCACCCATCATATATTATATGGCGACCGTGACGTATATTATATGGCGACCGTGACATATAGTGTGACATCGAAGAAACCTGAAGGAGTGAAAGGGACCAAAAGGAACAAAGGCTGTGAAAAGAACTAAAGATGCGTGACATATAGTGTGACATCGAAGAAACCTGAAGGAGTGAAATGGATCAAAAGGAACAAAGGCTGTGAAAAGGACTGAAGATGCTGATTGACCAGACCATACCAGGGCAGCCGCCTAGGAGCCACCTAGGAGTCACCTAGTGCAAAATGGAACTGAGGTACTACTCATTGCCATAATGATGTTAATTGTGTTTGTTTTAATGTGTTGGCATAATGAAAAAAAAAATGTAGGGGGAGTCCGTTTCTACATAGTAAAACAGTTTTACAGTAGGGTTGTTCTAATCCTACACTGCGGATAATGTGCCGAATCGTCGGTTATGTATGGCTGAAAGTATGCCAAGTTCAGGCTAGTCGAACAGGCAGTCTATTTTGTATTATTTTTTTATTACCTAGATAGTGTTGTTGTATTTGAATGGAGTCATTAGTTGAGATATTGGTGAATTAAAAATAATCAGGGATTTTATAATAAAGTTAGCAAAAGACAAACATATGTCGAGTCAAGGTCATAGTGAATTTTTATTAGCTTGTCAAGTAACAAGGAAAATTTAATGTTGTTTATAAAGTTTGTGTCAAGGTACTCGTAAGAAAGAATTAGAGGCTGCAGTAGTATCACAAGTTGTACTAATAGCATAACAATTTGATAAATTATTTCAATTATTAAGCAAAAAGATATATCGATATAATGGCGGATCAATCAATTAGAGAGGCAATTTGTTTAGCAATTGATGAAGATGAGTTTAGTCCAAAGCCATCACAGTCGTGTTTAATGTCAATAGTAAATTATCATAAAATAATAATTGAAGGAAAAACAATAGCAATAAATTATATGATTCAACATTTCATAGAAATAGTCAACCAAAATACCCGACTCAACAAGGTTACAATACGTTTGGTTATCGTAAGCAGAATGTGCCTACAAGTCATAACAGTCATTATAGTAAGAAGGAATTTTATAGTAAACGCCGTCAAAACAATCACGTACGATTTTTGTCGTCGTCAGCTGAAAATAAACATGCTGATGATATTGCTAGGCCATTTAACCAAGGCAAAGAATTTTTTCGTCCCTAAAATGAAGAATTCATAGATAATTTTTCATGCAATAGTAGAAATGAAGTAAAATTAAGATGTTTTAATAACGATATTTTACTATTAGTATATGCCCCTGATCATCATTGTCAAATTTAAAATATGAATGGATCAAGAATTTTCGAATATTCAGATTTACGATAGTTCATTAAAAATAAAAGGAATATGTGGTGATTTAGACGCGATAGGATATGTTTATTTAGATCTCGTGTATAATAATGTTATAATTAGACATAAATTTTACGTATTTGAATAGTAGTAATCGATTATTTTTGAATTTGTCTAGGCATTATGATAATTGTATTTCACTGCCGGAGCGTTGTGAAATAGTTAAATATATAAATGTTGACATAAAAGGTGATTGCGTCATATTACCTGAAGAAATATGTCAGGGTGTTTTTGTAGCTAGTGCTACTGTGAGATCAATATACGTAAAAATTCCGATTAGATTATTGAATAGAATACAGAAGTTGGAATAGATAGTTTCGAACCAAAGGTGAATAGTTATTCTGATTATTACGTATGTAGTTTTAGTCAAAGTGATAAATAAATGAGGGTTGTCTATTGACAAAAATTTGTGATAATAAACAATAAAAAGTAATGAATCCAAAATTAGGTCTGATCAGCCTAAAGTTGTAGGATATCATTAGAAAACCCTTGGGAGGGAATGAAATAATTTTATGTAGTACAAGCGAGTTTAATAAGACTAAAGAGTCTTTAGGAATGGCCATTCCCCAAATATCATTTCCTAAATAACGTAGTAGTTATTTTTTCAGACTACGCATTATATTTAAATCAAGATTCTTTATTAACGAAGGCACGCAAAGACGTAGCGTTAAAAGATCTTGTAAAAATTTGTAGTCTATACATTCCCAAAATGATTTTCTCAAATATTATTTTTTTCAGACTACACATTATATTTAAATCAAGATTCTTTATTAACGAAGGCACGCAAAGACGTAGCGTTAAAAGAACTTGAAAAAATTTGTGGTCAATTTGAGATAAAAGAGCTTGTAGTTATTAAAAAAGAGAGTAATAAGATTTTTCTAGAAAAATTCATACGTGAGATCTCGGAAATAGAAAATTTGCCGCGATTATGTATAATACAAGGTGTAAAGAAAATAAATGATAAAGATACAAGAATAGTTATCCTAAATGATTATCATATTTTACCTACTAGTGGTCATGCAGGTATTTCTAGAATGACTAACAATATTAAGAGTAAGTACTATTGGAATGGTATGTATAAAGATATTGCTGATTATGTATCTAAATGTAAAGATTGTCAGAAACAGAAATACAGTAATAGGAATACTAAAGAGAAAATGGTGATAACTACGACAGCCACTACTTCTTTTGAAAAAGTTTATTTAGATATTGTTGGACCTTTGGATGTAGACCAATTAGGTTATAAATATATATTGACATTACAATGTGAATTAACAAAGTTTGTAGAAGCTTATCCATTATTTAACAAAACAGCAGAGTCAGTAGCTAAAGCTTTTGTAGAGAATTTCATTCTTAGATATGGAATAGTGAAAGAAATTGCGACTGATTGTGGAACAGAATTCATAAATTCAACTTTAGAAAATGTATGTAAATTATTAAATATAAGTAAAATTAATTCTACTCCTTATCATCATGAGAGTATTGGTTCGTTAGAGAATTGGCATAAACATCTTGGTAGTTATTTAAGAATTCAAACAAAAAACCAATCTATGAATTGGAGTACTTGGATACCATATTGGTGTTTCGCTTATAATACATCTATTAATGTTTCAACCAAGTATACTCCTTACGAACTAGTTTTCGGTAAGAAATGTTGCTTGCCAAATAACCTTTGTGAGAAAGTAGAACCATTATATGTGTATGATAATTACCCTTTAGAGTTAAAATTTAGGTTACAGAAGTCACAATTAGAGGCAAGAAAAAATTTAATAAAATGTAAAATAAAGAGGAAAGAGAAATTTGATGTGAATTCTAATAGTGTAAGTTATAGAAAAGGTGATTTAATTTTAGTTAAAAATGAATGTGGTAGTAAGCTATCAGAGAGATATTTAGGACCATTTAAAGTAGAGGAAGATGTAGGAGTAAATGTTAGAATAATCAATGATAATTGTAAGACAAGAATAATTCATAAAAATAGAACTAAGAAATATGTTAATTCTATTTTTTCTTTTTGAAGGGAGGAATGCCTATCATTTCAGGGGAGGTGTAATATAGAAATCTCACGTATTGACGTTCCAATACGTTAGCTATTTTGATATCTGAAGTGATCAGGTAGACCTTCTAAATGGCACGTTTAGATTAATATGTTTTAGTATATAAGCTAGGAATTGTAAGAGGTATTGATTCATTCATTAAACATGTGATCAGCATCGCTAGTTGTTTCTCTACATCACCACCACCCATCATATATTATAGTGGTCTCAAGAGTGACTACTCTGATTTGGCCACAATAAACCGTTGTCGCTTCCACACAGAAGCTACCCTATGTAGTGACTGCAGCGAAAATTTGTGGACCATTTATAAAATGTAAAAGCAGTCCATAACTCTTGATTCTCTAACTCCTCGCATATAGAATAGGATTTGTAATTGGCCCTCTGGTGACTATGGTTTCTTCTTTTGGTTTGTTTTTATTAGCTGTAAGTCCTCCATGTGCTAAATAAATAAATAAATATTGTAGGTAAGTGAGCGACTCGTCACACGACGCCGCCGCAAGCAAAGGCTAAAAAGAAAATTTTCAATTTCACGGAATATACTTTTTTTGCCATAATTCGAAGTACCTACTTCTGAATACTGCTATTCTATAGTTAAATAATGTATCAATTAGGAACATAGAATATATTTTTTAATCCATTAAAAATAAATAAATAAATAACTTAAGTACAACTCTTTTTTATTTAGGGCTGATTTTTCAATGGCCGTAAACTGTATCTAGCTGTTAATTTGAAATTGGAACAGATTTTGTATTGACTTATCATTAAAATATTATTATCATTAAATTATTAAAACATCAGCCCTAAGACAAAGGAAAGGTGGTTATTAAAAAGTTTATCGATGCATTTCTGCCATTCGATATAACGAAGTACGAGTATCTTCACAGGCACGGTGACTCTTTCTGAAGTGACGAAGAATTTCTAGGGGTGGCACTGACACGTGCACTTGGGGGTGGGCAGGGTCGGTGGGGTCGCGTGGTACTGTACGCGCACGTCGATCAGCCTGGCGGCGGCGAGCAGGCGCGCGGCGGGCTCGACCGCGTCGCAGGCCGCGCCCGCCAGCGGCGCCAGCGCGTCTCGCACGCCGCCCAGCACTCGCGCCACGAACACCAGCAGCGGCCGCGCCACCGCGTTGTACGACAGCGCCAGCGCCGGCTTGAGCGCGTAGTCCGAGGCCGTCTGCACCGCGCCCGTCACCGCGCCGCGCACCACCACGAGCGCGCACCTGCCGCGAGCGGTAGCCGTAGCTGTAGCCGGGTAGGGAGCTAGGGAGGTAGGGAGGTAGGGAGGTACCTCTGCAGGTCGAGCAGCAGCGCCAGGGGCAGGCGCGCGAGCAGCGCGGGCGCGGCCAGCAGCTCGGCGAGCAGCGCGCGCAAGGGGCGGGCGCCGCGCCTCGCCAGCCGCTCGAGGCGGGAGCGCCGCGCGCCGCCGCTCGTGGCGAGGTACTCCCCGCCGGCGCCGCCTCGCTCGAAGTAGTACACCTCCACGCACTCCGGCTCCGCCTCTACCCGCGCCCCCCGACTTATTACGTTTACAAAGGAGAGATATCCCGATCTCGACCTAGATTTCCATAACTCACTGAGCTGAAATCAGTTAATCAATATACCTATCCACGGTAAAGATACCTATACATTACCGTGATCTATCTTTGGTTGTAGGTAATTTTTAGGGTTCCGTACCCAAAGGTTAAAAACGGGACCCTATTACTAAGACTTCGCTGTCTGTCCGTCCGTCTGTCCGTCCATCTGTCCGCCTGTCCGTCCGTCTGAACCGCTATAGCTAGAGAATTGAAATTTTCACAAATTATGTATTTTTCTTGCAGCTATAACAACAAATACTAAAAACAAAATAAATATTTAAGGGGGGCTCCCATACAACAAACGCGTTATTTATTTTGTGGTAGTTCCCGTTGACCTAGAATCACGGAATTTGGCAAAAAGCAAGGTCTTACAACACAAATAAAGGAAAACTTTTTTATATTTTGGAATTACATACATAGTTACGCCAATTAATAAAGACCTCTGAGTTGTATGGGTGCTGATACAATTTAGAGGTCTAGCTTAATTGGCACCAACCTCAAATAAGGTAAATAAATAAAATTGTACATTTCCCGTGATGGACGAAGTTTGTACGGAACCCTCGGTGCGCGAGTCCGACTCGCACTTGGCCGGTTTTTATTATACCGGGGAAGTACGGCTAGTTTGAAATATAAGTACCTAGTTAAGAACTCGCCATCGACTTCATAGCGTACACCCAAGATACATTTATGACATAAAGTAAACGTACTTAATTATGATTAGGTATACTATTTATTTATGGACTATTTTTTTTATGTTGGATGGGAATCGAATCCACGACTTGACATGGAAGTCGAGGTATCTTACCGCTTCTGTAACGATCATTATAATCATTCAAATAGATACTTCGCCGATTCGCTCTCTTTTCTGTAAAGAAAATATCGCGAGGAAATCATGGCGCTGACTCTCGTCTCACCCAAATCTATCGACAATCATCTACCGGTGAGTTCCGGCGCGGCGGCTGCACTTAAGAGCCAATTCTCATCTATAATACCTACTCACAATGAAGTGGTGTGGGTGGGTTTACCTACTGTCACATCACACAATATCTACCCACTTCCTTACTTAGGTAGGTAGGTACCTACTTACATTATGCACTTCGACTCACCGCCAATGTGAATTGCCGCTTACCATTATCAAACGAGTAGCCGCGGTCTGACTCTCCAAATATCTTCCATGTTTTATTATTGCTCTGCAATTTAAATCAATTTAATCATCACTTCATATCGAATTAAAGCGTGAGCTCATTACAATTATTTTTAATCGTCAACAAAATCAGTTGCGTCGGGTGAGGATTGCCATTGTAGTAATGTATATGCCAATGCGATCGGTCGGTTGCATCGTTGTTGAAAACTGGTTTTATTTCGGTAGCCTCGTATATCAATTCGAAACGATCGCGATGCAAAATTGTTTTTGTACTTATTTAATTATTTTTTCCAACCGCTTTTTAAGCTATTGTATAGCTTTTCGTATCGCGGGCTTCGGGGTTTGAGCGCGGCGACCGAATCAAGAAATTTTGATTTAAAAAAAAAAAACCGTAATGAAAAACCTAACACCTCCCACACATCATTGTATGCTGTTTGTGAGAATAGGTGTATAGGTATCTATTAATATAAAAAAAATAATAAAAAAACAGCCTAAATAAAAATAAATAAATAATTATAATAGGGTATTTATTATACCAATTTTTGAAAAATGTCTCAATTCGTTCCTAAGGTGCTAATAAGCCACCAAAAAAACACAAAATTTTTATTCAATCGATAAGTGCCATAAAAATGCATTTCAATTTTACATTTTCAAATGTCGGGAGTAGTTTGATGAAAACGCTGGACGTCATGTAACTCTACGGTCATGACGTTTTTTGGTCTCTTGTAAGTAAATAAATGCGCTGATATTGGTCTCAATTGGACTTATAAAATGTTATAAATTAAAAATGGGCTATTATCCTTTTACACTAATAGTGTACTGTTCCTGAATGGCTTGAATACTAGTGTAAAAATAATAATACTTCAGTTGACACTTTTTAGTATATATACAGTACCGTATGACGTCATTATAAAGGCGGCTACTGTTTCGCTCGTTTAGAAACAGATTAAAAAAACTGAAAACTTTGAAATGAATTTTAAAATTAATCAAGTTATTTTATGAACTAAAACTAACATTTTCCGACTGCTTATAGCCTAAGCTATGTAAATTGTAAATTTTTAGATTTTTTCTCATACGGAGTAAAATACCCTATTGCATAAGTTGATAAAAAAAAATGCTATGCAATAGCTTTACCGCGGCACTCTGCAGTCCCCGAGTGCCACACGTATTATTGTTTTAAATAAAACTCGAAAACATAATAACCTATTTTCAAATAATAAATACACACCTGAGATATACGTTGAGTTTTTTTCTGTATAATTTTACCTTCGGCGACTTGCATATTATGTTTACTCTTATCTATATCGTCGTTGAGCGTGAGCACGCTGGGCGCGCCCGTCGCCGCCTCCGCCGTGAGCCGCAGCGCCTCCGCGCCCGGGCACTGCCCACTGCCGACACAACACATCATACGTGTCACACGCACGCGCACGCGCTCGGTGAGTGAGCGAGGATGACGAAAGGTGCGGGATGCGTGGGACTGGGACCCTTGCTTGACTAACTCACGCGAAGTAGAGATGCGGCGCCGGGTACGATAGAAGCAGCGGGTGCGGCAACACCAGCACGTCCGCGGCCGTCCCTCCCCGCGCAGCCGCTGCCGCCGCCGCACCCCAGTCGCCTCCCGCGCCTCCCGCCCCGCCCCCAACACCGGGTATAGTCTGTTTGATACATCATTGGTGGGTCATATGCAAATTTACGATGATTAGAGAGATTACGTTCAATTCAAGGTTCACAGTAGCTTAATTATTCTTAATTAACCACCAGCTACAGGTATGTATATGGGTCTAATATCTAATAATACCTAATGGTGGTTTCACAGATATAAAGTCCATGAAGTGGTTTTCAAGTTACAAGCACACTAACGGTCAGAGTAAAACGAAGCATAAATGATATTGATCTAAGATATTGATATACAATTACGTGTGCAATGGGAGTGGAGGCGGTTGGGAGGCGCGCGTCGGCGGTGACGTCACCGGCGGCACCCACCGCCGCCGCCGGCTCGCGCTTGCGACGCGGGTGGTGCTTCTGTACCACCACCTGTCAACGAGTCAATGTTGGTTTTACATTGTGCCGGCCGAACCGTAGTTTAGTGTAGTTGCTCTGGGAGGCGACTTTCGCGCTTTCGATAATAATATCAAAATCGATAAATATATCGAGTCTCATATCGAAGGAAAATATCGCAAAAATATCTAATATTTCAATAATTCCAATTCTTGGACACATGAATGTAAAATTAAAATTGTTAAGTGCCGTATGTGATCGACATGTAAATAACTAATTATGAATTAAGTAATATGGCAATAAACTTAAAAACTAATATTTTTTTTATTGACTTAGAGTACAGGACAATATATCAGTCTTAGATGACTTGTAATTAAGCTCATTACTAAGTCTTGATAGCATGCTATATACACCAACATTCGTTCTAGACGTATTCACAGCAAATGACTTAAAGTTAATTAACCTAGAATTTAGACGAGGAACAGCAAAATTAATCTCAGTAAGTAACTGAGGACAATCGACCAGACTCCTCACAATTTTGTACATAAATACTTGATCCATTACCCAGCGACGGTCCTTAAGAGATGTCATTTTGAAATATTTTAACCTATCCTCGTATGATCGTAGTTCAGCCCGTTTCCATTGATGGACTGTGAGGAAAAACATGATTCTTTTTTGAATTCTCTCAATCCAATTAATGTGGTTATTATAATAAGGGTTCCAGATACAAGAGAAGGGTTCCAGATACAAGAGCAGTATTCCAGAATACTCTGAACAAAGCAAAAGCAAAGAAAGTAGATTTAAGGGACAAAAAGTTTTTAAAGATCTTGCAATTTCGCCAAAGAAAGCCTAATAAATTTGGAGACTATAAAATCAAAATGTTGTACAAATGTGAGTTTTCTATCCAGGACAACACCCAGGTCACTTATGAAATCCACTTCATCCAAGGTAGTGGAGTTTAACGAGTAAGATGTTATCAGGGGCAGTCTTTTTTTGGTAAACTTTATATGCTTACATTTACTTAAATTTAATGGGGGTTTATTTTTAGAACACCAAGCAGAAATGTTATTTAAATCGTCTTGAAGAGACAGAGAATCAAAAGAACTATACACTGTTTTATAATTTTTTAAGTCGTCCGCAAATAATAAGAATTTTGAGCTTTTTATGACTGCAGTTAAATCATTTATGAAAACTAAAAATAATATGGGTCCTAAATGGGATCCCTGGGGGACACCTGACGTGACATTAAAACACCTAGATTCATACCCACAAACCACAATTTTTTGAGATCTGATAGTTAAATAAGATGAGAACCAATCGAGGAGCTTCTGTGCTTGATAGTTAAATAGTTTGAATAACATGTTTTCTGAGAACCTGACATCTAACCTGTTCTATTTATACCATGTTGTTAACAAAAAAAATTCACGTTGCATTGTGGTTATTTCTTCAAATTTAAGGTAATTTAGTCATCTTTATTTATTGATTGTTTGGCGCCGACTCAAAATTACTTAGGTATACTTACATTAGTTTAAGAACTTAGTTATTAAGGTTAATTAAAAAAGCTTTATTATTTTTTGCTTTTCAGTTTTTTCGGCGGTTTAATTTTTTTGTTAAAAGTTTTTACTTTATAATATTTTGTGGCTCTACTAATTACTACATGCACAATTTTTGATTTCATACATTACAGTCAGTGAGTGATCAATCAATCATCCCGTTTTCCTACCCTACTAAATTTATATGGGACCAATTTTGGGGTATACTCTTTCTAGGTGTAAAATTCTCATCAATACAAATTAATCAAGCCCAACCACCAGGTAATTGCTGTAAATCGTTGGAGAGTTCCCTCGACTGTCTTTCGGCTCCATCATCAGATCGACTCTAGACCTTCATTAAATGGTAGTGCTTTAAAATACTTAATAATGAATGAAAAAAACGCACTATTCACCACTACGATTTTCGAAGGTTCCCCTCGATTTCTCTGTGATGCCATCATCAGATCCTGGTTTCCTTATCATTGTACCACCCTTGGAATATCTCTTTTCCAACAAAAAAATAAATCCTAATCGGACTACTCTGGAAAAAGTTATGCGTGGTTAAACACAAAAATATATATACATATACACGTCGACATGAGAACCTCCTCCGTTTTTTCGTCGGTTAAAAATGTGGCGTGAATTTATTATAGTATTTTATATAGTAAATTTTGTTATATTTGTAAAAGTGTCTAATTTTATAAATCAATTATGTGATCGATTATTATTCGAGTTCATTGACAGAGGAATGATAAAAAGACTGAGGAATGATAAATCTTAATTTAGAAACTTGCTTTTTGACCCTCATCGTAGTGGCAGTTATTTTCAGTTTCTAAATTAATTAATTATCTGATCTTTTTGGTACCCACCTAATTAGCACTTGTTCCTTTGTTGTAGATAAGTTACGTCTGAAACGAATAAAAAAACCGAGAAGAAATTTTATCTACAAAAAGGAACAAACTCTGAACAAAATCATTAATAATAATATAATAAAAACATAAAAATTATTATCAAAAAGAAATATTTACTTGTCACAAAATATCCCGAGGCGAATTATCATTCCTGTTCTCATAATCGATTAGAATCGAGAACGTGTACAACACCATTTGCTTTATTTGACAGAAAAATGAGAATAATGACCATACAACGAAGCTGAGCGATGAGTGAAAGTATCGATTGTTTAATTTTCATTGCGTGTTTTAATAAACAGGTCTTACAACTTTGTAACTAAAAGCGGCAATGTATTAAGAACATGCGGTAGAAGAACCGCAACAAATATGAAACAATTGATTTAAAAATAAATGACACAATTTTATAACAAAATAACTTACTGATGATTTTTTTTTTTTTTTTGGACTGGAACAGGAAGGTGGTGGGTCCAGGGGACCTTCTTCCACCGTTACGCGGACTTTTGCGGTGAGCGCTGAGGGCTCTCAACCGCTACTTAAAACTAAGACTAAAACTAAATAAATTTTGGGCAATGGTAGCCTGAGGGTGCCCCCTGTGGGGCTCGACCTCGGCTCAGGACGTTGCCTGGGGAATGAGGGAGGACTTAGCATACTGATGAAAAGAAGCGTTTTTTTTTATCTCGGTCAACTATTCTTGTGGAGTTTTTACAGCTCAATACTGCAGAACTAGGTATTTTTCTAAATTTCGTATGACGTCCGGCATCGACAGCGGTGGAACGCGGACTGAATAAAACTGCATTAAAGGCAGTGTATTGCACTGCCTTTTGACACGCTCAGTACATACACTTGCGGCATCTATTTAGATCTATGTCTGTGATCGGTGGCGTTTTGTCTAATGAAGATCAATTCAAGTGCACTAGTGACTTCACTAAAGTGAAACTGAAATTAAATAAATGCATTTGTCGTGATTTTTCAGGTTGTCTCAAATAGTCCACGAAAAGTTTTAAAAAGAGCGGCCACCATTTTACTAAAATCTATCTGACTTAACTGTATGTAATTCAGACTTGGCTTAGCATTGATATTTTAAGATGTCTAACATATTAATTTAAAACTAAGAAGAAGAATACTAGACTGTATGGGCTAGAACCCTTTGCCTTCCAAAATAAGGGAAAACATAATTAAAAAAACTTTTTTTTATTTATTTAGGGAAACCGTAGACCGATGATTTATAATTTGGTAGGTTAAATAAAACTGGATTAGTGGATCCTACAAAACCGAAAAGGCTATCCCTCCAATGCCCAAAATGTAGTATTATTTATATAAAATGTAATATATCCCCAAAACACAACAAGGTGTAGGTAAAAACGTCGAGTCGTACCAAACGAAATGACACAAGGTATGATATTTACGTATCGACTGCTAGAGACCACTCGTTGCATATCGCACACTAACGATATATAAATATCGAATGTGATATCCCGAGAATAACAAAAATTGATTGTTATAGATATCCGCCATGTTTTATGATAAATAACGAATGTGATATTTATCTCTACTGCCCGAGAATCGCCTCCCTGTAGGCAAGGTACCTACACGACGTACCTGAAGATAGGAGCCCGTATGATCGGCTGTAGGGGCTGACATGGCCTGCGATTGGAGGCCCTCGGCCAGAGAACCGCTGCTGCTCTCTATTGGAAACTGGGTCGAATTTGATGCATCCATATCTGGAAGAAAACATGCGATCACGTAATTGATCTTACCTCACAGTTTAAGAGTTGTTGAGATTTCAATATCTTTTTTAAAGGTTGCAAGGAAGAGTGCATACAAATTATGGAAACACAAGCAGTGTTTCATCATCATCATCACCAGCTCAGCCTCAAGACGTCCACTATTCGACATAGGCCTCTCCTAAGGATCTCCAATAGGACCGGTCTTGGGCGGCCTGCATCCAGTGTGTGTTTATTTCTTGGAAATTATTGCCTTCAATAATAATTGGTGTACGCTCTCTCCTGTAGAAGGCCTGTAAGCTCAAACTAAAATAAACATCCTATATGTTAATCCAGAAAATATTACGTTACGCCGTTACGGAGTTGTGTGGTAACAAACATACAAACTTTCACAATTTATAATATTTGTGGGATCATATTTATGACCTACATGACATACAAGGCACTAAGCTTATCACTCAACTGATTATAGGTTGTGATGAATGAAGGTGGATCAAAATGGGTTCAGTTATCAGAAACCAAAATCAGTCTATATCTTATTTTGGGATTAAAGATGTGTCTTGATGTTTTTAACACATATTTGTGGGATCATAGGTCTAAGTAACACATCATTTCTTAGTAGATATTACAGTAATAGAAATTGTAGGAGAGGGACAGTTTCTTGCGTGCGAGCGTGCATGTAGCCGGCTTTGATGGAGGACAAGTCGATCCTGACACACTAAGTTAAAATAAGAATAGGTAATGATGTAAGATATGAGTAGGTAAATGAACTAGGCACTAGCTATTTCGGGAGAAAGAGAACGAAAGAGAAATGAAAGAGAACGTTAACCTAAGCGTGTATTGGCAATTTCTACTTCCTTTGCCTCCACTCCTCTGTGTGTAGTAGAACTCGAAAAGTTCGAAACATACTTTTTGGGGGATACAGTCATATTATTCAAAATATAAAATTTAATTACAAATTAGAACAATAAGTGTAACGACATGAAACATTGTGTCAAAATATGTCAACGTGGCCGTAGAACTAAAAACAAAAGTAAGAACCTACTAAAATCAAGAAGGCTACATAGCAATAGGTTTTATTAAAAACTAAAAATGAAAATAAAAAAGAATTTGAGATTCTGGAACACGGCTTCCCTTACGCTAATTTCAAAACGAGTTCTACATGGTACAATAATATTCTTGGATCATGGAGTTCTATAAGCCGATTCAATAACGAAACGAATCTAAAATGGCGGCTTGTACCTACAGTGAGCAGAAAATATGTCTGTTCCAAAATATTAACAAACAAGACAGAGTCCTTTATATATCAAATAGTATGAATGACTTCAAAATAAAAAGGAAAACCAAAGATTATATTTTGAAAATATACCAATAAAACTATTGTGTTTCCTAGTTTTTTTAATTTAAATTCAAATTGTCATAATAATAAAATAATAATGGTATAGTGTATTCGAGCGAAATCACGCAAATCGCTGGCAAAAATTGGCTGACAGAAGCCAAAGACCGAGACCACTGGCATTCTCTGGAGGAGGCCTTCTTTCTCACTATTTGAGGAGTTCATGCATGCTTATTTATTTGCACTTTATCTTAATTTTTTTTTTATACTACTAGGAGGCAACCAAGCTTACGTCCCACCTGATGGTAAGCGGTTACCATAGCCTATAGACGCTCATAACACCACCGGCAAAGAAAATACAATTTTATATTTTCCCTGCCAGGGGTATCACTCACGCGTTGCCAACCTTGAGACATGAAGTTGTTAAGTCTCCTGTGCCTGTAATTTCACCGGCTCCCATACCCTCCTAACCGAAACACAGTAATACAAGTGCACTACTATTTCACGGCGGAATTAGATATGATGGTAGTATTTCCCCGGGCGAACTCTGCACTATGAGTTCTACTAACTTCTAAATATATTTTAATTTTTAATTTAATATTATACTGGGTGATTTTTTTGTCACTGGCAATACTTGCAGGGGTGGAAGTACTCATCAAAATGAACAACTTTTATTATGGGACTAACTGTGAAATCATGAAAAAATTATCAGCTGTTCCATACAAATGTTCAATACCTACTCGACCAAAATGTATGAAGCAACCGTTTTATTTTATGTGATATCAGACTTAGCCCCATAGTAAAAGTTGTTCACATTGATGTGTATTTATTAACTAAGTCACTCATCATTTTGTTTCTTTTCTTTTTGTGTTATAACACACATATATTGTCAGTGAGAGTAGATAAAGTAATTTAATGTAATAAATCTGAGTTGGTTTTGAAAAGAGTAATTGCTGAGTTTCTTGCCGGCTCTTCTCAGTAAAAGCAACCTTCCGAACCGAGCGTTAGATCTTGGATCTTGTTTTTTTAATTTAATTGCGCTTGTGTAGTAATAATGAAGGTACACTTGTATGAGGTGGTTTTCCTACCCTCTTTTTCCAATCCTGCGTGCGATATGTGTCAAAATACTTTAATACGTCACTTACCGAAGAACCTTGAAAGGCTGAGGTCTATGTCGCGCGTGCACCCGCCTGATTTATCAGAAATCCTTTAAAATATTAATCATCCATCATCGGAAAACCGTGAAAAGGACTATTTGCGTGTGTTTTATAAAGACAGTTTGCAGTGTGCGTATATTTTTAAGATTCGAAGGAAAACGTGGATCCACGGAAGACATTATCTATACCGTGAGTATTGCATGCTTTCTTTCCCTCTATGGCTACGCTTCTTTCGAAACCTTTTCCAAAATCGTAGTCGTATTATCCCGTGTCTTACCTTCGTACAAGTGTTTATTTTGCCAGCAAAATAGTTTATTAAATTAAATAGTATCAGCCTAAAAAATACAGTCCACTTTCCGCACCTAACCAAATGGTATAAAGTTCAAAGTATAGATTTTATTCACCATTTTTATGGTCCGTCGACCCGGATTGAGTGTAAAAACCATTGTTCATTTTCATTGTTATATGTGAAATTGACAGTGTACATTCAAACTGCACTAACTACTTATGCAGTCTACATCTAAATGAACTGTTTAAGCTGGTTACGTTATAAATCGATTACTTCAATTCTATACGTATAATCTGCAACTACACTTAGTTCTTACGTAAAGCCTTTGTTATATACAACAAATAACAATTAATTTATTTTTTATTTTTATTAATGTTGTTGAAGGTATTTGTATTCCATTTCTCGCATACATAATACGCCGCGCGACACACTCGGCACCCGCGTTCGTTTATTTACCGCTCGACTCGATATTTTTGTTGTGTGTGACTCGATCGGGCATCCGCTATACATATCCTATTATAGGTTTTAATAATTAAGTCTGTCTTGTACACCGCTAAGCCGAATGTGCTGATTTATGTAATATTAGTTAGCATACATACATTAGCCACTATAGTACATCGGTTGTTCGTTATTATTACGTTTTCTTGGCAGTCTTTCTGCACCGCTTCTTTTAAATACTTATTTATTCTTATGAAGTATGTAGATATTTCTACACCGCGTTCTTACAAGTATTTAATTTATTTGTTTATTTAAGTTGTATGTATACTCACCGCATCCAAATACACATATAACTATTGCAGTTAGTATCTGGAAGACTAATATACAACTAATTATAGTTTGTATTAGTTATTATTTATATTTAATTCTTTGAGTTCGATACTCACCGCGCCCAAATATACCTATAACTATTGCAGTTAGTATTTGGAGGCCTAATATACATCGTTACCGTTTGTATTAGGTAGTTGTTTACCTTTTCACTGCTACTTGATTTCGCTATCAATACTACAAGGTTCTATACCTAACTTCCGTTTAATTAAACCATCAAGACAGGGCTTAATTTATTCATTTACATATATTTATTTTTTGTACCGTGTTTAGTTATTTTTAGAAAATAAATATGACGGACACTGCTGATAAAACGCAATGATTGTTATTGGAGTCACTTTACTCGAATACAAAATATTTACGATTTATCTAAACATGACATGAAGGACGAATCTTATAGGGAATCTTTTCTCAATAATGCCAGTAACCTCGATGAATTACGTAACGAATTTCAACACGTACTAGATACATATAATGCTTTGTACTTGAGGTTGCATCCCAAGTCAAGCGTTAAGGACGCGTTCGCAAAATTGATAGGTAGAGAATCGAACTACTACATTGACACGGGTCACACACACAAGTGTATGCACGAGTCGCACGACTAACTGCGAGAATAGTAGTCAAGTGAACTCAATTTGATACTTTGAAGGATTCTTTTTTTTTTTTTTTTTTAAGTATTTCTTTGTAATAAAATTATGGTAACTACAAAAAATATTTATTATTGCTGTTTCTATTTTTTCGAATTACCTCCGAACTTAATAGTCATGATGAGACCTTACCTCCGGACTTGATGGAGCGACCAGAAGGTGTACTTCGGTGACTGCTACTGGAACTCCTCAACGAGTTGTACTAGGTGAGCCGAGTTTGGGCTCGTTTTGTTAGTCATGATGAGACCTTACCTCCGGACTTGATGGAGCGACCTGAAGGTGTACTTCGGTGACTGCTACTGGAACTCCTCAACGAGATGTACTAGGTGAGCCGAGTTTGGGCTCGTTTTTATTAAAACATCTGGTCTCGGTCTCGGTCTCAATCTCAGTCTCAATCTCAGACAAAGTCACAGTCAAAGTGTCAGTGTCAGTGTAAGTCTCAGTCTCAGTCTCAGTCTCAGTCTCAATCTCAGTCTCAGTCTCAGTCTCAGTCTCAGTCTCAGTCTCAGTCTCAGTCTCAGTCTCAGTCTCAGTCTCAGTCTCAGTCTCAGTCTCAGTCTCAGTCTCAGTCTCAGTCTCAGTCTCAGTCTCAGTCTCAGTCTCAGTCTCAGTCTCAGTCTCAATCTCAGTCTCAGTCTCAGTCTCAGTCTCAGTCTCAGTCTCAGTCTCGGTCTCGGTCTCAATCTCGGTCTCGGTCTCGGTCTCAGTCTCAGTATCAGTCTCAGTCTCAGTTTCAATCTCAGTCTCAGTCAAAGTCAGTATCAGTCTCAGTCTCAGTCTCAGTGTCAGTGTCAGAGTCAGTCACAGTGTCAGTCAGTGTCAGTGTCAGTGTCAGAGTCAGTGTCAGTGTCAGTGTTAGTCTCAGTGTCAGTGTCAGTGTCAGTCTCAGTGTCAGTCTCAGTCTCAGTCTCAGTCAGTCTCAGTCTCAAAGTGTCAGTATCAGTGTAAGACAGTCTCAGTCAAAGTCAAAGTCAAAGTCAAAGTCAAAGTCAAAGTCAAAGTCAAAGTCAAAGTCAAAGTCAAAGTCAAAGTCAAAGTCAAAGTCAAGATCAAAGTCAAGATCAAAGTCAAGATCAAAGTCAAGATCAAAGTCAAGATCAAAGTCAAGATCAAAGTCAAGATCAAAGTCAAGATCAAAGTCAAGATCAAAGTCAAGATCAAAGTCAAGATCAAAGTCAAGATCAAAGTCAAGATCAAAGTCAAGATCAAAGTCAAGATCAAAGTCAAAGTCAAAGTTGTTGTCGGGGCGCCGCCGGTTGGGTATCGTGGGCAATGCTAACGCAGGTACCACGGTGCCCTACACAACCCGGCAAGGCGTTGCACGCCCAGGTGGTTTTTAGTGGGTAGCACAGTCCCACATAACCCTCCGCCGCACTCCCATGCGTTGCGGGGGGTATGCGTAATGCATTTTCCACCTGGTCAAAAAAAAAAAAAAAAGGTTAGGTTAGGTTAGGTTAGGTTAGGTTAGGTTGTTGATAATTTGGTGATTCTTTGAGTGCTCGTGGATTTTGTTTCTTCTATTGACTTTTGGCGCTACTTACTTGACCTCGATCCCGTAAAACTCTTTGATTTGGCTGGCCGACTGGATATTTTGACTGTTTACTGATTTGGCTGCTTTGTTGTTTGGTTGTGTTGTCTTTTTTTGTGTTTTTGTGCGTGTTTCTGTTGCCGTGGGACGCCCTTTTTGGTGCCGTTGCGCGGCGGCAGTCGCCGCTTTGTGTTTGGTGTTTGTCTCGTCTCTGTCGGACCTTGCGTTCGGCAGATTTTGGTGTTTTTTTGTTTTGTTTTGTACCTCTTTTTTGTGTCAGCTTTTGACACAAAAAAGAGGTATTTTGTTATTGGTCCCATTTTGTGGGGGTAACCCCTACGCTTGTTGTAGGGGGTTTGGTGGATAGGGGGCTTCTCCCCCTATCGTTTGAGCTATCGCCCGCTTACCAGCGTTCACTGGTAGTGGGTGTACGGAGGATTCCGAATAGCAAATATTTTGAATATTGCTATTCGGAAAAATCAGGGGCGAATTTGAAATCCCATACATTATTTTAAATCCGGCACACCCTTGACCGTTTTTATTACCAATTTTTATTGGTTAATAACTTCGGTCTGGGTGGCCGGATTTGATCTAAGTGTGGGATTTCCGTTGGCGGGGCCGTAATGGCCACGTCCTTCAACGAGTCGGGATGGGTCTATGACTCATCCGACTCGGAGGTGGACATTGAAGAGGCCTATGGGGTCGATCTCGAGGTGGCTCTGTCTCCTCAACCCCTGAAAAGGAGCCATGAGGATGGAGAGGGTGACCCTAGGCCTGATAACGGGCCGAAGGTCAGTTCGGCCCGAAGAGGAAAGCCCAGGGGGCACAGCTCTGGGCCGTTGAAGACGGTGGCCGTGCAGGGTGGAGGCCTCTCGGAGGCGCCGCTCCACTTGGTGGACCCAATCGGAGCGACCCGTCAGGCAGTCCGCCGGATCGCCGACGGGGTGCGGAGTTTCACCAACCTACCGGGGGAGGTGGTGGAACAGGTGAGGGAGGCGGTCCTGACGATTTACGACTCTATGACGGAGTTGGAGTCGTCAGGGCCGGAGAGTGGGGAGGTCCGCGTCCTGAAGGCGGACAACAAGAAGATGCGTGAGCAGGTTGTCCGCCTCATCGCGGAGAGGAAAGAGCTCCGCGATGCTCTTGCGAGGTCAGAGGCCACGGCCTCTTCAGCTGCCGAAGCCCCCCCGGCCCCGCCGGTCGCCCAGGCCCCCCTGCCTGCGGCCGCGGATTTGGCGTCGCTCTTAGAGACGATGAGGCGGGATCTGCTGGTCTCAGTGGGCAACCTTGTGGATGCCCGCCTTGCTGAGATCAGCAGTCGTCTGCCTCCGGCGTCAAATGTCCGCCCCCCACTCGCGGCGGACAATAGGAAGAGGGCCCCCACGGCCCAAGAGACGAAAGAGGTAGCCTCAGAACCGGAGTCTGGGGCTAGGCTCGGGGACGGGAGGCCTAAAAAGGCCTCCAAAAAGGCGACCGGCCCCGCCCTGGACTCGGAGACGTCGCCTGGCCCTTCGGCGGAGGTGCAGCCAGAGGGCGGCACCTTCGCGGAAGTGGTCAGAAGAAAGAGGAAAGGGAAGGGGAAGGCCACCGCCCCACCCCCACCCCCTCCCCCCCCAAAGAAGACGGCTAAAAAGCCAAAGGCCCTAAAGACGACAGCGGTGGTGGTCACGATGAGGCGTGACGTCACCACCGCTACCACGCTGCAGGCCACAATGGCCAAGGCCATAAATGGCATTAAATTGGACGAACTGGGCCTGCAGCATGTGGGGGTCCGGAAATCGGCGACCGGGGGCCGGGTGATCGAGGTCCCCGGAGCTGATAGCGGAGGGACGGCTGACAGCCTCGCGGAGAGGCTTCGGGCTATCGTGGGGGACGTAGCCCACGTCAGCCGCCCCGTCAAGATGGCCGCCGTCCAGGTCACTGGCCTGGACGAGTCAGTGACAAAGGAGACCTTGGCGGCGGCTATTGCCGAGAAGGGGGGTTGCGCTCTGGCGCAGGTGAGGGTGGGGGGCATCCGCCCCACGTACGGGGGCCCAATGGTTGCCCTCGTACAATGCCCAGTGGGGTCGGCGAGGGCCCTCCTCCAGGGTGGTAAGATCCCGGTGGGTAGGGCGTCCGCCGGGGTCACCCCTGTCGGTCCGGCACCCATGCGGTGTTTTAGGTGTATGGGTGTCGGACACTCGCGGGCGTTGTGCCCCTCCGACGTGGACCGGGGACACTTGTGTTACCGGTGCGGTGCGGAGGGGCACAAGTCGGTTGACTGTTCGGAGGAGAAGGCGTGGTGTGCAGTATGCCACCACGCCGGACTGTCAGCCGGCCACACGATGAGGGGACTGAAGTGTTCCCCCCCGGTGATAAGGGGCAGGGGGGAGGGGTTTCGGCCCTCTCGCCCCACGCCCCCCCTGTTGAGGGTAGTAGCCGCATGGACGTCTGAATGCCAGGTGGGCATTCGGACGTCCTGCGGCTGGACCGCGGAGCGGGCGCGCGAGGAGGTTGACCGCGGAGCGGGCGCGCGAGGAGGTTGCCTCGCGCGCCCCCTCTGGCCAGACGGCATGGGTTGGGAAGGCGGCGGTTGCCGCCAGACCCAACCCACAGTGGCTTAGGGCGGAGGATGGGAGTCCTCCGCCTACGGTTTAAGCCACTTCTTGCGGTCCAGGGGGTGGCCAAGCGTGCGCGGCCACCTCCCCTAGCGGGAAGCCCCGGCAACGGTGTTGTCGGGGCGCGGCCGGTTGGGCATCGTGGGCAATGCTAACGCAGGTACCACGGTGCCCTACAAAACCCGGCTTGGCGTTGCACGCCCAGGTGGTTTTTAGTGGGTAGCACATCCTCTCCTCCTCGGTCGAGGAGGAAGCAGTGATGTGTAGTCCCACATAACCCTCCGCCGCACTCCCATGCGCGCGGGGGGTATGCGTAATGCATTTTCCACCTGGTCAAAAAAAAAAAAAAAAAAGGTTAGGTTAGGTTAGGTTGGCGGAGTGCCGGGAGGTTCAGGCGTGGTGTGCAGTTTGCCACCACGCTCAACTCCCGGCCGACCACACCATGGGGGGCCTTAAGTGCTCCCCACCGGAGGTACGGGGCAGGAGGGAGGGGTTTCGGCCCGCTCGCCCCATCCAGCCCCTCTCTGAGGAGGAAAGCCGCATGGACGTCTGAATGCCAGGTGGGCATTCGGACGTCCTGCGGTAGGACCGCGGAGTGGGTGCGCGAGGAGGTTTGCCTTGCGCGCCCCCTCCGGCCAGACGGCATGGGTTGGGAAGGCGGCGGTTGCCGCCAGACCCAACCCACGGTGGCTTTGGGCGGAGGATGGGAGTCCTCCGCCCGCTCATAAGCCACCTCTTGCGGTCCAGGGGATGGCCAAGCGTGCGCGGCCATCTCCCCTAGCGGGAAGCCCCGACAACGGTGTTGTCGGGGCGCTGCCGGTTGGGCGTCGTGGGCAATGCTAACGCAGGTACCACGGCGCCCTACAAAACCCGGCATGGCGTAGCACGCCCAGGTGGTTTTTAGTGGGTAGCACATCCTCTCCTCCTCGGTCGAGGAGGAAGCAGTGATGTGTAGTCCCACATAACCCTCCGCCGCACTCCCATGCGCGCGGGGGGTATGCGTAATGCATTTTCCACCTGGTCAAAAAAAAAAAAAAAGGTTAGGTTAGGTTAGGTTTTTTTTTTTTTTTTTGTGTGTTCTCTCGGACTTTCTCTGACATGGTGGTCAGAGTCTTTGTGTTTCGTGTTTGTATTTGTTCTCCTTTTTTGTTCTTTTCCGTTTTTGTTTATTATTTCCCCCCCCTTTTAGTCCCCATTTCCATCCATTCTCTCTCTTTTATCCTATTTCCCTTTTAATTTCCAATTTAACTTCCATCCAATTTAGTTTTCCTTCCCTTGTTTACTTTCTCTTGTTTTTCCTTATTTGTTTCTTGCTACCGTCTGTGTCGCTATATTTAGGCAGAATTTGACAAAAAGGTCGCGAGTCTTTTTGTCGCCTAACAGTGCTTTCATGCTTTCAATTCGGATGTTCGAGTCCATCATCTGTTCGGCCTCGAACCTCTCCCTTCCGAAGGCAGGGCATTCGGCGAGGATGTGTCCGACTGTTTGGCTCACGCCCGGCTCGCAGAAACACGATGGGTCCCCCTTGCACTTAAATCTGTGCAAGTATTCTGAGAACCCACCGTGTCCTGTTAGCACCTGCGTCAGAACGCCGGCCGGGCGGAGCTTTCGGACCATCCTGTACGCCTCCACTGCGTCCGGAAGGAACAGCTTCGTCGTCCCAGCAGTGTCGCCGGACTTGTACCTCCGGTTCCATTCGTCAAGCGAGTCCTTACGGAGCTCTCGCTTGACGAATGAGACCGGACACCCCTCGTAGTCAGGCCTTCGCTTGGAGTGCAAGGCAGCATTTTTGGCCAGCTGGTCCGCCCTCTCGTTCCCCTCGAGGCCCGCGTGCGCTTTGATCCAGAACAGGGAGACTTCCTTGTTCTGGATACTGCAGCGCCTGATGTTGTCGCGGGCCTCGACCGCCAGAGGGTGGGGGGAACGAGCGTTGGTAACGGACTCCAGCGCCGAACGCGAGTCGCTGAGGAGCCCGAAGCTCGCCTCACCGCATTGGAGGATTAACCTCGTGGCTCTGCATATGGCCAGGAGTTCCGCCTGGTAGACCGTGCAGTGCGGTGGCAGCTTGAGCTTGAGGGCTTTTGTCTCGGCGCCATTGCTCCAAAGAGACAATGCGGCTCCGACCCGGCCCTCAATCTTGCTGCCGTCCGTGTATATCTGGACCGCTTGATGGACGCGGTCCTCCACTTGCTGTTGGTCCACCAGACACACGAACTCCAGGCTCATATGGTCTGCCGGATGCGGGGCTTTGGTGAAGGCCACACCTCGTTCTATCTCCCGATCGCCTAGCACTGTCTGGGGGACCCCTCTCTTCGCCTCATACAGGGCGGCTGCCTCCTGTATCCTGAGGTCGAGAGGTAGTATCCCAGCCAGCACCAGTGCCGCGTTCAGGGAGACGGTGCGGTACGCTCCACACAGCTTCTGGGCAAATCCTCGCTGGACCGCGTTCAGCTGCCTTTGCACTCCAAGTTTCCTCGCCGCCGGCGCCCAGGCGCTAGAGGCATACAAGATCACGGGCTCCACCGTAGCCGTGTAGATAACTCGGATCACGTCCGGATGGAGCCCCCAGCTGATCTTGGCGGCTCTGGACAGTTGCTTGTAGACGTTCAACGCCTTTTTGCAGGTGTTCGCAATGTGGGCGTTGAACGTCAGCTTGCTGTCTATCGTGAGCCCCAAGATCTTGATCTCGTCAGACATGCCAATGTCGACCCCTCCCATCCTCAGGAGCGGTGTGTCAAACTTCAGCTTCTTGGTAATGACCATCGCAAGCGTTTTATGTGGCGCGAACTTCAGCTTGTTTTTGACACCCCACTCCTGAACAAAAGCGAGGGCGGCGTTGGCATGTCCTTGGACCTCCAGCGCCGTATCGCCGGCAAAGACGAGGACTATGTCGTCTGCGAAGGCCTGACAATAGTCGCCGCGTGCCTCTAGGTCCCTCAGCAATGGGTCGAGAAGAAGGTTCCAGAGGATGGGGCCGCCGATGGAGCCTTGTACGCAACCTTTGTTGGTGCTTTTGGCGTACTCCTCACCGGCGTACCTCACCCTCACTCTTCTGTCCCGAAGGTAGCAGTCTATGACTCTCCTGATATTCACCGGACACTTTTCCTCAGCCAGTCGGACTCTGATAGCGGGCCACCAGGCGCTATCGAAGGCTCCCTCTATGTCCAATGATACCATGGTAATCAGCTTTTTGTTAGCTAGATTACCACGGATACATTGTAACAGGTCATAGAGGGAGTCCTAGGTGCTCTTCTGGGGCATGAATCCGTACTGGCGAGTACTCATCCGGGGTATCAGGTGCCACTGCAACCTTCGGACAACCATCTTCTCGAAGATCTTCCCCATCACCGAGAGAAGGCCTATGGGCCGATACGATTTGGGGTGGCGATAGTCGTCCTTGCCCGGTTTCCGCAGGACGACCACCGCGGCCTCTTTCCAAGCTCGTGGGAAGCAGGACAGTTCTAGGCACTTGTTCAGCAGGGCGAGGTGAGTTTCGGGGTCTTTGGAAATGACCTGGCTGCAGATGTCAGCTGTGAGACCATCCATACCGGGGGCCTTCTTGGGGTTGAAGCTTTCCACCGCGGACGTCAGCTCGTGCAACGTAAACGGTGGGTCATGTTGTTCATCATGGGCCCAGCCGTTTACGTGCTCGGCTGCGGCTCGTGTCCGTCGGTGGTCCTCGTTGTCCCCAGTTTCTAGGTCCCCTGGGTAGAAGGTCTCGGCCAGCAACTGCGCGGACTCCAGCTGGGTCGGTTAGGTTAGGTTAGGTTAGGTTAGGTTGTTGTTTCGGGCGAATTATTGGTGATATATTAAGAGATTTATAGCATTGACTTTTGGCGTACTTTCCCTGACATTGATCCGATAAAACTGTTTGATTTGGCTGGCCGACTGGTTATTTTGATTACTTTGTGATTTGGCGTTTTTTGTTTTGGCTGTTATTGTTATTTTTGTTGTTATTGTGTGTTGCTGTTATTGTGGGGTGCCCCTTTTCGGGGTCGCTGCATAGCGGCAACCGCCTTTTTGTTATATTTGTTTGTTTCGTCCCTGCCGGACGTTCCGTTCGGCAGAAATTGGTGTTTTTGTTTTTGTTTTGTACCTCTTTTTTGTGTCAGTTTTTGACACAAAAGAGAGGTATTTTTGTGTTGGTCCCGTTTTGTGGGGATAGCCCCTACAGCTTCTGTAGGGGTGTTGGTGGATAGGGGGCGTCTCCCCCTTTCGTTTGGACCCACTCGCGCTTCTGTGGGTTCTCGGGAAGTGGGTCTAAATTGGGGGCACAAAAGCAAAAAATTTCGTTTTTTGCTATTTGTGTCCATCAGGCGTTTCCGGGAAATTGTAGGGAGTTTTTAAAATCCGGCACACCCTTGGCCGTTTTTATTCACAATACTTAGGTTTGTGAATATCTTCGGCTTGGGTGGCCGGATTTTGCCCAGAACTCGTTGGTGGCGGGGCTACTATGGCCGCTTCTCAGGAGAAGTCGGGGTGGATCGTGGACGGGTCCTCCGACTCGGAGGTCGACCTCGACGAAATATTCGAGGTCGATTTTGTGGAAGGCCCACCCCCTCAGCCCCTGAAAAGGGGACGGGAGGAGGAGGGTGATCTCGGGCCGGGGCTGGGGCCCAAGATCAGCACGGCCCGAAGGGGGAAAGCCGGGGTCCATTTGTCGCATGGACCGGCGAAGTCGAAGACCGGTGGGGGGAGGGGCCCCCCCTCGCATGTTGAGGACATGGGTGGCCCATCGGGGCCACACCATTTGGCGGGGCCAGTTGGGGCTCTCCGGGCGGCGGTCTACCGGATCGTCGACGGGGTGCAGAGGTCGACCACTCTAAAGGAGGAGACGGTCGATCTCTTCAAGGCGGCGGTCCGGACGATCCTCGACTCCTTGCGGGAGATCGAGGCGTCCGAGCCTTACGAGGGGGAAGTCCGCGTCCTACGCGCGGACAATGAGAGGGTCCGCGACCAATGCTGTCGCTTAATAGAGGAGACGACGGCCCTCCGTGAGGCCCTCTTGGGGAGGAAAGTCACGGACTCCCCCCCCCCTCCTATCGCCGAAGCCGTCCAGGCCCCCCCGCCGTCCGCGGCTGTGGACTTGGCGATGGTGCTGGAGACCATGAAGCGCGAGCTGCTGATCTCGGTGGGCACGATGGTAAATGCCCGCTTTGACGAGATCAGCAGCCGCCTTCCTCCGGCGCCAGTTAGCCGCCCGCCGCTCGCGGCGGATAATACGAAGAGAGCCTCACCGGCCCCGCAGAAAGAGATGGTCCCGGAGGAGACTGGGGCCAGGCTTGGAGATGGGAGGCCTAAAAAGGCCTCCAAAAAGGCGACCGGTCCTCCACCGGTGATGGAGAAGTCGGGCCCATCGGCGGAGGCGCAGCCTGAGGGCGGCTCCTTCGCCGATGTAGTAAAGAGGAAGAGGAAAGGGAAGGGGAAAGCCTCGGCCCAACCCCCTCCCCCTCCTCCCCAAAAGAAGGCGGCAACAAAGCCAAAGGCCCCCCCGGCCTTAAAGTCGACAGCGGTGGTAATATCCCTGAAAAGGGATATCACCACCGACATCTCGCTGCAGGCCACTATGGCCAAGGCCATAAATGGCATCAATTTGGATGAAGTGGGCCTGCAGCACGTCAGGGTCCGCAATTCGGCGACCGGGGGCCGAGTCATCGAGGTCCCTGGGGCGGATAGCGGTGGGGCGGCAGATAGCCTCGCAGAGAGGCTGCGGGCTATCGTGGGCGACGTTGCCCACATAAGCCGCCCCAACAAATTAGCCGCTGTCCAGGTCACTGGCCTGGACGACTCGGCCGATAAAGAGACCCTGGCGGCTGCTGTCGCAAAGGCCGGGGGATGTTCAGTAGCGGAGGTGAGGGTTGGGGGTATTCGCCCCACGTACGAGGGCACAAGGGTTGCCCTCGTACAGTTGCCGGTGGGGATCGCAAGGGTCCTCTTACAGAATGGTCAGATCCCGGTGGGCTGGGCGTCCGCCGGGGTCAAACCCGTCGGCCCGGCGCCCATGCGCTGTTATAAGTGCATGGGTGTCGGCCACTCGAGGGTGCTGTGCCCTTCAAACGTCGACCGGAGCACTATGTGCTACCGGTGCGGCAAAGAGGGGCACAGGTCAGCCGACTGCCGGGAGGAAAAAGCGTGGTGCTCTGTTTGTCACCACGCCAAACTCCCGGCCGACCATGGTATGGGGGGACTTAGGTGTTCCCCGCCGGTAGTGAGGGGCAGGGGGGTGGGGTCTCGGCCCGCGCGCCCCATGCCCCCCCCTGTTGAGGGAAGTACCCGCATGGACGTCTAGATGCCAGACGGGCATCTGGACGTCCTGCGGACGGACCGCGGAGCGGGTGCGCGAGGAGGTTGCCTCGCGCACCCCCTCCGGCCAGACGGCGGGGGTTGGGGAGGCGGCGGTTGCCGCCAGACCCAACCCACAGTGGCTTAGGGCGGAGGATGGGAGTCCTCCGTCCACGATTAAGCCACATCTTGCGGTCCAGGGGGGTGGCCAAGCGTGCGCGGCCACCTCCCCTAGCGGGTAGCCCCGGTCAACGGTGTTGCCGGGGCGCCGCCGGTTGGGCATCGTGGGCAATGCTAACGCAGGTACCACGGTGCCCTACAAAAACCCGGCTTGGCGTGCACGCCCAGGTGGTTTTTAGTGGGTAGCACTCCCTCTCCTCCTCGGTCGAGGAGGAAGAAGGGAGATGTAGTCCCACATAACCCTCTGCCGCACTCCCATGCGCGCGGGGGGTATGCGTAATGCATTTTCCACCTGGTCAAAAAAAAAAAAAAAAGGTTGTTGTTTCTAGTTTGGTGGTTTATAGAGTGCTCGCGGATTTTGTTTCTTCTATTGACTTTTGGCGCTACTTACTTGACCTCGATCCCGTAAAACTCTTTGATTTGGCTGGCCGACTGGATATTTTGACTGTTTACTGATTTGGCTGCTTTGTTGTTTGGTTGTGTTGTCTTTTTTGTGTTTTTGTGCGTGTTTCTGTTGCCGTGGGACGCCCTTTTTGGTGCCGTTGCGCGGCGGCAGCCGCCGCTTTGTGTTTGGTGTTTGTCTCGTCTCTGTCGGACCTTGCGTTCGGCAGATTTTGGTGTTTTTTGTTTTGTTTTGTACCTCTTTTTTGTGTCAGCTTTTGACACAAAAAAGAGGTATTTTGTTATTGGTCCCATTTTGTGGGGGTAACCCCTACGCTTGTTGTAGGGGGTTTGGTGGATAGGGGGCTTCTCCCCCTATCGTTTGAGCTATCACCTGCTCACCAGGGTTTTCTGGAAGTAGGTGAAAAGAGGGTTCCAAGTAGCAAGGTTTTTAAATTTTGCTATTTGGAAAATTCAGGGGCAGATCAGAAATCCCATACATTATTTTAAATCCGGCACACCCTTGACCGTTTTTATTACCAATTTTTATTGGTTAATATCTTCGGTCTGGGTGGCCGGATTTGATCTAAGTGTGGGATTTTCGTCGGCGGGGCCGTAATGGCCACGTCCTTTAACGAGTCGGGATGGGTCT
Organism: Tetheella fluctuosa; assembly: GCA_951216915.1. Lineage (NCBI taxonomy): Eukaryota > Metazoa > Arthropoda > Insecta > Lepidoptera > Drepanidae > Tetheella > Tetheella fluctuosa. The sequence goes on from OX578218.1 coordinate 14,480,636, forward strand.
TTGACTCATCCGACTCGGAGGTGGACGTGGAAGAGACCTATGGGGTCGATTTCGGGATGGCTCAGTCCCCTCAACCCCTGAAAAGGGGCCATGAGGATGGCGATGATGACCCTAGGCCGGATAACGGGCCGAAGGTCAGTTCGGCCCGGAGAGGGAAGCCTAGGGGCCATGCCTCTGGGCCGTCGAAGACGGTGGCTGGGGAGGGAAGGAGCCCTCTTCCGAGCGTTGAGGTTTTGGGTGGCCCTCCGGTGCCACACCACTGGGAGGGCCCAATTGAGGAGACCCGTCGGGCGGTCCGCCGGATTGCTGACGGGGTGCGAAGGTCCACGAACCTGCCGGGGGAGGTGGTGGACCAGGTGAGGTCTGCGGTCCGGACGATTTTCGACTCATTGGAGGAGTTGGAATCGTCCGGACCGGAAAATGAGGAGGTCCGCGCCATGAGGGCGCCAGGTGGGCACTCGGACGTCCTGCGGCTGGACCGCGGAGCGGGTGCGCGAGGAGGTGCCTCGCGCGCCCCCTCCGGCCAGACGGCATGGGTTGGGAAGGCGGCGGTTGCCGCCAGACCCAACCCACAGTGGCTTAGGGCGGAGGATGGGAGTCCTCTGCCCGCGGTTTAAGCCACTTCTTGCGGTCCAGGGGGGTGGCCAAGCGTGCGCGGCCACCTCCCCTAGCGGGAAGCCCCGGCAACGGTGTTGTCGGGGCGCGGCCGGTTGGGCATCGTGGGCAATGCTAACGCAGGTACCACGGTGCCCTACACAACCCGGCAAGGCGTTGCACGGCCAGGTGGTTTTTAGTGGGTAGCACATCCTCTCCTCCTCGGTCGAGGAGGAAGCAGTGATGTGTAGTCCCACATAACCCTCCGCCGCACTCCCATGCGTTGCGGGGGGTATGCGTAATGCATTTTCCACCTGGTCAAAAAAAAAAAAAAAAAAGGTTAGGTTAGGTTAGGTTAGGTTAGTTTGGTGATTTCTTGAGTGCTCTTGGTTTTTCTTTTCTTAATTGATTTTTGGCGTGTTTTCTTATCGACTGATCCTGCTTTCCTTTCTGACCCGGCTTGCCGACTTGACGTTTTGATTGTTTTTGTGTTTTGGCTGCTTTTTGACTTGGTTGTTTTGTCCTTTTTGTTGTTTTGTTCGTGTTGCTGTTGTCGTGGGACGCCCTTTTTGGTGCCGTTGCACGGCGGCAGCCGCCGCTTTGTGTTTGGTGTTTGTTTCGTCTCTGTCGGACCTTGCGTTCGGCAGATTTCGGTGTTTTTTGTTTTGTTTTGTACCTCTTTTTTGTGTCAGCTTTTGACACAAAAAAGAGGTATTTTGGTATTGGTCCCATTTTGTTGGGATAACCCTTTTGGGGAATATTGTTGTGCTAGTGGATAGGGGGCTTCTCCCCCTTTCGTTTGGTACCGTTCGCGCTCCCCTGCGCCCACGGGAAGTTTGCGAAAAGTGGGAATTTGTGGGAACATATCTAGCGAAATTGCTATTTGTGTCCATCAGGGGAAAAGTAAATTTCCCATACAATTTCTTAAATCCGGCACACTCTTGACCGTTTTTATTTACCAAATTATTTTGGTGAATAACTTCGGTCTGGGTGGCCGGGTTTGGGCTTTTGTGTGGGGAGTTTGTTGGCGGGGCCATAATGGCCACGTCAGGTGAAAAGAGCGGATGGATCATGCATTCATCCGACTCGGACCTTGATGCGGACCTCTTTGAGGATTATGGCTACGACGATGATGACGAGGTAGCCCCTCCTCCTCAGCCCCTGAAGAGGGGACGGGACGAAGAGGGTGACGCCGGGCCAGAGCTGGGGCCTAAGATAAGCTCAGCTCGTAGGGGGAAGGCCAAGGTCCATCCGACGTATGGACCGGCGAAGTCGGCGACCGGGGGGGGGAGGGGACCCCCCCCACGCGTTGAGGACATGGGCGGCCCATCGGGGCTGCACCATTTGGCGGGGCAGTTGGGGCCACCCGGTCGGCGGTCTATAGGATCGTCGACGGGGTGCAGAGGTCGACCTGTCTCAAGGAGGAGACGGTCAACCTCTTTAAGGGGGCGGTTCGGACGATACTCGATGCTTTGAAGGAGATCGAGTCGTCCGAGCCATATGAGGGGGAAGTCCGCGTCTTGAGGGCGGACAATGAGAGGGTCCGGGAACAATGTTGCCGCCTCATAGAAGAAAAGACGGCCCTCCGCGAGGCCCTCTTGGGGAGGAAGATAACAGACTCCCCCCCTCCTACTGACGAAGCCCCCCAGGCCCCCTCGATTGCCGAAGCCCCCCCGGCCCCGCCAGTCGCCCAGGCCTCCCCGCCGCCTGCGACTGCGGATTTGGCGTCCCTGTTGGAGGGAATGAAGCGGGATCTGCTGGTCTCGGTGGGCAACCTGGTGGATGCCCGCCTGGCCGAGATCAGCAGCCGCCTCCCTCCACCGCCAGTTATCCGCCCCGCACTCGCGGCGGATAATGTGAAGAGGGCCCCGGCCGCAGTGAAAGATGTGGCCCCGGAAGAGACCGGGGCCAGACTCGGAGACGGGAGGCCTAAAAAGGCCTCCAAGAAGACGACCGGCCCCGCCCCGGTCTTGGAGACGTCACCGGGCCCGTCGGCGGAGGCGCAGCCTGAGGGCGGCTCCTTCGCCGACGTGGTGCGAAAGAAGAAGGGGAAGGGGAAGGCGAAGGGCCCCCCCCCACCCCCTCCCCCCCAAAAGAAGACGGCAACAAAGCCGAAGGCCCCCTCGGCCCCAAAGACGACGGCGGTGGTGATAAACCTGCGTAAGGACATCACCACCGCCACCACGCTGCAGGCCACTATGGTTAAGGCCATAAACGGCATCAACCTGACGGAAGTGGGCCTGCAGCACGTGAAGGTCCGCAACTCGGCGACTGGGGGCCGAGTTATAGAGGTCCCCGGGTCAGATAGCGGAGGGGCGGCTGACAGCCTTGCGGAGAGGCTGAGGGCAATCGTCGGTGACGTTGCCCTCATCAGCCGCCCCACCAAGATGGCCGCTGTCCAGGTCTCCGGCCTGGACGATTCGGCGACGAAGGAGACCCTGGCGGCGGCTGTCGCAAGGGCCGGGGGGTGCGCCGAGGCGCAAGTGCGGGTGGGGGGTATCCGCCCCACGTACGAGGGTACAAATATTGCCCTCGTACAATGTCCGGTGGGGGTGGCAAGAGCCCTCATTATTGGTGGTCGGATCCCGGTGGGCTGGGTGTCCGCCGGGGTCAGCCCCGTTGGTCCGTCGCCCATGCGCTGTTTCAGGTGCATGGGTGTCGGACACTCGCGGGCTTTGTGCCCCTCAAGTGTCGACCGGAGCACGGTGTGCTACCGGTGCGGCTCGGAGGGGCACAAATCGGTAGATTGTCGGGAGGAGAAAGCGTGGTGTGCAGTTTGCCACCACGCCAAACTCCCGGCAGACCACATAATGGGGGGCCTGAGATGCTCCCCACCGGAGGTAAGGGGCAGGGGGGTGGGGTCTCGGCCCGCGCGCCCCATGCCCCCCCCTGTTGAGGGAAGTACCCGCATGGACGTCTAGATGCCAGGTGGGCATCTGGACGTCCTGCGGACGGACCGCGGAGCGGGTGCGCGAGGAGGTTGCCTCGCGCGCCCCCTCCGGCCAGACGGCTCGGGTTGGGGAAGGCGGCGGTTGTCGCCAGACCCAACCCATAGTGGCTTCGGGCGGAGGATGGGAGTCCTCCGCCCGCGGAGATAAGCCACTTCTTGCGGTCCAGGGGGGTGGCCAAGCGTGCGCGGCCACCTCCCCTAGCGGGTAGCCCCGGTCAACGGTGTTGCCGGGGCGCCGCCGGTTGGGCATCGTGGGCAATGCTAACGCAGGTACCACGGTGCCCTACAAAAACCCGGCTTGGCGTGCACGCCCAGGTGGTTTTTAGTGGGTAGCACTCCCTCTCCTCCTCGGTCGAGGAGGAAGAAGGGAGATGTAGTCCCACATAACCCTCTGCCGCACTCCCATGCGCGCGGGGGTATGCGTAATGCATTTTCCACCTGGTCAAAAAAAAAAAAAAAAAAAAAGGTTAGGTTAGGTTAGGTTAGGTTAGGTTGTCACGACTCATCGTGCGATAGCACCGCGAGGGTGCTGGGGGGAGGTATCACACTTCCCCCGGGACGGGCTATCAAGCGCCGCGCTTGGAGGGGCTCGTGTATGCGTTCTGTACGAGAACCCGAGCCCCTCTACAGCGCAGATGGCGACCATCGTGGGGTTTTAGCCGGTACAAGTCCGGCATAACTCGACTACTCCCCCCGGGGCGGTCGAGTATCCTATGAGGATTTCCCCACGAAAAAAAAAAAAAAAAAAAAAAAAGGTTAGGTTAGGTTAGGTTAGGTTGACGATTGTAATTTGGTGGTTTATTGAGTGCTCGTGGATTTTATTTTCTTCATTGACTTCTTGCGCGATTTCCTCTTGATTGACCCTGCTTACTCTGTTTACTTTGCTTGCCGACTTGGATTTTGATTGACTTTTGTGATTTGGATTTTATTGACTTGGTTGTGTTGTTATTTTTTGTTGATTTTTGCTGTCTTTTACGTGTTGCTGTTGTCGTGGAACGCCCATTTTGGTGTCGTTGCACGGCGGCAGCCGCCGTTCATTGTTCCTGTTTGTTTTGTCACTGCCGGACGCTTTGTTCGGCAGATTTTGGTGTTTTGTTTTTTGTTTTGTGCCTAATTTTTCTGTCAATTCCTGACAGAAAAATTAGGTATTTTGGTTGTGGTCCCTTTTTGTGGGGATAAGCCGTTTTTATTTACCAATATTTTTGGTAAATATCTTCGGTTTGGGTGGCCGGATTTGGGATAAGTGTGGGGTTTTGGTTGGCGGGGCCATAATGGCCACGTCTTTCAACGAGTCCGGATGGGTCTTTGACTCATCCGACTCGGAGGTGGACGTCGAGGAGACGTATGGGGGGATCGTCGAATTGGCGGTGTCCCCTCAACCCCTGAAAAGGGGTCGGGATGAGGAGGGTGACGCCGGGCCGGAGCTGGGGCCCAAAATCAGCACGGCCCGGAGGGGGAAGCCCAGGGGGCATAACTCTGGGCCACCGAAGACGATGGATGTGCTTGAGGACTTGGGAGGCCATTCAGGGCCTCTCCATTTGGTGGAGCCTCTGGAGGCGGCCCGTCAGGCGGTCAAAAAGATCGCCGACGGGGTGCGGGGGACCAAGAGGCTTCAGGGGAAGGTCTTGGACCAGGTAAGGGAGGCGGTTCGGACGATCAACGACTCATTGTCGGAGTTGTCGTCCCAACCGGAAGAGGGGGAAGTCCGCGCCCTGAGGGCGGACAATCAGAGGATGAAGGAGCAGCTTGTCCGTCTCATCGCGGAGAAAAAGGATCTCCGCGATGCTCTCTCGGAGTCAGAGGCCGCGGCCTCCCTGTCGGCTGAAGCCCCTCCGGCCCCGCCGGTCGTCCAGGCCCCCCCGCAGCCTGCGGCCGCGGATTTGGTGACGGTAATGGAGGCGATGCAGCGGGAACTGCTGATCTCAGTGGGCAATCTGGTGGATGCCCGCCTTGCTGAGATCAGCAGCCGCCTCCCTCCGGCGCCAATTGACCGCCCCGCACTCGAGGCGGACAAAAGGAAGGGGGCCCCACCGGCCCACAATAGAGAGGTGGCCTCGGAGCCGGAGTCCGGGGCTAGACTCGGAGATGGGAAGCCTAAAAAGGCCTCCAAAAAGGCGACGGCCCCGACAAAGCCCTCTGCGTCGGTGTCGGGGACTGCCCCGGCGGCCGGTCCACCCCGGTTGAGGAGACAGACGGCAGCACCTTCGCGGAGGTGCTGAAGAAGAAGGGGAAAGGAAAGGGGAAGGCTACGGCCCCACCCCCTCCCCCTCCCCCCACCAAGAAGACGGCTACAAAGCCGAAGGCCCCCCCGGCCTTAAAGACGACGGCGGTGGTGGTCACCATGAAGGGTGACACCACTAACACCACGCTGCAGGCCACGATGGCAAAAGCCATCAACGGCATCAGATTGGAGGATGTCGGCCTGCAGCATGTCAGGGTCCGAAGCTCGGCGACCGGGGGCCGAATTATTGAGGTCCCCGGGGCGGATAGCGGAGGGGCGGCTGACAGCCTAGCGGAAAGGCTACGGGCAATTGTCGGAGACGTTGCCCACGTCAGCCGCCCCGTCAAGAAGGCTGCTATCCAGGTCACTGGCCTGGATGAGTCAGTGACCAAGGAGACCCTGACGGCCGCCGTCGCCAGGGCGGGGGGATGCGCTGAGGCGCTTGTGAGGGTGGGGGGCATCCGCCCCACGTACGAGGGCACAAGGGTTGCCCTCGTACAATGTCCGGTGGGGACCGCGAGGGTCCTCATTCAGAATGGTCGGATCTCGGTGGGCTGGGCGTCCGCCGGGGTCCATCCCGTCGGTCCGGCTCCCATGCGCTGTTTCAAGTGCATGGGGGTCGGACACTCGAGGGTACTGTGCCCCTCAAGCGTGGACCGGAGCACGTTGTGCTACCGGTGCGGCAAAGAGGGGCACAAGTCGGCGGATTGCTGGGAGGAAGAGGCATGGTGTGCGGTTTGCCACCATGCTGGACTCCCAGCAGACCATATAATGGGGGGACGGAGGTGTTCCCCACCGGAGATGAGGGGCAGGGGGGTGGGGTCTCGGCCCACTCGCCCCATGCCCCCCCCTGTTGAGGGTAGTAGCCGCATGGACGTCTGAGTGTCACGTGGGCACTCGGACGTCCTGCGGCTGGACCGCGGAGCGGGTGCGCGAGGAGGTGCCTCGCGCGCCCCCCTCCGGCCAGACGGCATGGGTTGGGAAGGCGGCGGTTGCCGCCAGACCCAACCCATAGTGGCTTCGGGCGGAGGATGGGAGTCCTCCGCCCGCGGAGATAAGCCACTTTTGCGGTCCAGGGGGGTGGCCAAGCGTGCGCGGCCACCTCCCCTAGTGGGTAGCCCCGGTCAACGGTGTTGCCGGGGCGCTGCCGGTTGGGCATCGTGGGCAATGCTAACGCAGGTACCACGGTGCCCTACAAAACCCGGCTTGGCGTGCACGCCCAGGTGGTTTTTAGTGGGTAGCACATCCTCTCCTCCTCGGTCGAGGAGTGAAGAAGGATGTGTAGTCCCACATAACCCTCTGCCGCACTCCCATGCGCGCGGGGGGTATGCGTAATGCATTTTCCACCTGGTCAAAAAAAAAAAAAAAAGGTTAGGTTAGGTTAGGTTAGGTTGCTTTGACTTTTTCGCGTGCTTCTTTATTTGACGACCCCTCTTAATCTGCTGACTTGGCTTGCCGTCTTGGATTTCGATTTGTTTTTTGGTTTTGGCTCTTTGTTGATTGGTTGTGTTTGTTATTTTTGTCGTTTTTTGTGTGTTGCTGTTGTCGTGGGACGCCCTTTTTGGTGCCGTTGCACGGCGACAGCCGCCACTTTGTGTTTCTTGTTTATTCTGTTTCTCTCGGACGTTCCGTTCGGGAGATATTTGGTGTCTTGTGTGTGTTTTGTACCTCCTTTTTGTGTCAGTTTTTGACACAAAAAGGTGGTATTTTTGTGTTGGTCCCATTTTGTGGGGATAACCCCTGCGGCTCTTGTAGGGGTACCAGGGGATAGGGGGCACCTTCCCCTTTCGTTTGCGCCCTCTCGCGTTCCTCTGTGATCGCGAGAGGCGTGTGGAGGAGGCGAACTGCTGGGGACGGATAGCAATTTTTGCTATTTGTCTCCATCAGGCGTTTTCCAAATATTGTAGGGAGTTTCCTAAATCCGGCACACCCTTGGCCGATTTTATTCGCATCTTGTTTTGTGAATAACTTCGGCTTGGGTGGCCGGATTTTGCCCAAACTTGGTGGGGCCGTTGGCCCCATAATGGCCACGTCGGATGGACCGACGGGATGGATTTTTGAGGGATCCTCCGAATCGGAGGACGACTACGCGGAGGTCCGCGAAGTCACTCCGCAACCCCGGAAAAGGGCACACGGAGAGGAGGATGATGACCCCAGGCCTGAGCTGGGGTCTAAGGTGAGCACCGCCCGAAGAGGGAGGCCCAGGGGGGCCCACTCTGGGTTGGCGGCGGCTAGGGCGACTCTTAGAGAGATGGAGGATGCCGAGGCGTTATATAACTCCTCGGATAACGACCGGTGCGGGGGGGAGAGGAGCTCCCCTCCGCGTGTGGAGGCCTTCTCCCCGTCGGTGGGTAGCCCCTCGGCACCCCAACAGGTCGACCCGGTAGAGGCGACTCGGAGGGCGGCTATTGATATTCTCGATGGGGCCCGAGAATCGGGCAATCTAAAGGGCAACATTTGGGGCCAAATAAATCGGGCGTGTAGGACGATCCTGGACTCAATGGAGGAGATCAGGTCGTCCAAAACGGAGAGCGAGGAGATCCGCATCCTTAGGGGGGAGAACAGGAGGATGCGGGAGCAACTTGCTCTCTGTTCCTCGGAGGTAAAGGCCCTAAAAAAGGCCTTCTCCGAGAGAGAGGCCCCGGCCCCTCAGGTTGTCGAGGCCACACTGCCGCCTGTAGCGGCGGACTTGGTGGCGGCGGTGGAGGCCATGAAGAGCGAGCTGCTGATTTCTGTGGGCAACATGCTCAATGCCCGGATTGCGGAAATCAGCAGCCGCCTTCCTCCTCCGCCGACTGTCCGCCCCGACCTGGCGGCGGACAAAAAGAAGAGGGCCCAACCGGCCCCGATGAGAGAGGTGGCCTCGGAGCCGGAGTCCGGGGCCAGGATCGGCGATGGGAGGCCCAAAAAGGCCTCCAAAAAGACGACAGCCCCGCCGACGGCCTCCGTCCCGGCGACCGGGGCCGCCCTAGTGACCGATACCGCCCCGGCTGAGACGCAGCCGGAGGGCGGCACATTTGCTGACGCGGTGCGCCGAAAGAAGAAAGGAAAGGGGAAGGCTACGGCTCCCCCCCCAACCCCTCCCCCCCAAAATAAGAAGACGGCAGCTAAGCCGAAGGCCCCCTCGGCCCTCAAGTCGACAGCGGTGGTGATCACTATGAGGAGTGATATCACCACCGCCCCCTCGCTGCAGGCCACTATGGCCAAAGCCATTAATGGTATAAAATTGGAGGAGCTGGGCCTGCAGCACCTTGGGATCCGGAAATCGGCGACCGGGGGCCGGGTAATTGAGGTACCGGGGGCGGATAGCGGAGGGGTGGCGGACAGCCTTGCTGAAAGGCTGAGGGCAATTGTGGGGGATGTTGCCCTCATAAGCCGCCCCGTCAAGATGGCCGCTATCCGGGTCTCCGGATTGGACGAATCAGCCACAAAGGAGACCCTGGCGGCTGCCGTCGCCAAGGAGGGGAAGTGTGCCCTGGCACACGTGAGGGTGGGGGGCATTCGCCCCACGTACGGGGGCGGACTGGTCGCCCTCGTACAGTGTCCGGTGGGGACCGCAAGGGTCCTCCTAGGGAATGGTCGGATCCCGGTGGGCTGGGCGTCCGCCGGGGTCAGTCCCGTTGGTCCGGCGCCCATGCGCTGTTTTAGGTGCATGGGTGTTGGCCATTCGCGGGCATTGTGCCCCTCCGACATAGACCGGAGCACTATGTGCTACCGGTGCGGTTCGGAGGGGCACAAGTCGGTGAACTGCTGGGAGGAGAAGGCGCGGTGTGCAATATGCCACCGCGCTGAACTCCCAGCCGACCATATCATGGGGGGACTAAGATGTTCCCCACCGGTGGTAAGGGGCAGGGGGGAGGGGTTGCGGCCCGCTCGCCCCATGCCCCCCCCTGTAGAGGGAAGTAGCCGCATGGACGTCTGAATGCCAGGTGGGCGTTCGGACGTCCTGCGGTTGGACCGCGGAGTGGGTGCGCGAGGAGGTGCCTCGCGCGCCCCCTCCGGCCAGACGGCATGGGTGGGGAAGGCGGCGGTTGCCGCCGGACCCAACCCATAGTGGCTTAGGGCGGAGGATGGGAGTCCTCCGCCCGCGGTATAAGCCACTTCTTGCGGTCCAAGGGGGTAGCCAAGCGTGCGCGGCCACCTCCCCTAGCGGGAAGCCCCGGCAACGGTGTTGTCGGGGCCTCGCCGGTTGGGCATCGTGGGCAATGCTAACGCAGGTACCACGGTGCCCTACACAACCCGGCAAGGCGTTGCACGCCCAGGTGGTTTTTAGTGGGTAGCACATCCTCTCCTCCTCGGTCGAGGAGGAAGCAGTGATGTGTAGTCCCACATAACCCTCCGCCGCACTCCCATGCGTTGCGGGGGGTATGCGTAATGCATTTTCCACCTGGTCAAAAAAAAAAAAAAAAAGGTTAGGTTAGGTTAGGTTAGGTTAGGTTAGGTTGGCCGATCCCGCCCGGAGACGACGCCGCCGGGGCGTGGTCGTGCCTCGTCGCGGCCCTCCTGCCCTGTAGCTGGGGCTTAGAATAGCAGCTACGGTGTTCCCCTGCCTGTCGTAAAAGGCGACTAAATGGGGACCTTCGGGGTCGTGGGCAATCGGGGCGGGGGCCCCGAGCGTCCAGAAGCGACCCCGAGGAAGACGATGGGTCGTCGTGGTCACGACTCATCGTGCGATAGCACCGCGAGGGTGCTGGGGGGAGGTATCACACTTCCCCCGGGACGGGCTATCAAGCGCCGCGCTTGGAGGGGCTCGTGTATGCGTTCTGTACGAGAACCCGAGCCCCTCTACAGCGCAGATGGCGACCATCGTGGGGTTTTAGCCGGTACAAGTCCGGCATAACTCGACTACTCCCCCCGGGGCGGTCGAGTATCCTATGAGGATTTCCCCACGAAAAAAAAAAAAAAAAAAGGTTAGGTTAGGTTAGGTTTTTTTTTTTTTTTTTTCCTGTCCGGGCGCTTGTCGGCCCGGCCCGCGAGCTAACCTCTAACATAATTAGAGTTCTTTTATATTCTATTCTGAGGATGGGAAGACCAGGGTTTAGTTCTTTATTTAGTTAAGACGTTATTTTATTTTACACATAACTTATTTCTATGGCCTTATGTTATTAACAATTTTTATTTATTTAGTTAAGGCGTTATTTTATTTTACACATAACTTATTTCTATGGCCTTATGTTACTAACAATTTTTATTTATTATTTTATACAGGCTTACAGTTCACAATTTTAATTTCTTACTGTATTAGGGTGGGATATATGGTTTTTATTTCTATTCTTATGTTTAGTACCTTATTTTACTGACAACTTATTTAATTCTCTTATTCTATACATATTTCCAACTTTAACACTATATTCTATTCTCTTATTTCTATTTGTTCATTTTACATTTTATACATTTTAACAATGTTTGTAGTGCACGCACATATACATTCCGGTTCATGTTGTTTTTACTTTTAACAATTTATTTAATCTATGTTCAATTTTATGCCTAGTCTACATATATGTAAATAATATATGCGCCAGCATAGGTATATTATCTATTCTTGTTTCTCTTTATCACTATTTCAGCTACCGTCTTGCAGAATGTAAGGAGCTTTGTGCGTTTTCTGTCGTCGGTCATTAGTTTCGTCAGGTTGTCTACGTCAATTTTGTCGTCAATTTCGCAGTCAGTCTCGAAGCGTAGTCTCGCATGGATAGGGCAGTCAAAGAGCACGTGCGTGACTGTTTCAGCCTCCCCAGGCTGACAGAGGCACGACGGGCTCTCCTTACACTTGAACCGGTTCAAGTATTCGGAGAATCCGCCGTGCCCCGTCAGTATCTGCGTGAGTATGCTGTTCACCTCGAGTTTCTTGATGATGCGATAGGACTCTACCGCGTTCGGGAAGAACAGTTTTGTTGTCGCTGCGACACCACTTGACCGGTATCTCCGGTTCCACTCGTCCAGCGAGTCCTTACGGATATGTCGCTTGACGAATGAAATCGGGCTCCGGTCATAGTGTGGCCTCGTCTTCATGTGTAGTGCGGCTTCCTTTGCTAGTTGATCGGCTCTTTCATTACCCCCCATTCCAGCATGTGCTTTGATCCAGAAAAGGGAAATTTCCCTGTTCTGGAGTTTTATGCCGCAGATGTTTTCTCTCGCCTCAGCGGCCAGCGGGTGCAGCGAGTCGTTGTTGACTACTGTTTCCAGGGCCGATCTGGAGTCGCTTATGACAGCGTAGCTAGGCTCCTTTCCTTCTAGTGCCACTAATGTGGCTCGACGTATTGCCAACAGTTCCGCCTGGTAAACAGTGCAGTAGGGTGACAGTTTTAGTTTGAGGGTTTTGGTTTCGGCTTCTCCCTTCCACACTGTTAGAGCGGCTCCAACTTTGCCCTCGATCTTGCTGCCATCTGTAAATATTTGTACTGCACTGCTTACGCAGCTTGCTACGTCTTCTTGGCTGGTTAGGCTACCGAACTGTAGGCTTGGTTCTGTCGCTGGGTGTGGCTTGGTGGCATAATCCAATGGTGTCTCCACCTCCCTGTCACCTAGCACCGGCTGGGGCACCCCCCTCTTGGCTTCGTAGAGGGACGCAGCTTCCCTTATACGGATATCGAGTGGGAGTAACCCAGCCAGTATTAAGGCAGCATGCAGAGACACTGTACGGTACGCCCTACATATTTTCTGAGCAAAAGCTCTTTGAACAGCGTTCAAGTGTTTTTGAACGCTGATTTTATTGGTAGCAGGTGCCCACACACTAGCGGCGTACGAGACGATGGGTTCCACCGTGGCCGTGTATATGGTTCGAACGACTTCCGGGTGGAGGCCCCAGCTGACCCTGGCGGCTTTTGACAGCTGCTTGTAGACGTTCAGTGCCTTTCTGCAAATATTTGCAGTATGGGCATTGAACGTCAGCTTGCTGTCTATTGTGAGCCCCAGGATCTTGATCTCCTTTGACATTGCAATGTCGATCCCGCCCATGGTCAGGTGTGGCGTGTCATATCTAAGCTTTCTGGTAAGCACCATGGCACAAGTTTTGTGCGGTGCGAACCTTAGCTTATTCATGACACCCCACTCCCGCACATGTTCGAGAGCGGCATTGGCCTGTCTCTGGATGTCTAGAGCTGTCTCCCCCGAGAACACCAACACCACGTCGTCCGCAAAGGCCTGGCAGTAATCGCCTCTCTGCGTAAGACTCTTTAGCAGCGGGTCCAATAAGAGGTTCCACAAGATGGGGCCACCTATTGATCCCTGAACACACCCTTTGTTCGTGCTTTTAGCGTACTCGCAGCCGGCGTACCTAACCCGGACCTTTCGGTCCTTTAGGTAGCTGTCTATCATTCTTCTGAGGTTTGCCGGGCACAGCTCTTCCGCCAGCCTGATCTTAATGGCAGGCCACCACGCGCTGTCAAACGCCCCCTCTATGTCCAGTGACACCATCGTGATGAGTTTCCTCTCTTGGAGTTTGCTTTTCACGTGTGCCACTAGGTCATAGAGAGAGTCCTCCGTACTTCGCTGTGGCATGAAGCCATACTGGCGGGGGCTTATTCGGGGTGTCAGGAACCAACGTAGCCTTCTAACTACCATCTTCTCTAGGATTTTCCCCATTATTGGTAAAAGCCCGATCGGTCTATAGGACTTGGCGCTGGTGTAGTCGTCCTTACCCGGTTTCCTTAGCACTATCACGGTGGCCTCCTTCCATAGTGTGGGGAAGTGGGTCAAGTGCCAGCACCTGTTGAATAGCGCCAGATGAAGTTCCTGGTCCTGCATTATTGTTTTCTGGCAAATATCCGCTGTAAAGCCATCCACCCCAGGTGCCTTCTTAGGATTAAAGCTATTTGTAGCTGATCTGAGTTCCTCAGCTGTAAGTGCCGGGTCATGTCTTTCATCATGGCCCTCTTCATTTACACGGTCAGCTAGAGCTCTCATCTGTTGATGGCTTAGGTTATCATCCTCTTCCTTATCCTCAGGGTAGAAGGCCTCCGCAAGTATTTTCGCGGATTCATCCTGTCCCACCTCCCTTCCATTCACTACCAATGGCAGATCCTCTTGTCTCCTCATTGTGTTTTTCATCACCCTATAAATGCCTTCCCAGACGCCCTCCCTATCCTGCTTTTCACAAAAGTCCTTCCAGCTCTCTATCTGTCTTTTCTTGACCTCTATTTCATATTCTGCTTTCTTTTCCAGGTACAACGCGACCACACCTTCTCGACGTGACGGCCCAGCGCAACGGATTCTTCTTTTCCAAGTGGCGACATCGTGCTTCATCCTTCCAAGCTCTTCAGTCCACCATGGCAAGGTAAGTTTGTTATTGTTTTTCTTTTTAGGTATTGCTTTATCGCATGCTTCTGTAATCACTACTGTATATTTTTCTATGACTCTATCCAAATGTTCCCTATTTTCAATTTTGTCTATTTCTGCTTTATTTATATTGTTTGCAATTCTTAATTGTTCTATTTCTCTATGAAATAGAACAATAATAAAATACTAAGAAAGCTAATTGGGCTTTCTTAGTATTGTATATTCTTGTAGTCCGCTTAATATTAATTCCCATTGCTTTTTGCATTTTAATTTTGAATATTATGCCATTGTGGTCTGAGCTTGTTAGGTCTTCCGCTACTGTCCATTCTTCCACCAGGTCCAGCACATCCTCCGTGCACAGGGTTACGTCTACGTAGCTCGTAAGTCTACGCCCCCCTCTAACTGTGTCAAAGGTGGGTTTGTTCCCGCAGTTGAGTACCTGGAGGTTCAGCTCACCAATCATTCCCGTCAGTTCTTCGCCCCTATCATCGACTACATCGCTACCCCACCACGTGCTCTTGGCATTAACGTCACCTCCGACGATGGCTTTTTTGGGCTTCAGTTGGTTCATTGCTGCCGATAGTTGGTCCAGGTATGGCCCAATAGGTTGGTCGGGCTCAAAGTAGCACGAGACGGCAAGGATCTCCCACGCGGTCGTTCGCAGCTTCACCACCACGATGTTATTGGTGGTGAACTTCGGGCACTGTATAACGTCGATATCGCGGTCAAAGACTACTATCGCCGCCTTTACAGTGCCTTCGCCACGATTTGCGTTTTGGTAAATTCTTGCCCCCCCGTACGACTTCAATGCTCTTCCACCACCTACATATGGCTCCTGGACTAGAGCAAAGACCAGCTTCCTTTTGGCAGCCTCGAGCATCAGTTCGTTTGTTGCCAGTTCTTTTCGTTGGAGGTTCGCTTGGGCCGCAACATAAGTTTGGGTAGCTGCTGCCTGTTGCACGCCCGGGACCACTTTAGCAATACTCTATGGCATTTCTCGCTAGAGCGTCCCATTTCTTGCGCACCGGGCATTCTTGGCTGTAGACCTTATGGCCTGTGTCGTCGCACTTTTCCCTGACACAGTTTTTACAAGTTGGCCCGTCTCCTGTTTCCATCCTTGTGCACTCTGACCTCATATGTGGCCCTCCGCAGTAGTTGCATAAGTCCACCGGTTCTGTACACAGTTTGCGGCCATGTCCATATGCCAAGCATTTGGTGCACTGCACTAGGGGTGTTTGGTCATAGACCTTAAGAGACTGCATGTCTATGAAGACTCTGTCGGCCGTCGTAAGTTTCTTCCACATCTTCGGTGTCACCTCTAGGACGACGTGGTTCACCAGTGGGTTCCGCGCCTTCCTCCGGTATTTCACCGAAAGAATTGCTTCGTCGGCCGTCAGACCCTCCAGTAAGCGAGCGTTTTGCATTTTTAGAGCGGTTTTTATGTCCTCGTCCGTATTATATTTTAAGAGGTTTGGAATGATGACAAGTGGGTTTCTGTTCTTTGCCTCTTCCACTTTCAGGTTCCCGTCTTTCTTGAGTTGCTCAGTTGTTTTCGTCAACTCGTCTTTGTTGTTGAAGCTCAGGATAACCCTCTTTTCTTTGACTTTACGGACTCTTTCAATTTGTATGCCGCTCTTTTTGGCGTCCAGGGCCTTCCTTACTCTATTTATTACCTCGGAGCTGGTGTCCATGGTGACCTCTGACGACACTATCACAGAGTGCTTCGGTTTCTCCCTCCAGGTGTTTTGGGGTGCTGCAAGGGCCTCTGCGTAAGTGGGAGCCCTTTCCTTTATGTCTGTGACCATCTTCCCCATTTCCTTAGTGGTCTCGTCCAGTTTTTGGATTTCCTCGTCTCCGTGTCGTTTACCATGATGTGACTCCAGTGCTCTTTTTTGACTCTCCAGTGCCGCCTGCATCTCTTTCATCATTACGTTGCCCTCCTTTGCTAGCTGGGTCTGCTCCTCCAGTACGGAGCGCAACCAAACGATTTTCTCCGGGTCCTCCCCTTTCTCCATTTCCCTCCTCATTTCAATGCTCTTCCTCTTCTCCGGTCCCTCCCTACCCACTTCCGCCTCCTTAACCAACTGGTAGAGTCGGTCGATAGACGCTGTCACTTCAGTTTTTATTTCCGCCTTGAGGTTACGCGAGTTGTTGAGGTGGAGCTTGGCTTTATTAAGGCAAGCCCTTGCCTCAGCCACTCGCGTCGGATATGTCGACTTAGGTGTTGGGCTTTTGGGGTTGTCTGAAGCTGGGGTGCTGGATGATCCTGCTTTACTCCCCTGGGCAGGAGCCGTTTTCGTCTTTGTTTTTGGTACAGGGTCTGGTTGGCTTGCACTCTTACCGGCCTCCCATTCCCCTATACTTTTTCTAACGGCGAATGTCTTGTTTGTCGGGGCTGTCCCAGACTGACTTTTTGCCGGCGATTTAGGTTTTGCTGTGGGTTCGGGTACCGGCTCATTTTCATCGGTCGTCTTGTGGGAAGGAGTGCGCCACATTTTGTCGAGGTATCGGGGTCAGGAAAATAGTTGTAAAGTTGTAAAAGTTGTAAACACGTGTAAATAAAATAAATAGAAGTAAGGTCTGTATAAGTTGTAAAAACAAGAGTTTCAAATATAATAATAATATGTCCCTTTTCTGTTTCAGGTACTCGTCTTGGCAGTTCCCTGCGGTCTGCCCGTCACAGGTAAGTATATGGTTTTATGTAAGGTTTTAGGTTCTAATTTTAAGTCTTAGTTATAAGTTTTGTTGCAGGTTTTAGTTTTAAGTTCTTGATTTAGGTTTTAGTATTAAGTTTTATTTCAGGTTTGTCAGTTTTAACGTCTCTGCCAAGTATCTGTACACAGTAAAACGGTTGAAAAAGAGAAACAAGAAGATATGTGCTTCTCTATAACTAAGAGCAGTCGCCAATATAGCCCCTATATAGGGAGCCACTCTCTCTGGGGTCAAGGTATTTATTACATATGAGTAAAAGTTTCAAAAATTTTTTGCTCTACGTAGAGTCGTTTTTTAGTGTACCAACGTGTAGCTCTCCTCGAGCCCTTCCCGGTGATACCAAGCACGGTTTGCTAGCTCCAACGGTTCAGGAGCTACGGCTGCCCAAAGTTTTCGGTATAGAAACCGAAATGGCGACCGGAACTCGGTAACTGGCCGTAACTTCGGAACCACTGGTCCAAAAATTTCGCGCTTGGGCTCTCCGCAATGGGCCCAACGAGCCCTACAAACCGGGATCACTTACGGATCAAAATCTTTCAGGCACTACACTGCTGCCTGAAAACGCCCGGAGTCACCTGCAAGTCACCCAATTTCACGGGCGATCGCCTTCCTATGCCTACTGAGGAAACCCCAGGCTTCTGCGACCCTCCGTTCGAGAGATATTAAACCCCGAAGTTTTTCAAGATGGCGGCTTTAGCTGTCAAACTTGGTTTTCAACTTACGATATCTCCGGTTCCAGAGGTCGCAGAAACCCCGCGCTTTAACTCAGAGGGTCAGTACGCTCTATTCTCTCAGCTGAGACCGGTCTCAAGACTTCGATTTTTTGCGGCTCAGAAACGTCCACTGCGTATGGGGTAGGATAGATGACAATCCCCTTAATCCTAGACCGAAATCCGTTTTTCGCTAGGACATCCGGTTCCGGAGCTGTGGCAGGAAGAATTAAAACAAAATGGCCGCCGGGCTGTCAGACGCTGACTTTGGTGGTCTACAACTCCGCAACCGGACGTCGGAGAGACACCGCGATTTCGGATTTCACTTCCGCGTCACCCCGCCTATATTTTGAGATCGGTTTCAGCCGAAAATTTCTTTGGGCCGCGGAATCGTTTTTAACCGTATAAGTTAGGTAGATTCGGAGGAGCTGCACCCAATAGCTTTTCTCCGGATCTCCTATGTCCTTTGGTTCCGAAGATATTTGAGTTTGAACTTTGGAACCGAAAATTAAAAATTTACCGAGTTTGCTATTTTCGTCAAAAATGAAGATATTACACCCGTGTTTGGGTTTTATATAGTCCGGATAGCTGCTCTAATGCTAATTCTGAAGTCAAAAAGTAATATTTACTATATATTTTTGAATAATACCGAAAAAATACAAAAAATTCAATATCTTCGTAACTGCTGGGCTTAAAAATACACAAAAAATATCATAAAATAGAGCAGACACAGAGCTAGGATACTTGTAAGTAAACTTGTGGAAAATTTGGAAATGCCAATAATAAAACGTAATTTAAGAGATTTTAGCTGTTTTGGCTGTAGTTCAAAAAGTTTTCTAGAAACAGTGTCAAAATTTTAATTCTACGTATTCTACAAAGCAGCGCACAGCGATCTGCGGTTAGAAAACCCACGCGTCTTAAGTATCCTAGAAGTTACAACGTTCGGAAAATTGAAATTTCTAATGTCTATATAAAAGTAACTATACAAGCTAAAATTTTTCTACTTGCAGATTCCTTTTCTGTCTTAATTGGTCTTGGTCTCTGCAAAGTTTCAGGGTCGTCACGCCACTGGATCGATGACCACGCCACCACGTGATTTTTGTTTTTTTGGAGATATCTCCCTGGTTTTTTGCCGGAAAAATCTGGCAAGTAGCTCGTTGTGTAGCGCTCGCTGGGGCGCTTAAAATGGTGTGTCACAACGTATAGGTCACCGCTTCAAATCTCGAAATATTTCGAGTCAAAGATTTTTAAAACATAAAATAACCTCTAAGACTTCACTTTTCCGCACTTTTCCACTTGCTTTTCACTATTTTGGACGCACTTTTCACTGTGGGTGTATGCGCGGCTGTTGCCCGCAACTTTTGACACCACTCGCGTCGTGATTGGATCAGAAAAACCAATTTTTTGGTATTTTAATGTGCGGAGCAGGTTATAATTCGTGCCGTTCGGGGTGGCGGATCGAACGCAACTGGTTTTTTTTAAGATTTCCCAGGACAGGTACGCCCCTGCCCTGGGGAGTATATTGAAAACCATAAGCTAAAGACTACTACATGGAATTCTACTCTCTGGGTAGTTTCTATGACGACAATTTTGGCTTTTATTTCTTACAAGCTTTATTAGTAGTTGTTGCCCGCGGCGATCACAGCACAGCGTTGCTTATTTACTTTATGAATTGTGGTTTGGGGTGAAAGTGCTGTGCTGTGATCGCCGCGCACAGAAGTAAAATATAAAAGAAAATGGAAAAATATAACAGTAAAATTTAAAAACAATTAAATTGAAAGTACACTAAATGAACAACCCCTCGGTGGCCGAATGCCGTGCGTTAAGCGCACTCACAATGTGAGGGATTGCCGTCGCGCAGGCGGTTCAGACGGTGCAAACGGCGGCCCGAAAAACCGTTCGCCCCGTCCGCCCCGCAAGCGCCCGCTGATGCAGTACAGGTGTCCCCCCCGCGGCGCAGAAGGCACGGACCCCGACCCGCGCAACCCCGACAACTAGGCTTTGCGTGCCGAAGACCGCGCCGACCGCGTCCGCCGCGAGAACCCACACCGCAGCAGGATGATATGAGTATTTGCAAATAAGTACAATAGTTTTGAAATTATTTTGGTAGAAGTTGATGATTGCTTAAACCAAAGTTTTCCTAAGTTTTCTAAGTTTGATTGTAAAATACAATGATAATATTATATTTGCTAGTAGTAGCGATAATACAGTGATAATACAGTACACAGTGACCATTTGGTATATATCGTAGATAATGATAGTAGAAAAGACAAAGAAATCTGAAGAATTAAATTGAAAGGACACTAAATGAACAACCCCTCGGTGGCCGAATGCCGTGCGTTAAGCGCACTCACAATGTGAGGGATTGCCGTCACGCAGGCGGTTCAGACGGTGCAAACGGCGACACGGAAAACCGTTCGCCCCGTCCGCCCCGCAAGCGCCCGCTGATGCAGTACAGGTGTCCCCCCCGCGGCGCAGAAGGCACGGACCCCGACCCGCGCAACCCCAACAACTAGGCTTTGCGTGCCGAAGACCGCGCCGACCGCGTCCGCCGCGAGAACCCACACCGCAGCAGGATGATATGAGTATTTGCAAATAAGTACAATAGTTTTGAAATTATTTTGGTAGAAGTTGATGATTGCTTAACCAAAGTTTTCCTAAGTTTTCTAAGTTTGATTTGAAAGAGATAATGATAATGATACATAAAATAATAATACGATTGCTAGTGAAAGCGATGATAGAGCAATAAGATAAAGCAATGATGCCGCCGCCGACGACGGCATTCATTGGAATTTGTTGCAATGATGACAAGGTTGACAAGCAAGTGCAGAAGTATGGCCAATAGTTGTTGTGGCTTCAGACGTAATTGGCAGATAGAACCGCGCGCGCACGCGCCCAATTACAGTTATATACGTTCCCGTGTTCGTATTACGCGTTTTTGCCCGGCTTGGAGCGCAAACGATGACGACGACAACGACATTTATTGGCAGAACCGTTTGGTTACAATGAATGAATGTAGATGAGTAGGTATGTATCAAAAGATAATCAGAAATAAGGAGAGTTATATACACACACAAATAATAATAATTAATTTGGCCCTAATAGAGAAAAATACAATCAGCTACTAATAATACAGACAGACAGACTAACTAAAAATAAAGACAGTTTAGCACAAGCAGGCGCGCACCCACCCACGCGCGCACACGCACATGTTGCAATTGTTGCGCGCGTTTTTATTGAGTTGGAGCAAATGCTGCCGCCGCCACCACCGCCGCCGCCGCCGCCGCCGCCGCTGACGACGACGACGACGATGACGATGACGATGACGATGACGATGACGATGACGTCAACGACAACGACGAGTGATTAGTGATGAGGTGAGGATTTAACAGTATTACTAGCTATTGCCCGAAAAGACTCGGAAACTTTAGGTTAAGAAGTGGGCGGCGATCGCGACGCGCAGCGAGCGATCGTCGCGCACTTCGTGGTTATTTATTTTTATGGCCCCGATGAGCATGGGGTTTTGCATTTGTGCGTGCACGCCTACTCGATATATATATACCTATACCTACCATATAATACAATTCTATTAATCTAATTACTCTAAGCTTAACTAAACTCTTATAATCTAGTTGCATACCTAAATATATTATACTATATACAGGAACACTGAGTTTTTATAGAGAACGGGTGGGGGAGGAGGGAGGGCAGACAGATGGCCACGCATGGCCCTGGACGCGAAGAGTTTATGATGTCCGAAGGTGGTCGTCTTGGTTGCGGTTGGTGGGTGGATCGGTGAAGCGGTGACTCCGCAGCAGACGTCCTCCGCACCAGTGGGACGGCAAGGGGGAAGAGGGGGCGAGAGCGCGTATGTCAGCCATCGTTGTGGTGGTGACCCCGCTGTCGCCATCTTCGAAATCCCTGTCGCCGCCGCCGCCGCCGCCGCCGCTGCCCATCCGAAGTGGGCACCGTACGAGTGAAGAGAGAGAGGGGCGGGGGGGGGGGGGTTGCCCTAAGGCTTGGTACCTAAGCCAAGGCGTTACACCACCCGCCATGGTGTCAGGAGGTAGTCCGATGTTTTCCTAGATTACCGAACCCGCACAAACACTATCACTGACTTGCACTCAATAGTTTTACTTTGTGTAACCACTGGAATATGTACAATCACCTCCCCAAAAGTTTCCGAAAAACAAACACTCAGGAGTCAGATCCGGGGGGTCGAATTGTTTGTTATTATTAACCGCTATTTAATATAGTCTTTGTTAATTAATTGTCACTTGATAAAAAAGAGCTAATGGGCACGCACTAACCCTTATGGAGCAAGGTAACACTTTGCCGCAGTAATGGTCACCCGCCGGGGCGGGCGCTGCCGCTGCCGCCGCCGCCCCGGCTGCCGCCGCAGCCGAGGCAGACAGCGGAGCGCTCGGATGGACGCGTGCGTTCTCTACAGAGGGCGGCTGACGACTAACGCAACTGGTTAGGTTAGGTTAGGTTAGGTTAGGTTAGGTTAGGTTGACGTTAGTAATTTGGTGATTTTCTGAGTGCCCTTGATTTTTATTCGATTCATTGACTTTTGGCGCGCTTACCTATTGATTGATCCATCTAAACCTGTTGACTTGGCTGGCCGACTGGAGATTTGTTCTGTTTTACGATTTGGCTTTTTCTGTATTGGATTGTGTTGTTTTGTTTTTGTTTATTTTGGTGTTTTACTTGTGTTGTTGTTGGTTTGGAGCGCCCTTTTCGGGGTCGCTGCAAGGCGGCGGCAGCCCTTGTTTTGTGTTGTTGTTTTCGTCCCTGCCGGACCTTGCGTTCGGTAGATTTTTGTGTTTTTGTTGTGTTTGGCACAAAAAAGAGGTATTTTTGATTTGGTCCCATTTTTTGGGGGTAACCCTTTTGGGGTATATCGTGGTACTGGGGGATAGGGGGCGTCTCCCCCTTTCGTTTGAACCCGCTCACGCTCCTCGGCGATCGCGGGAAGTGGGTCAAAGGGGGACATTTGTCCAAATAGGAATAGCATTTTTGCTATTCCTGTTTATCAGGGGCAAATATAAAATCCCATACAATATTTTAAATCCGGCACACCCTTGGCCGTTTTTATTTACCAATTTTATTGGTGAATAACTTCGGTCTGGGTGGTCGGATTTGGGGTATTGTGTGGGGTGTTCGTTGGCGGGGCCATAATGGCCACGTCAGATGAGGGTTGGGCAGGCTTAGGCTCCCAATCCGAGCTGTCGGAGGCGGAGGATGACCTCATTTATGGGGCCCGCAGGGCGACTCCCCAACCCCTGAAAAGGGTGCACGGGAACGAGGAGGACGGTCCCAGGCCGGAACTGGGGCCAAAAGTTAGTACGGCCCGTAGGGGGAAGCCAAAGGCTCGAACCTATGGGCCGGCTAAGGTGACGGCCGGGGAGCGGGAATCGGACGCCGATGCCCCTGCTCGGTCCGGGGGGGGGAGGAGCCCCCCTCCGCGCGCGGCTGCCTCCCTCCCGCTGGAGGGTGGCCCTTCGGTGGACCCAATCGAGGAATCCCGAGAGGCGGCATTCTTGATCGCTGACGGGCTGCGGGCGGCCAAATTGGGGGGCGAGCTGCGTAAGCAGCTGGACGGGGCATGCTGGACGATCTTGAGCTCCATGGGGGAGCTCAAGACCGCCCGGCAACCAAATGAGGAGGTCCGCTTGCTGAGGGCGGAGAAGGCGAGGATGCGTGAGGCACTCGCCAACTGCGCCGCGGAGGTAAAGGCCCTCCGCAAGGCCGCCTCGGGGAGGGGGGCTCCTGCCCCTCCGGTTGTGGAGGTCCCCCCGCCGCCTTCGATTGTTGAGACTCCTCCCCCACAGCCCGCGGCTGTGGATTTGGTGGCGGCCCTGGAGGTGCTAAAGCGCGAGTTGCTGATTTCGGTGGGCACTATGGTGAGTGCCCGCCTTGACGAGATCAGCAGCCGCCTCCCTCCGGAGTCGGTTGTCCGCCCGCCGCTCGCTGCGGACAAAAAGAAGGGGGCCCCACCGGCCCAGACGGCCGAAGTGGCCTCGGAGCCGGAGTTCTCCGGGGCAAGGCTTGGGGACGGGAGGCCAAAAAAGGCCTCCAAAAAGGCGACTGCTCCCCCGGCGAAGACAACAGCCCCGGCTAAGTCCACCCCGACGACCGGCCCCCCCCCGGCATCGAAGAAGGCGCCTGGCCCCTCTGGCGAAGATCCGCAGCCAGAGGAGGGCGACACATTCGCGGAAGTGGTAAGGAGAAAGAGGAGGAATAAGGGCAAAGGAAGCGCTTCGGCCCCACCCCCCACCCCTCCCCCCTCGAAGAAGACGGCTTCTAAGCCGAAGGCCCCCCCGGCCCTAAAGACGCAGGCGGTGGTAGTCACTCTGAGGAGTGACGTCACCACCGCCACCACGCTGCAGGCCACTATGGCCAAAGCCATTAATGGCATTAATTTGGAAGAAGTGGGCCTGCAGCACGTCAGGGTCCGCAACTCGGCGACCGGGGGCCGCGTTATCGAGGTCCCTGGGGCAGACAGTGGTGGGGCGGCTGACAGCCTAGCGGAAAGGCTACGGGCAATCGTCGGTGACGTTGCCCACGTCAGCCGCCCTGTCAAAATGGCCGCTGTCCAGGTCGTCGGACTCGATGAGTCCGCGACCAAGGAGTCCCTGACGGCCGCTGTCGCCAGGGCGGGGGGGTGCGCCGAGGCGCAAGTAAGGGTGGGGGGCATCCGCCCCACGTACGAGGGCAAAAGGGTTGCCCTCGTACAATTGCCGGTGGGGGCCGCAAGGGCCCTCCTTCAGAATGGTCAGATCCTGGTGGGCTGGGCGTCCGGTAATGGAGGCGATGCAGCGGGAACTGCTGATCTCAGTGGGCAATTTGGTGGATGCCCGCCTTGCTGAGATCAGCAGCCGCCTCCCTCCGGCGCCAATTGACCGCTCCGCACTCGAGGCGGATAAAAGGAAGGGGGCCCCACCGGCCCTTACTAGAGAGGTGGCTCCGGAGCCGGACTCCAGGGCCAGGCTCGGCGATGGGAGGCCCCAAAAGGCCTCCAAAAAGGCGACGGCCCCGGCGGCCGGTCCACCCCCGGTTGAGGAGACAGACGGCGGCACCTTCGCGGAGGTGCTAAAGAAGAAGGGGAAAGGAAAGGGGAAGGCTACGGCACCACCCCCTCCCCCTCCCCCCACCAAGAAGACGGCTACAAAGCCGAAGGCCCCCCCGGCCTTAAAGACGACGGCGGTGGTGGTCACCTTGAAGGGTGACACCACCAACACCACGCTGCAGGCCACGATGGCAAAAGCCATCAACGGCATCAATTTGGAGGATGTCGGCCTGCAGCACGTCAGGGTCCGAAGCTCGGCGACCGGGGGCCGAATTATTGAGGTCCCCGGGGCGGATAGCGGAGGGGCGGCTGACAGCCTAGCGGAAAGGCTGCGGGCAATTGTCGGGGACGTTGCCCACGTCAGCCGCCCCGTCAAGAAGGCCGCTATCCAGGTCACCGGCCTGGATGAGTCGGTGACGAAAGAGACCCTGACGGCCGCCGTCGCCAGGGCGGGGGGATGCGCTGAGGCGCTGGTGAGGGTGGGGGGCATCCGCCCCACGTACGAGGGCACAAGGGTTGCCCTCGTACAATTGCCGGTGGGGACCGCGAGGGTCCTCCTTAAGAATGGTCGGATCTCGGTGGGCTGGGCGTCCGCCGGGATCCATCCCGTCGGTCCGGCTCCCATGCGTTGTTTCAGATGCATGGGAGTCGGACACTCGAGGGTACTGTGCCCCTCAAGCGTGGACCGGAGCACGTTGTGCTACCGGTGCGGCAAAGAGGGGCACAAGTCGGCGGATTGCTGGGAGGAGGAGGCATGGTGTGCGGTTTGCCACCATGCTGGACTCCCAGCAGACCATATAATGGGGGGACGGAGGTGTTCCCCACCGGAGATGAGGGGCAGGGGGGTGGGGTCTCGGCCCACTCGCCCCATGCCCCCCCCTGTTGAGGGTAGTAGCCGCATGGACGTCTGAGAGCCAGCTGGGCACTCGGACGTCCTGCGGCTGGACCGCGGAGCGGGTGCGCGTGGAGGTGCCTCGCGCGCCCCCTCCGGCCAGACGGCATGGGTTGGGAAGGCGGCGGTTGCCGCCAGACCCAACCCATAGTGGCTTCGGGCGGAGGATGGGAGTCCTCCGCCCGCGGAGATAAGCCACTTTTGCGGTCCAGGGGGGTGGCCAAGCGTGCGCGGCCACCTCCCCTAGCGGGTAGCCCCGGTCAACGGTGTTGCCGGGGCGCTGCCGGTTGGGCATCGTGGGCAATGCTAACGCAGGTACCACGGTGCCCTACAAAACCCGGCTTGGCGTGCACGCCCAGGTGGTTTTTAGTGGGTAGCACATCCTCTCCTCCTCGGTCGAGGAGTGAAGAAGGATGTGTAGTCCCACATAACCCTCTGCCGCACTCCCATGCGCGCGGGGGGTATGCGTAATGCATTTTCCACCTGGTCAAAAAAAAAAAAAAAAAAAAAAAAAAAGGTTAGGTTAGGTTAGGTTTGGCGGTGTCTCCTCAACCCCTGAAAAGGGGCCATGAGGATGAGGAGGACGACCCTAGGCCGGAGAATGGGCCGAAGGTCAGCACGGCCCGGAGAGGGAAGCCCAGGGGGCACGTCTCTGGGCCGTCGAAGTCGGTGGTTGAGCTCGGGGACTCGAGAGGCGTACCAGCGCCTCTCCGGATGGTGGACCACATAGAGGCGGCCCGTCAGGCGGTCCAACAGATCGCCGACGGGGTGCGGGGGGCCAAGAGGCTTCAGGGGAAGGCCTTGGACCAGGTGAGGGAGGCGGTTCGGACGATCAACGACTCATTGTCGGAGTTGTCGTCCCAACCGGAAGGGGGGGAAGTCCGCACCCTGAGGGCGGACAACCAGAGGATGCGGGAACAAGTTGTCCGCCTCATCGCGGAGAGGAAAGATCTCCGCGATGCCCTGACGAAGGAAGAGGCCACGGCCTCTCCGTTGGTTGAAGCCCCCCCGGCCCCGCCGGTCGCCCAGGCCCCCCCGCCGCCTGTGGCTGCTGCGGACTTGGTGGCGGTAATGGAGGCGATGCAGCGGGAACTGCTGATCTCAGTGGGCAATTTGGTGGATGCCCGCCTTGCTGAGATCAGCAGCCGCCTCCCTCCGGCGCCAATTGACCGCTCCGCACTCGAGGCGGATAAAAGGAAGGGGGCCCCACCGGCCCTTACTAGAGAGGTGGCTCCGGAGCCGGACTCCAGGGCCAGGCTCGGCGATGGGAGGCCCCAAAAGGCCTCCAAAAAGGCGACGGCCCCGACAAAGCCCTCTGCGTCGGTGTCGGGGACTGCCCCGGCGGCCGGTCCACCCCCGGTTGAGGAGACAGACGGCGGCACCTTCGCGGAGGTGCTAAAGAAGAAGGGGAAAGGAAAGGGGAAGGCTACGGCCCCACCCCCTCCCCCTCCCCCCACCAAGAAGACGGCTACAAAGCCGGCAGGCAGGCAGGCATTGTGCCCCTCCGAAATAGACCGGAGCCTTTCGTGCTACCGGTGCGGTTCGGAGGGGCATAAGTCGGTTGACTGCCGGGAGGATAAGGCGTGGTGTGCAGTATGCCACCACGCCCAACTCCCGGCCGACCATATCATGGGGGGACTTAAGTGTTCCCCACCGGTAGTAAGGGGCAGGAGGGAGGGGTCTCGGCCCGCTCGCCCCAGCCAGCCCCCCCTTGAGGAGGGGAGCCGCATGGACGTCTGAATGCCAGGTGGGTATTCGGACGTCCTGCGGTTGGACCGCGGAGTGGGTGCGCGAGGAGGTTGCCTCGCGCGCCCCCTCCGGCCAGACGGCATGGGTTGGGAAGGCGGCGGTTGTCGCCAGACCCAACCCACAGTGGCTTTGGGCAGAGGATGGGAGTCCTCTGCCCGCGTATAAGCCACTTCTTGCGGTCCGGGAGATGGCCAAGCGTGCGCGGCCATCTCCCCTAGCGGGAAGCCCCGACAACGGTGTTGTCGGGGAGCCGCCGGTTGGGCATCGTGGGCAATGCTAACGCAGGTACCACGGTGCCCTACACAACTGAGGTGCTCGCGTCGGTGTACTGGCGAGCGAAGGAGGAGGAGGCCGAGGGTGGCCGCCCACATGCGCGCGAGTTGGCGCGCTGGAGGGAGGACGCTCGTCAAGTCCTCCTCCAAAAGTGGGCGGCCCGCCTCGACGAGCCCGGCTTTAGCCGGGAGTTGGTGGGGGCAGTGCGGCCCGTTCTGAAGCAGTGGTTGGAACGGGCCCACGGGGCTCTCTCCTTCCACCTGGCACAGATGCTGACCGGACATGGCTGTTTCGGTCGCTATCTGTGTCGGGTGGCGGGCAGGGAGCCCTCAGAGGAGTGCCTCCATTGCCCGGTGGGGGTCGCGGACACGGCGCAACACACGCGCGAGGCCTGCTCAGCTTGGGCTGTGCCTCGCGCCGCCCTGTCCGCGACCATTGGAGGGGACTTGTCGCTGCCGGCCGTGATCAAATCCATGGTCGACAGCGACGAGTCCTGGAAGGCGGTGGAGTCCTTCTGCGACGAAGTTATGTCGCAGAAGGAGGCGGCGGAGCGGGAGCGGGAGGATAGTGCAGACTCGCTCCCGATTCGCCGCCGAAGACGTGGCGGGCGGCGTCTGGCCTTCGCGGGCCGGATGCCGCCCTAAACGGGGGACCTGTGGGCGGTGGATCGGGGGATCCGCCGCCGACGTTAAGGGTCCCGTGCTGGAGGCGCCCAAGTATTCCTGGGCGCCTCAGCGGAGGTGGGGCGGGGCTTGGCTGTATTTCATGTGCCAAGCCCCGCCCCAAAGAGGAGGGCTCCCTGAGACAGGGAGCGGGCCGTTGGCGGGGCACGCGGTGAATATTGTTTGATCCCCAGCCATCAGATCGCAGCCCCGCCATACGGCGGAGAAGGAATACGGTGGGGTTTTAGTGAGTAAGAGTCTCACATAACCCGGGCGCTTCCCCCGAAGTGTCCGGGTATCCATGAGGATTTCCCCACCTTAAAAAAAAAAAAAAAAAAAAAAAAAAAAAAAAAAAAAAAAAAAAAAAAAAAAAAAAAAGGTTAGGTTAGGTTAGGTTTTGGTCGAGGTGGAAATCTTCAAAAGATACCCGGTCACATTTGAAAAGTGACCGGGTTATGTGAGATTTTTACTCACTAAAACCACCTCGACCTTTTGGGCACAAGACTGCCAGTCCTCGCTAATGGATACGGGCGACTGGGTCCATTTGTTAATTATAAGGGTGCGATTATGTATTGAAAGGTGCAAGTTTTTATTTTATACTATAAAGGCGATAACTATATTATACTGTATATAAATATATATGATTATAATAAATATTCATAGACATATCATTTTATTGGAACTATACAGTGGTGTTTGATTCTTATTCGCTGTTTTCGATAATTTGACTGTATTATAGGACATTAAGGGCGATTATAAGATGCATATAATAAATGATCGATAAATTATTTTGTGACTTATACAAGTTATTTAATTATATTGATGTCTCTATTGCCGATTCTCTTTTGTATTAGTTACTGTATTTTATTGTTATGTTTGTTAATTTATTTTAAGAATTATTTATTACTACTTATTGTAGTGCCGAAGTCTGTGGATTCTTCGATTCTACGTTTAACATTTTGTAGGCATGGGCACGATTCGGCGCTATTTGCGGGGTGTTTAATGTCGGGTTTGGCTCCAGTTTTAGGGTTATATTTGCTGCAGTTATAGCACTTGGCTTTATCGGTTTGATTTCTTATTGGGCAAGTGTTGATTTGGTGCTCCTCTGAGGCGCAGTGGGCGCATGGGTGTATTTTATTGGTGCACTTGGTCTTGGTGTGGCCAAACTGTAGGCACTGATGGCATTGGACGAAGCGTGAGAACGCCTCAACATGAACGCGTTGGTGGTCCACAGCCACTCTCTCCATATTGAGTAATGTGGCATACTCCGAGGAACGCACCTCCAGCACGGCGTTGTAAAGGTTGGCGTTACGGTTATTAATCAGAAAACAAAGGCGAAGTGATTCTGCGGGCAAATTATTTTGGTGGGCAATTATTTCAATTAGTTCCTCTTTGCTTATTTGATTATTAATTCCCTTAAGGATAACGAGTGGGGGACGTCTCTTGGCTTGTTCGGCTTGAAAGTCTTTAGTTTTATTAACTTCGGCAATCACTTCCGTGCACTGTAGTTCATTGTCGAATTCGACGAGGAGTTTTCCCTTGGATACCTTCTTGATGCTGTTCGGGGCGAAGTTTTTAGTCTTAAAAGATATTTGATTTTTCCAGGCACTTATTGTATTATCTGTTTCGGAAGGGTTGTTGGGGGTGACTACTATGGCTGGTTTTTGTATCTTTGGTAGTTGTGGAGAGGCGGTTATGGCAGCGTAAGTGGGAACTTGTTTTGTGAGTTCCGCAGTGAATTTAGATAATTGGTCGTTGACGCTGGCGATAATATCTTTTTTCAATGCTGCAAAATCGTTTGGAAGTTGACAGGTGGAAGGTTCTACCGGTGGGTTAGTTTTAAGGGCGGTGGTAATCTTCTTAATCTCCTCCACCGCTTCCCTAATGTTCTGCTTATTTTTAGTGGTGACGCTTTTGCCTTCATTCACAGCGGTAAGAATTTTTTCAGCATTTCTGTATTTGTTGTATACCTTAGGTGGACTTTTAACAAACTTGAATACTATTTTTGAAATTTCTTGTTGCAGAACTACGGGAGTGGTCTCAAACGACGCGGCTGGCCGAGAGAAGCTCGACTAGCAAGTTTAAAAGGTAAGTGTTGATAGAAAATTTTTGAAAAATAGGCAAAAAACAGATTTTTTAGGTAAATTTTCCAGATGAAAATTATTTTTACTATGAAACTATGAAAAACTGTTACAGAAGAACTCAAGAGGACCGGAGGAAGCAATTAAGGCAAAAAGAAGTGGCTCAAAAGGTAAGTTGGTGGCGAAAATATCGATGATTTTCTGTATTTGTTGTATACCTTAGGTGGACTTTTAACAAACTTGAATACTATTTTTGAAATTTCTTGTTGCAGAACTACGGGAGTGGTCTCAAACGACGCGGCTGGCCGAGAGAAGCTCGACTAGCAAGTTTAAAAGGTAAGTGTTGATAGAAAATTTTTGAAAAATAGGCAAAAAACAGATTTTTTAGGTAAATTTTCCAGATGAAAATTATTTTTACTATGAAACTATGAAAAACTGTTACAGAAGAACTCAAGAGGACCGGAGGAAGCAATTAAGGCAAAAAGAAGTGGCTCAAAAGGTAAGTTGGTGGCGAAAATATCGATGATTTTCTGTATTTGTTGTATACCTTAGGTGGACTTTTAACAAACTTGAATACTATTTTTGAAATTTCTTGTTGCAGAACTACGGGAGTGGTCTCAAACGACGCGGCTGGCCGAGAGAAGCTCGACTAGCAAGTTTAAAAGGTAAGTGTTGATAGAAAATTTTTGAAAAATAGGCAAAAAACAGATTTTTTAGGTAAATTTTCCAGATGAAAATTATTTTTACTATGAAACTATGAAAAACTGTTACAGAAGAACTCAAGAGGACCGGAGGAAGCAATTAAGGCAAAAAGAAGTGGCTCAAAAGGTAAGTTGGTGGCGAAAATATCGATGATTTTCTGTATTTGTTGTATACCTTAGGTGGACTTTTAACAAACTTGAATACTATTTTTGAAATTTCTTGTTGCAGAACTACGGGAGTGGTCTCAAACGACGCGGCTGGCCGAGAGAAGCTCGACTAGCAAGTTTAAAAGGTAAGTGTTGATAGAAAATTTTTGAAAAATAGGCAAAAAACAGATTTTTTAGGTAAATTTTCCAGATGAAAATTATTTTTACTATGAAACTATGAAAAACTGTTACAGAAGAACTCAAGAGGACCGGAGGAAGCAATTAAGGCAAAAAGAAGTGGCTCAAAAGGTAAGTTGGTGGCGAAAATATCGATGATTTTCTGTATTTGTTGTATACCTTAGGTGGACTTTTAACAAACTTGAATACTATTTTTGAAATTTCTTGTTGCAGAACTACGGGAGTGGTCTCAAACGACGCGGCTGGCCGAGAGAAGCTCGACTAGCAAGTTTAAAAGGTAAGTGTTGATAGAAAATTTTTGAAAAATAGGCAAAAAACAGATTTTTTAGGTAAATTTTCCAGATGAAAATTATTTTTACTATGAAACTATGAAAAACTGTTACAGAAGAACTCAAGAGGACCGGAGGAAGCAATTAAGGCAAAAAGAAGTGGCTCAAAAGGTAAGTTGGTGGCGAAAATATCGATGATTTTCTGTATTTGTTGTATACCTTAGGTGGACTTTTAACAAACTTGAATACTATTTTTGAAATTTCTTGTTGCAGAACTACGGGAGTGGTCTCAAACGACGCGGCTGGCCGAGAGAAGCTCGACTAGCAAGTTTAAAAGGTAAGTGTTGATAGAAAATTTTTGAAAAATAGGCAAAAAACAGATTTTTTAGGTAAATTTTCCAGATGAAAATTATTTTTACTATGAAACTATGAAAAACTGTTACAGAAGAACTCAAGAGGACCGGAGGAAGCAATTAAGGCAAAAAGAAGTGGCTCAAAAGGTAAGTTGGTGGCGAAAATATCGATGATTTTCTGTATTTGTTGTATACCTTAGGTGGACTTTTAACAAACTTGAATACTATTTTTGAAATTTCTTGTTGCAGAACTACGGGAGTGGTCTCAAACGACGCGGCTGGCCGAGAGAAGCTCGACTAGCAAGTTTAAAAGGTAAGTGTTGATAGAAAATTTTTGAAAAATAGGCAAAAAACAGATTTTTTAGGTAAATTTTCCAGATGAAAATTATTTTTACTATGAAACTATGAAAAACTGTTACAGAAGAACTCAAGAGGACCGGAGGAAGCAATTAAGGCAAAAAGAAGTGGCTCAAAAGGTAAGTTGGTGGCGAAAATATCGATGATTTTCTGTATTTGTTGTATACCTTAGGTGGACTTTTAACAAACTTGAATACTATTTTTGAAATTTCTTGTTGCAGAACTACGGGAGTGGTCTCAAACGACGCGGCTGGCCGAGAGAAGCTCGACTAGCAAGTTTAAAAGGTAAGTGTTGATAGA
Source organism: Tetheella fluctuosa (assembly GCA_951216915.1). Classification (NCBI taxonomy): domain Eukaryota; kingdom Metazoa; phylum Arthropoda; class Insecta; order Lepidoptera; family Drepanidae; genus Tetheella; species Tetheella fluctuosa. The sequence goes on from OX578218.1 coordinate 14,513,154, forward strand.
AAATTTTTGAAAAATAGGCAAAAAACAGATTTTTTAGGTAAATTTTCCAGATGAAAATTATTTTTACTATGAAACTATGAAAAACTGTTACAGAAGAACTCAAGAGGACCGGAGGAAGCAATTAAGGCAAAAAGAAGTGGCTCAAAAGGTAAGTTGGTGGCGAAAATATCGATGATTTTCTGTATTTGTTGTATACCTTAGGTGGACTTTTAACAAACTTGAATACTATTTTTGAAATTTCTTGTTGCAGAACTACGGGAGTGGTCTCAAACGACGCGGCTGGCCGAGAGAAGCTCGACTAGCAAGTTTAAAAGGTAAGTGTTGATAGAAAATTTTTGAAAAATAGGCAAAAAACAGATTTTTTAGGTAAATTTTCCAGATGAAAATTATTTTTACTATGAAACTATGAAAAACTGTTACAGAAGAACTCAAGAGGACCGGAGGAAGCAATTAAGGCAAAAAGAAGTGGCTCAAAAGGTAAGTTGGTGGCGAAAATATCGATGATTTTCTGTATTTGTTGTATACCTTAGGTGGACTTTTAACAAACTTGAATACTATTTTTGAAATTTCTTGTTGCAGAACTACGGGAGTGGTCTCAAACGACGCGGCTGGCCGAGAGAAGCTCGACTAGCAAGTTTAAAAGGTAAGTGTTGATAGAAAATTTTTGAAAAATAGGCAAAAAACAGATTTTTTAGGTAAATTTTCCAGATGAAAATTATTTTTACTATGAAACTATGAAAAACTGTTACAGAAGAACTCAAGAGGACCGGAGGAAGCAATTAAGGCAAAAAGAAGTGGCTCAAAAGGTAAGTTGGTGGCGAAAATATCGATGATTTTCTGTATTTGTTGTATACCTTAGGTGGACTTTTAACAAACTTGAATACTATTTTTGAAATTTCTTGTTGCAGAACTACGGGAGTGGTCTCAAACGACGCGGCTGGCCGAGAGAAGCTCGACTAGCAAGTTTAAAAGGTAAGTGTTGATAGAAAATTTTTGAAAAATAGGCAAAAAACAGATTTTTTAGGTAAATTTTCCAGATGAAAATTATTTTTACTATGAAACTATGAAAAACTGTTACAGAAGAACTCAAGAGGACCGGAGGAAGCAATTAAGGCAAAAAGAAGTGGCTCAAAAGGTAAGTTGGTGGCGAAAATATCGATGATTTTCTGTATTTGTTGTATACCTTAGGTGGACTTTTAACAAACTTGAATACTATTTTTGAAATTTCTTGTTGCAGAACTACGGGAGTGGTCTCAAACGACGCGGCTGGCCGAGAGAAGCTCGACTAGCAAGTTTAAAAGGTAAGTGTTGATAGAAAATTTTTGAAAAATAGGCAAAAAACAGATTTTTTAGGTAAATTTTCCAGATGAAAATTATTTTTACTATGAAACTATGAAAAACTGTTACAGAAGAACTCAAGAGGACCGGAGGAAGCAATTAAGGCAAAAAGAAGTGGCTCAAAAGGTAAGTTGGTGGCGAAAATATCGATGATTTTCTGTATTTGTTGTATACCTTAGGTGGACTTTTAACAAACTTGAATACTATTTTTGAAATTTCTTGTTGCAGAACTACGGGAGTGGTCTCAAACGACGCGGCTGGCCGAGAGAAGCTCAACTAGCAAGTTTAAAAGGTAAGTGTTGATAGAAAATTTTTGAAAAATAGGCAAAAAACAGATTTTTTAGGTAAATTTTCCAGATGAAAATTATTTTTACTATGAAACTATGAAAAACTGTTACAGAAGAACTCAAGAGGACCGGAGGAAGCAATTAAGGCAAAAAGAAGTGGCTCAAAAGGTAAGTTGGTGGCGAAAATATCGATGATTTTCTGTATTTGTTGTATACCTTAGGTGGACTTTTAACAAACTTGAATACTATTTTTGAAATTTCTTGTTGCAGAACTACGGGAGTGGTCTCAAACGACGCGGCTGGCCGAGAGAAGCTCGACTAGCAAGTTTAAAAGGTAAGTGTTGATAGAAAATTTTTGAAAAATAGGCAAAAAACAGATTTTTTAGGTAAATTTTCCAGATGAAAATTATTTTTACTATGAAACTATGAAAAACTGTTACAGAAGAACTCAAGAGGACCGGAGGAAGCAATTAAGGCAAAAAGAAGTGGCTCAAAAGGTAAGTTGGTGGCGAAAATATCGATGATTTTCTGTATTTGTTGTATACCTTAGGTGGACTTTTAACAAACTTGAATACTATTTTTGAAATTTCTTGTTGCAGAACTACGGGAGTGGTCTCAAACGACGCGGCTGGCCGAGAGAAGCTCAACTAGCAAGTTTAAAAGGTAAGTGTTGATAGAAAATTTTTGAAAAATAGGCAAAAAACAGATTTTTTAGGTAAATTTTCCAGATGAAAATTATTTTTACTATGAAACTATGAAAAACTGTTACAGAAGAACTCAAGAGGACCGGAGGAAGCAATTAAGGCAAAAAGAAGTGGCTCAAAAGGTAAGTTGGTGGCGAAAATATCGATGATTTTCTGTATTTGTTGTATACCTTAGGTGGACTTTTAACAAACTTGAATACTATTTTTGAAATTTCTTGTTGCAGAACTACGGGAGTGGTCTCAAACGACGCGGCTGGCCGAGAGAAGCTCGACTAGCAAGTTTAAAAGGTAAGTGTTGATAGAAAATTTTTGAAAAATAGGCAAAAAACAGATTTTTTAGGTAAATTTTCCAGATGAATATTATTTTTACTATGAAACTATGAAAAACTGTTACAGAAGAACTCAAGAGGACCGGAGGAAGCAATTAAGGCAAAAAGAAGTGGCTCAAAAGGTAAGTTGGTGGCGAAAATATCGATGATTTTCTGTATTTGTTGTATACCTTAGGTGGACTTTTAACAAACTTGAATACTATTTTTGAAATTTCTTGTTGCAGAACTACGGGAGTGGTCTCAAACGACGCGGCTGGCCGAGAGAAGCTCAACTAGCAAGTTTAAAAGGTAAGTGTTGATAGAAAATTTTTGAAAAATAGGCAAAAAACAGATTTTTTAGGTAAATTTTCCAGATGAAAATTATTTTTACTATGAAACTATGAAAAACTGTTACAGAAGAACTCAAGAGGACCGGAGGAAGCAATTAAGGCAAAAAGAAGTGGCTCAAAAGGTAAGTTGGTGGCGAAAATATCGATGATTTTCTGTATTTGTTGTATACCTTAGGTGGACTTTTAACAAACTTGAATACTATTTTTGAAATTTCTTGTTGCAGAACTACGGGAGTGGTCTCAAACGACGCGGCTGGCCGAGAGAAGCTCGACTAGCAAGTTTAAAAGGTAAGTGTTGATAGAAAATTTTTGAAAAATAGGCAAAAAACAGATTTTTTAGGTAAATTTTCCAGATGAAAATTATTTTTACTATGAAACTATGAAAAACTGTTACAGAAGAACTCAAGAGGACCGGAGGAAGCAATTAAGGCAAAAAGAAGTGGCTCAAAAGGTAAGTTGGTGGCGAAAATATCGATGATTTTCTGTATTTGTTGTATACCTTAGGTGGACTTTTAACAAACTTGAATACTATTTTTGAAATTTCTTGTTGCAGAACTACGGGAGTGGTCTCAAACGACGCGGCTGGCCGAGAGAAGCTCAACTAGCAAGTTTAAAAGGTAAGTGTTGATAGAAAATTTTTGAAAAATAGGCAAAAAACAGATTTTTTAGGTAAATTTTCCAGATGAAAATTATTTTTACTATGAAACTATGAAAAACTGTTACAGAAGAACTCAAGAGGACCGGAGGAAGCAATTAAGGCAAAAAGAAGTGGCTCAAAAGGTAAGTTGGTGGCGAAAATATCGATGATTTTCTGTATTTGTTGTATACCTTAGGTGGACTTTTAACAAACTTGAATACTATTTTTGAAATTTCTTGTTGCAGAACTACGGGAGTGGTCTCAAACGACGCGGCTGGCCGAGAGAAGCTCGACTAGCAAGTTTAAAAGGTAAGTGTTGATAGAAAATTTTTGAAAAATAGGCAAAAAACAGATTTTTTAGGTAAATTTTCCAGATGAAAATTATTTTTACTATGAAACTATGAAAAACTGTTACAGAAGAACTCAAGAGGACCGGAGGAAGCAATTAAGGCAAAAAGAAGTGGCTCAAAAGGTAAGTTGGTGGCGAAAATATCGATGATTTTCTGTATTTGTTGTATACCTTAGGTGGACTTTTAACAAACTTGAATACTATTTTTGAAATTTCTTGTTGCAGAACTACGGGAGTGGTCTCAAACGACGCGGCTGGCCGAGAGAAGCTCGACTAGCAAGTTTAAAAGGTAAGTGTTGATAGAAAATTTTTGAAAAATAGGCAAAAAACAGATTTTTTAGGTAAATTTTCCAGATGAAAATTATTTTTACTATGAAACTATGAAAAACTGTTACAGAAGAACTCAAGAGGACCGGAGGAAGCAATTAAGGCAAAAAGAAGTGGCTCAAAAGGTAAGTTGGTGGCGAAAATATCGATGATTTTCTGTATTTGTTGTATACCTTAGGTGGACTTTTAACAAACTTGAATACTATTTTTGAAATTTCTTGTTGCAGAACTACGGGAGTGGTCTCAAACGACGCGGCTGGCCGAGAGAAGCTCGACTAGCAAGTTTAAAAGGTAAGTGTTGATAGAAAATTTTTGAAAAATAGGCAAAAAACAGATTTTTTAGGTAAATTTTCCAGATGAAAATTATTTTTACTATGAAACTATGAAAAACTGTTACAGAAGAACTCAAGAGGACCGGAGGAAGCAATTAAGGCAAAAAGAAGTGGCTCAAAAGGTAAGTTGGTGGCGAAAATATCGATGATTTTCTGTATTTGTTGTATACCTTAGGTGGACTTTTAACAAACTTGAATACTATTTTTGAAATTTCTTGTTGCAGAACTACGGGAGTGGTCTCAAACGACGCGGCTGGCCGAGAGAAGCTCAACTAGCAAGTTTAAAAGGTAAGTGTTGATAGAAAATTTTTGAAAAATAGGCAAAAAACAGATTTTTTAGGTAAATTTTCCAGATGAAAATTATTTTTACTATGAAACTATGAAAAACTGTTACAGAAGAACTCAAGAGGACCGGAGGAAGCAATTAAGGCAAAAAGAAGTGGCTCAAAAGGTAAGTTGGTGGCGAAAATATCGATGATTTTCTGTATTTGTTGTATACCTTAGGTGGACTTTTAACAAACTTGAATACTATTTTTGAAATTTCTTGTTGCAGAACTACGGGAGTGGTCTCAAACGACGCGGCTGGCCGAGAGAAGCTCGACTAGCAAGTTTAAAAGGTAAGTGTTGATAGAAAATTTTTGAAAAATAGGCAAAAAACAGATTTTTTAGGTAAATTTTCCAGATGAAAATTATTTTTACTATGAAACTATGAAAAACTGTTACAGAAGAACTCAAGAGGACCGGAGGAAGCAATTAAGGCAAAAAGAAGTGGCTCAAAAGGTAAGTTGGTGGCGAAAATATCGATGATTTTCTGTATTTGTTGTATACCTTAGGTGGACTTTTAACAAACTTGAATACTATTTTTGAAATTTCTTGTTGCAGAACTACGGGAGTGGTCTCAAACGACGCGGCTGGCCGAGAGAAGCTCAACTAGCAAGTTTAAAAGGTAAGTGTTGATAGAAAATTTTTGAAAAATAGGCAAAAAACAGATTTTTTAGGTAAATTTTCCAGATGAAAATTATTTTTACTATGAAACTATGAAAAACTGTTACAGAAGAACTCAAGAGGACCGGAGGAAGCAATTAAGGCAAAAAGAAGTGGCTCAAAAGGTAAGTTGGTGGCGAAAATATCGATGATTTTCTGTATTTGTTGTATACCTTAGGTGGACTTTTAACAAACTTGAATACTATTTTTGAAATTTCTTGTTGCAGAACTACGGGAGTGGTCTCAAACGACGCGGCTGGCCGAGAGAAGCTCGACTAGCAAGTTTAAAAGGTAAGTGTTGATAGAAAATTTTTGAAAAATAGGCAAAAAACAGATTTTTTAGGTAAATTTTCCAGATGAAAATTATTTTTACTATGAAACTATGAAAAACTGTTACAGAAGAACTCAAGAGGACCGGAGGAAGCAATTAAGGCAAAAAGAAGTGGCTCAAAAGGTAAGTTGGTGGCGAAAATATCGATGATTTTCTGTATTTGTTGTATACCTTAGGTGGACTTTTAACAAACTTGAATACTATTTTTGAAATTTCTTGTTGCAGAACTACGGGAGTGGTCTCAAACGACGCGGCTGGCCGAGAGAAGCTCAACTAGCAAGTTTAAAAGGTAAGTGTTGATAGAAAATTTTTGAAAAATAGGCAAAAAACAGATTTTTTAGGTAAATTTTCCAGATGAAAATTATTTTTACTATGAAACTATGAAAAACTGTTACAGAAGAACTCAAGAGGACCGGAGGAAGCAATTAAGGCAAAAAGAAGTGGCTCAAAAGGTAAGTTGGTGGCGAAAATATCGATGATTTTCTGTATTTGTTGTATACCTTAGGTGGACTTTTAACAAACTTGAATACTATTTTTGAAATTTCTTGTTGCAGAACTACGGGAGTGGTCTCAAACGACGCGGCTGGCCGAGAGAAGCTCGACTAGCAAGTTTAAAAGGTAAGTGTTGATAGAAAATTTTTGAAAAATAGGCAAAAAACAGATTTTTTAGGTAAATTTTCCAGATGAAAATTATTTTTACTATGAAACTATGAAAAACTGTTACAGAAGAACTCAAGAGGACCGGAGGAAGCAATTAAGGCAAAAAGAAGTGGCTCAAAAGGTAAGTTGGTGGCGAAAATATCGATGATTTTCTGTATTTGTTGTATACCTTAGGTGGACTTTTAACAAACTTGAATACTATTTTTGAAATTTCTTGTTGCAGAACTACGGGAGTGGTCTCAAACGACGCGGCTGGCCGAGAGAAGCTCGACTAGCAAGTTTAAAAGGTAAGTGTTGATAGAAAATTTTTGAAAAATAGGCAAAAAACAGATTTTTTAGGTAAATTTTCCAGATGAAAATTATTTTTACTATGAAACTATGAAAAACTGTTACAGAAGAACTCAAGAGGACCGGAGGAAGCAATTAAGGCAAAAAGAAGTGGCTCAAAAGGTAAGTTGGTGGCGAAAATATCGATGATTTTCTGTATTTGTTGTATACCTTAGGTGGACTTTTAACAAACTTGAATACTATTTTTGAAATTTCTTGTTGCAGAACTACGGGAGTGGTCTCAAACGACGCGGCTGGCCGAGAGAAGCTCGACTAGCAAGTTTAAAAGGTAAGTGTTGATAGAAAATTTTTGAAAAATAGGCAAAAAACAGATTTTTTAGGTAAATTTTCCAGATGAAAATTATTTTTACTATGAAACTATGAAAAACTGTTACAGAAGAACTCAAGAGGACCGGAGGAAGCAATTAAGGCAAAAAGAAGTGGCTCAAAAGGTAAGTTGGTGGCGAAAATATCGATGATTTTCTGTATTTGTTGTATACCTTAGGTGGACTTTTAACAAACTTGAATACTATTTTTGAAATTTCTTGTTGCAGAACTACGGGAGTGGTCTCAAACGACGCGGCTGGCCGAGAGAAGCTCAACTAGCAAGTTTAAAAGGTAAGTGTTGATAGAAAATTTTTGAAAAATAGGCAAAAAACAGATTTTTTAGGTAAATTTTCCAGATGAAAATTATTTTTACTATGAAACTATGAAAAACTGTTACAGAAGAACTCAAGAGGACCGGAGGAAGCAATTAAGGCAAAAAGAAGTGGCTCAAAAGGTAAGTTGGTGGCGAAAATATCGATGATTTTCTGTATTTGTTGTATACCTTAGGTGGACTTTTAACAAACTTGAATACTATTTTTGAAATTTCTTGTTGCAGAACTACGGGAGTGGTCTCAAACGACGCGGCTGGCCGAGAGAAGCTCGACTAGCAAGTTTAAAAGGTAAGTGTTGATAGAAAATTTTTGAAAAATAGGCAAAAAACAGATTTTTTAGGTAAATTTTCCAGATGAAAATTATTTTTACTATGAAACTATGAAAAACTGTTACAGAAGAACTCAAGAGGACCGGAGGAAGCAATTAAGGCAAAAAGAAGTGGCTCAAAAGGTAAGTTGGTGGCGAAAATATCGATGATTTTCTGTATTTGTTGTATACCTTAGGTGGACTTTTAACAAACTTGAATACTATTTTTGAAATTTCTTGTTGCAGAACTACGGGAGTGGTCTCAAACGACGCGGCTGGCCGAGAGAAGCTCAACTAGCAAGTTTAAAAGGTAAGTGTTGATAGAAAATTTTTGAAAAATAGGCAAAAAACCGATTTTTTAGGTAAATTTTCCAGATGAAAATTATTTTTACTATGAAACTATGAAAAACTGTTACAGAAGAACTCAAGAGGACCGGAGGAAGCAATTAAGGCAAAAAGAAGTGGCTCAAAAGGTAAGTTGGTGGCGAAAATATCGATGATTTTCTGTATTTGTTGTATACCTTAGGTGGACTTTTAACAAACTTGAATACTATTTTTGAAATTTCTTGTTGCAGAACTACGGGAGTGGTCTCAAACGACGCGGCTGGCCGAGAGAAGCTCGACTAGCAAGTTTAAAAGGTAAGTGTTGATAGAAAATTTTTGAAAAATAGGCAAAAAACAGATTTTTTAGGTAAATTTTCCAGATGAAAATTATTTTTACTATGAAACTATGAAAAACTGTTACAGAAGAACTCAAGAGGACCGGAGGAAGCAATTAAGGCAAAAAGAAGTGGCTCAAAAGGTAAGTTGGTGGCGAAAATATCGATGATTTTCTGTATTTGTTGTATACCTTAGGTGGACTTTTAACAAACTTGAATACTATTTTTGAAATTTCTTGTTGCAGAACTACGGGAGTGGTCTCAAACGACGCGGCTGGCCGAGAGAAGCTCAACTAGCAAGTTTAAAAGGTAAGTGTTGATAGAAAATTTTTGAAAAATAGGCAAAAAACAGATTTTTTAGGTAAATTTTCCAGATGAAAATTATTTTTACTATGAAACTATGAAAAACTGTTACAGAAGAACTCAAGAGGACCGGAGGAAGCAATTAAGGCAAAAAGAAGTGGCTCAAAAGGTAAGTTGGTGGCGAAAATATCGATGATTTTCTGTATTTGTTGTATACCTTAGGTGGACTTTTAACAAACTTGAATACTATTTTTGAAATTTCTTGTTGCAGAACTACGGGAGTGGTCTCAAACGACGCGGCTGGCCGAGAGAAGCTCGACTAGCAAGTTTAAAAGGTAAGTGTTGATAGAAAATTTTTGAAAAATAGGCAAAAAACAGATTTTTTAGGTAAATTTTCCAGATGAAAATTATTTTTACTATGAAACTATGAAAAACTGTTACAGAAGAACTCAAGAGGACCGGAGGAAGCAATTAAGGCAAAAAGAAGTGGCTCAAAAGGTAAGTTGGTGGCGAAAATATCGATGATTTTCTGTATTTGTTGTATACCTTAGGTGGACTTTTAACAAACTTGAATACTATTTTTGAAATTTCTTGTTGCAGAACTACGGGAGTGGTCTCAAACGACGCGGCTGGCCGAGAGAAGCTCAACTAGCAAGTTTAAAAGGTAAGTGTTGATAGAAAATTTTTGAAAAATAGGCAAAAAACAGATTTTTTAGGTAAATTTTCCAGATGAAAATTATTTTTACTATGAAACTATGAAAAACTGTTACAGAAGAACTCAAGAGGACCGGAGGAAGCAATTAAGGCAAAAAGAAGTGGCTCAAAAGGTAAGTTGGTGGCGAAAATATCGATGATTTTCTGTATTTGTTGTATACCTTAGGTGGACTTTTAACAAACTTGAATACTATTTTTGAAATTTCTTGTTGCAGAACTACGGGAGTGGTCTCAAACGACGCGGCTGGCCGAGAGAAGCTCGACTAGCAAGTTTAAAAGGTAAGTGTTGATAGAAAATTTTTGAAAAATAGGCAAAAAACAGATTTTTTAGGTAAATTTTCCAGATGAAAATTATTTTTACTATGAAACTATGAAAAACTGTTACAGAAGAACTCAAGAGGACCGGAGGAAGCAATTAAGGCAAAAAGAAGTGGCTCAAAAGGTAAGTTGGTGGCGAAAATATCGATGATTTTCTGTATTTGTTGTATACCTTAGGTGGACTTTTAACAAACTTGAATACTATTTTTGAAATTTCTTGTTGCAGAACTACGGGAGTGGTCTCAAACGACGCGGCTGGCCGAGAGAAGCTCGACTAGCAAGTTTAAAAGGTAAGTGTTGATAGAAAATTTTTGAAAAATAGGCAAAAAACAGATTTTTTAGGTAAATTTTCCAGATGAAAATTATTTTTACTATGAAACTATGAAAAACTGTTACAGAAGAACTCAAGAGGACCGGAGGAAGCAATTAAGGCAAAAAGAAGTGGCTCAAAAGGTAAGTTGGTGGCGAAAATATCGATGATTTTCTGTATTTGTTGTATACCTTAGGTGGACTTTTAACAAACTTGAATACTATTTTTGAAATTTCTTGTTGCAGAACTACGGGAGTGGTCTCAAACGACGCGGCTGGCCGAGAGAAGCTCGACTAGCAAGTTTAAAAGGTAAGTGTTGATAGAAAATTTTTGAAAAATAGGCAAAAAACAGATTTTTTAGGTAAATTTTCCAGATGAAAATTATTTTTACTATGAAACTATGAAAAACTGTTACAGAAGAACTCAAGAGGACCGGAGGAAGCAATTAAGGCAAAAAGAAGTGGCTCAAAAGGTAAGTTGGTGGCGAAAATATCGATGATTTTCTGTATTTGTTGTATACCTTAGGTGGACTTTTAACAAACTTGAATACTATTTTTGAAATTTCTTGTTGCAGAACTACGGGAGTGGTCTCAAACGACGCGGCTGGCCGAGAGAAGCTCGACTAGCAAGTTTAAAAGGTAAGTGTTGATAGAAAATTTTTGAAAAATAGGCAAAAAACAGATTTTTTAGGTAAATTTTCCAGATGAAAATTATTTTTACTATGAAACTATGAAAAACTGTTACAGAAGAACTCAAGAGGACCGGAGGAAGCAATTAAGGCAAAAAGAAGTGGCTCAAAAGGTAAGTTGGTGGCGAAAATATCGATGATTTTCTGTATTTGTTGTATACCTTAGGTGGACTTTTAACAAACTTGAATACTATTTTTGAAATTTCTTGTTGCAGAACTACGGGAGTGGTCTCAAACGACGCGGCTGGCCGAGAGAAGCTCGACTAGCAAGTTTAAAAGGTAAGTGTTGATAGAAAATTTTTGAAAAATAGGCAAAAAACAGATTTTTTAGGTAAATTTTCCAGATGAAAATTATTTTTACTATGAAACTATGAAAAACTGTTACAGAAGAACTCAAGAGGACCGGAGGAAGCAATTAAGGCAAAAAGAAGTGGCTCAAAAGGTAAGTTGGTGGCGAAAATATCGATGATTTTCTGTATTTGTTGTATACCTTAGGTGGACTTTTAACAAACTTGAATACTATTTTTGAAATTTCTTGTTGCAGAACTACGGGAGTGGTCTCAAACGACGCGGCTGGCCGAGAGAAGCTCAACTAGCAAGTTTAAAAGGTAAGTGTTGATAGAAAATTTTTGAAAAATAGGCAAAAAACAGATTTTTTAGGTAAATTTTCCAGATGAAAATTATTTTTACTATGAAACTATGAAAAACTGTTACAGAAGAACTCAAGAGGACCGGAGGAAGCAATTAAGGCAAAAAGAAGTGGCTCAAAAGGTAAGTTGGTGGCGAAAATATCGATGATTTTCTGTATTTGTTGTATACCTTAGGTGGACTTTTAACAAACTTGAATACTATTTTTGAAATTTCTTGTTGCAGAACTACGGGAGTGGTCTCAAACGACGCGGCTGGCCGAGAGAAGCTCAACTAGCAAGTTTAAAAGGTAAGTGTTGATAGAAAATTTTTGAAAAATAGGCAAAAAACAGATTTTTTAGGTAAATTTTCCAGATGAAAATTATTTTTACTATGAAACTATGAAAAACTGTTACAGAAGAACTCAAGAGGACCGGAGGAAGCAATTAAGGCAAAAAGAAGTGGCTCAAAAGGTAAGTTGGTGGCGAAAATATCGATGATTTTCTGTATTTGTTGTATACCTTAGGTGGACTTTTAACAAACTTGAATACTATTTTTGAAATTTCTTGTTGCAGAACTACGGGAGTGGTCTCAAACGACGCGGCTGGCCGAGAGAAGCTCGACTAGCAAGTTTAAAAGGTAAGTGTTGATAGAAAATTTTTGAAAAATAGGCAAAAAACAGATTTTTTAGGTAAATTTTCCAGATGAAAATTATTTTTACTATGAAACTATGAAAAACTGTTACAGAAGAACTCAAGAGGACCGGAGGAAGCAATTAAGGCAAAAAGAAGTGGCTCAAAAGGTAAGTTGGTGGCGAAAATATCGATGATTTTCTGTATTTGTTGTATACCTTAGGTGGACTTTTAACAAACTTGAATACTATTTTTGAAATTTCTTGTTGCAGAACTACGGGAGTGGTCTCAAACGACGCGGCTGGCCGAGAGAAGCTCAACTAGCAAGTTTAAAAGGTAAGTGTTGATAGAAAATTTTTGAAAAATAGGCAAAAAACAGATTTTTTAGGTAAATTTTCCAGATGAAAATTATTTTTACTATGAAAAACTGTTACAGAAGAACTCAAGAGGACCGGAGGAAGCAATTAAGGCAAAAAGAAGTGGCTCAAAAGGTAAGTTGGTGGCGAAAATATCGATGATTTTCTGTATTTGTTGTATACCTTAGGTGGACTTTTAACAAACTTGAATACTATTTTTGAAATTTCTTGTTGCAGAACTACGGGAGTGGTCTCAAACGACGCGGCTGGCCGAGAGAAGCTCGACTAGCAAGTTTAAAAGGTAAGTGTTGATAGAAAATTTTTGAAAAATAGGCAAAAAACAGATTTTTTAGGTAAATTTTCCAGATGAAAATTATTTTTACTATGAAACTATGAAAAACTGTTACAGAAGAACTCAAGAGGACCGGAGGAAGCAATTAAGGCAAAAAGAAGTGGCTCAAAAGGTAAGTTGGTGGCGAAAATATCGATGATTTTCTGTATTTGTTGTATACCTTAGGTGGACTTTTAACAAACTTGAATACTATTTTTGAAATTTCTTGTTGCAGAACTACGGGAGTGGTCTCAAACGACGCGGCTGGCCGAGAGAAGCTCAACTAGCAAGTTTAAAAGGTAAGTGTTGATAGAAAATTTTTGAAAAATAGGCAAAAAACAGATTTTTTAGGTAAATTTTCCAGATGAAAATTATTTTTACTATGAAACTATGAAAAACTGTTACAGAAGAACTCAAGAGGACCGGAGGAAGCAATTAAGGCAAAAAGAAGTGGCTCAAAAGGTAAGTTGGTGGCGAAAATATCGATGATTTTCTGTATTTGTTGTATACCTTAGGTGGACTTTTAACAAACTTGAATACTATTTTTGAAATTTCTTGTTGCAGAACTACGGGAGTGGTCTCAAACGACGCGGCTGGCCGAGAGAAGCTCGACTAGCAAGTTTAAAAGGTAAGTGTTGATAGAAAATTTTTGAAAAATAGGCAAAAAACAGATTTTTTAGGTAAATTTTCCAGATGAAAATTATTTTTACTATGAAACTATGAAAAACTGTTACAGAAGAACTCAAGAGGACCGGAGGAAGCAATTAAGGCAAAAAGAAGTGGCTCAAAAGGTAAGTTGGTGGCGAAAATATCGATGATTTTCTGTATTTGTTGTATACCTTAGGTGGACTTTTAACAAACTTGAATACTATTTTTGAAATTTCTTGTTGCAGAACTACGGGAGTGGTCTCAAACGACGCGGCTGGCCGAGAGAAGCTCAACTAGCAAGTTTAAAAGGTAAGTGTTGATAGAAAATTTTTGAAAAATAGGCAAAAAACAGATTTTTTAGGTAAATTTTCCAGATGAAAATTATTTTTACTATGAAACTATGAAAAACTGTTACAGAAGAACTCAAGAGGACCGGAGGAAGCAATTAAGGCAAAAAGAAGTGGCTCAAAAGGTAAGTTGGTGGCGAAAATATCGATGATTTTCTGTATTTGTTGTATACCTTAGGTGGACTTTTAACAAACTTGAATACTATTTTTGAAATTTCTTGTTGCAGAACTACGGGAGTGGTCTCAAACGACGCGGCTGGCCGAGAGAAGCTCGACTAGCAAGTTTAAAAGGTAAGTGTTGATAGAAAATTTTTGAAAAATAGGCAAAAAACAGATTTTTTAGGTAAATTTTCCAGATGAAAATTATTTTTACTATGAAACTATGAAAAACTGTTACAGAAGAACTCAAGAGGACCGGAGGAAGCAATTAAGGCAAAAAGAAGTGGCTCAAAAGGTAAGTTGGTGGCGAAAATATCGATGATTTTCTGTATTTGTTGTATACCTTAGGTGGACTTTTAACAAACTTGAATACTATTTTTGAAATTTCTTGTTGCAGAACTACGGGAGTGGTCTCAAACGACGCGGCTGGCCGAGAGAAGCTCGACTAGCAAGTTTAAAAGGTAAGTGTTGATAGAAAATTTTTGAAAAATAGGCAAAAAACAGATTTTTTAGGTAAATTTTCCAGATGAAAATTATTTTTACTATGAAACTATGAAAAACTGTTACAGAAGAACTCAAGAGGACCGGAGGAAGCAATTAAGGCAAAAAGAAGTGGCTCAAAAGGTAAGTTGGTGGCGAAAATATCGATGATTTTCTGTATTTGTTGTATACCTTAGGTGGACTTTTAACAAACTTGAATACTATTTTTGAAATTTCTTGTTGCAGAACTACGGGAGTGGTCTCAAACGACGCGGCTGGCCGAGAGAAGCTCAACTAGCAAGTTTAAAAGGTAAGTGTTGATAGAAAATTTTTGAAAAATAGGCAAAAAACAGATTTTTTAGGTAAATTTTCCAGATGAAAATTATTTTTACTATGAAACTATGAAAAACTGTTACAGAAGAACTCAAGAGGACCGGAGGAAGCAATTAAGGCAAAAAGAAGTGGCTCAAAAGGTAAGTTGGTGGCGAAAATATCGATGATTTTCTGTATTTGTTGTATACCTTAGGTGGACTTTTAACAAACTTGAATACTATTTTTGAAATTTCTTGTTGCAGAACTACGGGAGTGGTCTCAAACGACGCGGCTGGCCGAGAGAAGCTCGACTAGCAAGTTTAAAAGGTAAGTGTTGATAGAAAATTTTTGAAAAATAGGCAAAAAACAGATTTTTTAGGTAAATTTTCCAGATGAAAATTATTTTTACTATGAAACTATGAAAAACTGTTACAGAAGAACTCAAGAGGACCGGAGGAAGCAATTAAGGCAAAAAGAAGTGGCTCAAAAGGTAAGTTGGTGGCGAAAATATCGATGATTTTCTGTATTTGTTGTATACCTTAGGTGGACTTTTAACAAACTTGAATACTATTTTTGAAATTTCTTGTTGCAGAACTACGGGAGTGGTCTCAAACGACGCGGCTGGCCGAGAGAAGCTCAACTAGCAAGTTTAAAAGGTAAGTGTTGATAGAAAATTTTTGAAAAATAGGCAAAAAACAGATTTTTTAGGTAAATTTTCCAGATGAAAATTATTTTTACTATGAAACTATGAAAAACTGTTACAGAAGAACTCAAGAGGACCGGAGGAAGCAATTAAGGCAAAAAGAAGTGGCTCAAAAGGTAAGTTGGTGGCGAAAATATCGATGATTTTCTGTATTTGTTGTATACCTTAGGTGGACTTTTAACAAACTTGAATACTATTTTTGAAATTTCTTGTTGCAGAACTACGGGAGTGGTCTCAAACGACGCGGCTGGCCGAGAGAAGCTCGACTAGCAAGTTTAAAAGGTAAGTGTTGATAGAAAATTTTTGAAAAATAGGCAAAAAACAGATTTTTTAGGTAAATTTTCCAGATGAAAATTATTTTTACTATGAAACTATGAAAAACTGTTACAGAAGAACTCAAGAGGACCGGAGGAAGCAATTAAGGCAAAAAGAAGTGGCTCAAAAGGTAAGTTGGTGGCGAAAATATCGATGATTTTCTGTATTTGTTGTATACCTTAGGTGGACTTTTAACAAACTTGAATACTATTTTTGAAATTTCTTGTTGCAGAACTACGGGAGTGGTCTCAAACGACGCGGCTGGCCGAGAGAAGCTCAACTAGCAAGTTTAAAAGGTAAGTGTTGATAGAAAATTTTTGAAAAATAGGCAAAAAACAGATTTTTTAGGTAAATTTTCCAGATGAAAATTATTTTTACTATGAAACTATGAAAAACTGTTACAGAAGAACTCAAGAGGACCGGAGGAAGCAATTAAGGCAAAAAGAAGTGGCTCAAAAGGTAAGTTGGTGGCGAAAATATCGATGATTTTCTGTATTTGTTGTATACCTTAGGTGGACTTTTAACAAACTTGAATACTATTTTTGAAATTTCTTGTTGCAGAACTACGGGAGTGGTCTCAAACGACGCGGCTGGCCGAGAGAAGCTCGACTAGCAAGTTTAAAAGGTAAGTGTTGATAGAAAATTTTTGAAAAATAGGCAAAAAACAGATTTTTTAGGTAAATTTTCCAGATGAAAATTATTTTTACTATGAAACTATGAAAAACTGTTACAGAAGAACTCAAGAGGACCGGAGGAAGCAATTAAGGCAAAAAGAAGTGGCTCAAAAGGTAAGTTGGTGGCGAAAATATCGATGATTTTCTGTATTTGTTGTATACCTTAGGTGGACTTTTAACAAACTTGAATACTATTTTTGAAATTTCTTGTTGCAGAACTACGGGAGTGGTCTCAAACGACGCGGCTGGCCGAGAGAAGCTCGACTAGCAAGTTTAAAAGGTAAGTGTTGATAGAAAATTTTTGAAAAATAGGCAAAAAACAGATTTTTTAGGTAAATTTTCCAGATGAAAATTATTTTTACTATGAAACTATGAAAAACTGTTACAGAAGAACTCAAGAGGACCGGAGGAAGCAATTAAGGCAAAAAGAAGTGGCTCAAAAGGTAAGTTGGTGGCGAAAATATCGATGATTTTCTGTATTTGTTGTATACCTTAGGTGGACTTTTAACAAACTTGAATACTATTTTTGAAATTTCTTGTTGCAGAACTACGGGAGTGGTCTCAAACGACGCGGCTGGCCGAGAGAAGCTCGACTAGCAAGTTTAAAAGGTAAGTGTTGATAGAAAATTTTTGAAAAATAGGCAAAAAACAGATTTTTTAGGTAAATTTTCCAGATGAAAATTATTTTTACTATGAAACTATGAAAAACTGTTACAGAAGAACTCAAGAGGACCGGAGGAAGCAATTAAGGCAAAAAGAAGTGGCTCAAAAGGTAAGTTGGTGGCGAAAATATCGATGATTTTCTGTATTTGTTGTATACCTTAGGTGGACTTTTAACAAACTTGAATACTATTTTTGAAATTTCTTGTTGCAGAACTACGGGAGTGGTCTCAAACGACGCGGCTGGCCGAGAGAAGCTCAACTAGCAAGTTTAAAAGGTAAGTGTTGATAGAAAATTTTTGAAAAATAGGCAAAAAACAGATTTTTTAGGTAAATTTTCCAGATGAAAATTATTTTTACTATGAAACTATGAAAAACTGTTACAGAAGAACTCAAGAGGACCGGAGGAAGCAATTAAGGCAAAAAGAAGTGGCTCAAAAGGTAAGTTGGTGGCGAAAATATCGATGATTTTCTGTATTTGTTGTATACCTTAGGTGGACTTTTAACAAACTTGAATACTATTTTTGAAATTTCTTGTTGCAGAACTACGGGAGTGGTCTCAAACGACGCGGCTGGCCGAGAGAAGCTCAACTAGCAAGTTTAAAAGGTAAGTGTTGATAGAAAATTTTTGAAAAATAGGCAAAAAACAGATTTTTTAGGTAAATTTTCCAGATGAAAATTATTTTTACTATGAAACTATGAAAAACTGTTACAGAAGAACTCAAGAGGACCGGAGGAAGCAATTAAGGCAAAAAGAAGTGGCTCAAAAGGTAAGTTGGTGGCGAAAATATCGATGATTTTCTGTATTTGTTGTATACCTTAGGTGGACTTTTAACAAACTTGAATACTATTTTTGAAATTTCTTGTTGCAGAACTACGGGAGTGGTCTCAAACGACGCGGCTGGCCGAGAGAAGCTCGACTAGCAAGTTTAAAAGGTAAGTGTTGATAGAAAATTTTTGAAAAATAGGCAAAAAACAGATTTTTTAGGTAAATTTTCCAGATGAAAATTATTTTTACTATGAAACTATGAAAAACTGTTACAGAAGAACTCAAGAGGACCGGAGGAAGCAATTAAGGCAAAAAGAAGTGGCTCAAAAGGTAAGTTGGTGGCGAAAATATCGATGATTTTCTGTATTTGTTGTATACCTTAGGTGGACTTTTAACAAACTTGAATACTATTTTTGAAATTTCTTGTTGCAGAACTACGGGAGTGGTCTCAAACGACGCGGCTGGCCGAGAGAAGCTCAACTAGCAAGTTTAAAAGGTAAGTGTTGATAGAAAATTTTTGAAAAATAGGCAAAAAACAGATTTTTTAGGTAAATTTTCCAGATGAAAATTATTTTTACTATGAAACTATGAAAAACTGTTACAGAAGAACTCAAGAGGACCGGAGGAAGCAATTAAGGCAAAAAGAAGTGGCTCAAAAGGTAAGTTGGTGGCGAAAATATCGATGATTTTCTGTATTTGTTGTATACCTTAGGTGGACTTTTAACAAACTTGAATACTATTTTTGAAATTTCTTGTTGCAGAACTACGGGAGTGGTCTCAAACGACGCGGCTGGCCGAGAGAAGCTCGACTAGCAAGTTTAAAAGGTAAGTGTTGATAGAAAATTTTTGAAAAATAGGCAAAAAACAGATTTTTTAGGTAAATTTTCCAGATGAAAATTATTTTTACTATGAAACTATGAAAAACTGTTACAGAAGAACTCAAGAGGACCGGAGGAAGCAATTAAGGCAAAAAGAAGTGGCTCAAAAGGTAAGTTGGTGGCGAAAATATCGATGATTTTCTGTATTTGTTGTATACCTTAGGTGGACTTTTAACAAACTTGAATACTATTTTTGAAATTTCTTGTTGCAGAACTACGGGAGTGGTCTCAAACGACGCGGCTGGCCGAGAGAAGCTCAACTAGCAAGTTTAAAAGGTAAGTGTTGATAGAAAATTTTTGAAAAATAGGCAAAAAACAGATTTTTTAGGTAAATTTTCCAGATGAAAATTATTTTTACTATGAAACTATGAAAAACTGTTACAGAAGAACTCAAGAGGACCGGAGGAAGCAATTAAGGCAAAAAGAAGTGGCTCAAAAGGTAAGTTGGTGGCGAAAATATCGATGATTTTCTGTATTTGTTGTATACCTTAGGTGGACTTTTAACAAACTTGAATACTATTTTTGAAATTTCTTGTTGCAGAACTACGGGAGTGGTCTCAAACGACGCGGCTGGCCGAGAGAAGCTCGACTAGCAAGTTTAAAAGGTAAGTGTTGATAGAAAATTTTTGAAAAATAGGCAAAAAACAGATTTTTTAGGTAAATTTTCCAGATGAAAATTATTTTTACTATGAAACTATGAAAAACTGTTACAGAAGAACTCAAGAGGACCGGAGGAAGCAATTAAGGCAAAAAGAAGTGGCTCAAAAGGTAAGTTGGTGGCGAAAATATCGATGATTTTCTGTATTTGTTGTATACCTTAGGTGGACTTTTAACAAACTTGAATACTATTTTTGAAATTTCTTGTTGCAGAACTACGGGAGTGGTCTCAAACGACGCGGCTGGCCGAGAGAAGCTCAACTAGCAAGTTTAAAAGGTAAGTGTTGATAGAAAATTTTTGAAAAATAGGCAAAAAACAGATTTTTTAGGTAAATTTTCCAGATGAAAATTATTTTTACTATGAAACTATGAAAAACTGTTACAGAAGAACTCAAGAGGACCGGAGGAAGCAATTAAGGCAAAAAGAAGTGGCTCAAAAGGTAAGTTGGTGGCGAAAATATCGATGATTTTCTGTATTTGTTGTATACCTTAGGTGGACTTTTAACAAACTTGAATACTATTTTTGAAATTTCTTGTTGCAGAACTACGGGAGTGGTCTCAAACGACGCGGCTGGCCGAGAGAAGCTCGACTAGCAAGTTTAAAAGGTAAGTGTTGATAGAAAATTTTTGAAAAATAGGCAAAAAACAGATTTTTTAGGTAAATTTTCCAGATGAAAATTATTTTTACTATGAAACTATGAAAAACTGTTACAGAAGAACTCAAGAGGACCGGAGGAAGCAATTAAGGCAAAAAGAAGTGGCTCAAAAGGTAAGTTGGTGGCGAAAATATCGATGATTTTCTGTATTTGTTGTATACCTTAGGTGGACTTTTAACAAACTTGAATACTATTTTTGAAATTTCTTGTTGCAGAACTACGGGAGTGGTCTCAAACGACGCGGCTGGCCGAGAGAAGCTCAACTAGCAAGTTTAAAAGGTAAGTGTTGATAGAAAATTTTTGAAAAATAGGCAAAAAACAGATTTTTTAGGTAAATTTTCCAGATGAAAATTATTTTTACTATGAAACTATGAAAAACTGTTACAGAAGAACTCAAGAGGACCGGAGGAAGCAATTAAGGCAAAAAGAAGTGGCTCAAAAGGTAAGTTGGTGGCGAAAATATCGATGATTTTCTGTATTTGTTGTATACCTTAGGTGGACTTTTAACAAACTTGAATACTATTTTTGAAATTTCTTGTTGCAGAACTACGGGAGTGGTCTCAAACGACGCGGCTGGCCGAGAGAAGCTCGACTAGCAAGTTTAAAAGGTAAGTGTTGATAGAAAATTTTTGAAAAATAGGCAAAAAACAGATTTTTTAGGTAAATTTTCCAGATGAAAATTATTTTTACTATGAAACTATGAAAAACTGTTACAGAAGAACTCAAGAGGACCGGAGGAAGCAATTAAGGCAAAAAGAAGTGGCTCAAAAGGTAAGTTGGTGGCGAAAATATCGATGATTTTCTGTATTTGTTGTATACCTTAGGTGGACTTTTAACAAACTTGAATACTATTTTTGAAATTTCTTGTTGCAGAACTACGGGAGTGGTCTCAAACGACGCGGCTGGCCGAGAGAAGCTCGACTAGCAAGTTTAAAAGGTAAGTGTTGATAGAAAATTTTTGAAAAATAGGCAAAAAACAGATTTTTTAGGTAAATTTTCCAGATGAAAATTATTTTTACTATGAAACTATGAAAAACTGTTACAGAAGAACTCAAGAGGACCGGAGGAAGCAATTAAGGCAAAAAGAAGTGGCTCAAAAGGTAAGTTGGTGGCGAAAATATCGATGATTTTCTGTATTTGTTGTATACCTTAGGTGGACTTTTAACAAACTTGAATACTATTTTTGAAATTTCTTGTTGCAGAACTACGGGAGTGGTCTCAAACGACGCGGCTGGCCGAGAGAAGCTCGACTAGCAAGTTTAAAAGGTAAGTGTTGATAGAAAATTTTTGAAAAATAGGCAAAAAACAGATTTTTTAGGTAAATTTTCCAGATGAAAATTATTTTTACTATGAAACTATGAAAAACTGTTACAGAAGAACTCAAGAGGACCGGAGGAAGCAATTAAGGCAAAAAGAAGTGGCTCAAAAGGTAAGTTGGTGGCGAAAATATCGATGATTTTCTGTATTTGTTGTATACCTTAGGTGGACTTTTAACAAACTTGAATACTATTTTTGAAATTTCTTGTTGCAGAACTACGGGAGTGGTCTCAAACGACGCGGCTGGCCGAGAGAAGCTCGACTAGCAAGTTTAAAAGGTAAGTGTTGATAGAAAATTTTTGAAAAATAGGCAAAAAACAGATTTTTTAGGTAAATTTTCCAGATGAAAATTATTTTTACTATGAAACTATGAAAAACTGTTACAGAAGAACTCAAGAGGACCGGAGGAAGCAATTAAGGCAAAAAGAAGTGGCTCAAAAGGTAAGTTGGTGGCGAAAATATCGATGATTTTCTGTATTTGTTGTATACCTTAGGTGGACTTTTAACAAACTTGAATACTATTTTTGAAATTTCTTGTTGCAGAACTACGGGAGTGGTCTCAAACGACGCGGCTGGCCGAGAGAAGCTCGACTAGCAAGTTTAAAAGGTAAGTGTTGATAGAAAATTTTTGAAAAATAGGCAAAAAACAGATTTTTTAGGTAAATTTTCCAGATGAAAATTATTTTTACTATGAAACTATGAAAAACTGTTACAGAAGAACTCAAGAGGACCGGAGGAAGCAATTAAGGCAAAAAGAAGTGGCTCAAAAGGTAAGTTGGTGGCGAAAATATCGATGATTTTCTGTATTTGTTGTATACCTTAGGTGGACTTTTAACAAACTTGAATACTATTTTTGAAATTTCTTGTTGCAGAACTACGGGAGTGGTCTCAAACGACGCGGCTGGCCGAGAGAAGCTCGACTAGCAAGTTTAAAAGGTAAGTGTTGATAGAAAATTTTTGAAAAATAGGCAAAAAACAGATTTTTTAGGTAAATTTTCCAGATGAAAATTATTTTTACTATGAAACTATGAAAAACTGTTACAGAAGAACTCAAGAGGACCGGAGGAAGCAATTAAGGCAAAAAGAAGTGGCTCAAAAGGTAAGTTGGTGGCGAAAATATCGATGATTTTCTGTATTTGTTGTATACCTTAGGTGGACTTTTAACAAACTTGAATACTATTTTTGAAATTTCTTGTTGCAGAACTACGGGAGTGGTCTCAAACGACGCGGCTGGCCGAGAGAAGCTCAACTAGCAAGTTTAAAAGGTAAGTGTTGATAGAAAATTTTTGAAAAATAGGCAAAAAACAGATTTTTTAGGTAAATTTTCCAGATGAAAATTATTTTTACTATGAAACTATGAAAAACTGTTACAGAAGAACTCAAGAGGACCGGAGGAAGCAATTAAGGCAAAAAGAAGTGGCTCAAAAGGTAAGTTGGTGGCGAAAATATCGATGATTTTCTGTATTTGTTGTATACCTTAGGTGGACTTTTAACAAACTTGAATACTATTTTTGAAATTTCTTGTTGCAGAACTACGGGAGTGGTCTCAAACGACGCGGCTGGCCGAGAGAAGCTCGACTAGCAAGTTTAAAAGGTAAGTGTTGATAGAAAATTTTTGAAAAATAGGCAAAAAACAGATTTTTTAGGTAAATTTTCCAGATGAAAATTATTTTTACTATGAAACTATGAAAAACTGTTACAGAAGAACTCAAGAGGACCGGAGGAAGCAATTAAGGCAAAAAGAAGTGGCTCAAAAGGTAAGTTGGTGGCGAAAATATCGATGATTTTCTGTATTTGTTGTATACCTTAGGTGGACTTTTAACAAACTTGAATACTATTTTTGAAATTTCTTGTTGCAGAACTACGGGAGTGGTCTCAAACGACGCGGCTGGCCGAGAGAAGCTCGACTAGCAAGTTTAAAAGGTAAGTGTTGATAGAAAATTTTTGAAAAATAGGCAAAAAACAGATTTTTTAGGTAAATTTTCCAGATGAAAATTATTTTTACTATGAAACTATGAAAAACTGTTACAGAAGAACTCAAGAGGACCGGAGGAAGCAATTAAGGCAAAAAGAAGTGGCTCAAAAGGTAAGTTGGTGGCGAAAATATCGATGATTTTCTGTATTTGTTGTATACCTTAGGTGGACTTTTAACAAACTTGAATACTATTTTTGAAATTTCTTGTTGCAGAACTACGGGAGTGGTCTCAAACGACGCGGCTGGCCGAGAGAAGCTCAACTAGCAAGTTTAAAAGGTAAGTGTTGATAGAAAATTTTTGAAAAATAGGCAAAAAACAGATTTTTTAGGTAAATTTTCCAGATGAAAATTATTTTTACTATGAAACTATGAAAAACTGTTACAGAAGAACTCAAGAGGACCGGAGGAAGCAATTAAGGCAAAAAGAAGTGGCTCAAAAGGTAAGTTGGTGGCGAAAATATCGATGATTTTCTGTATTTGTTGTATACCTTAGGTGGACTTTTAACAAACTTGAATACTATTTTTGAAATTTCTTGTTGCAGAACTACGGGAGTGGTCTCAAACGACGCGGCTGGCCGAGAGAAGCTCAACTAGCAAGTTTAAAAGGTAAGTGTTGATAGAAAATTTTTGAAAAATAGGCAAAAAACAGATTTTTTAGGTAAATTTTCCAGATGAAAATTATTTTTACTATGAAACTATGAAAAACTGTTACAGAAGAACTCAAGAGGACCGGAGGAAGCAATTAAGGCAAAAAGAAGTGGCTCAAAAGGTAAGTTGGTGGCGAAAATATCGATGATTTTCTGTATTTGTTGTATACCTTAGGTGGACTTTTAACAAACTTGAATACTATTTTTGAAATTTCTTGTTGCAGAACTACGGGAGTGGTCTCAAACGACGCGGCTGGCCGAGAGAAGCTCAACTAGCAAGTTTAAAAGGTAAGTGTTGATAGAAAATTTTTGAAAAATAGGCAAAAAACAGATTTTTTAGGTAAATTTTCCAGATGAAAATTATTTTTACTATGAAACTATGAAAAACTGTTACAGAAGAACTCAAGAGGACCGGAGGAAGCAATTAAGGCAAAAAGAAGTGGCTCAAAAGGTAAGTTGGTGGCGAAAATATCGATGATTTTCTGTATTTGTTGTATACCTTAGGTGGACTTTTAACAAACTTGAATACTATTTTTGAAATTTCTTGTTGCAGAACTACGGGAGTGGTCTCAAACGACGCGGCTGGCCGAGAGAAGCTCAACTAGCAAGTTTAAAAGGTAAGTGTTGATAGAAAATTTTTGAAAAATAGGCAAAAAACAGATTTTTTAGGTAAATTTTCCAGATGAAAATTATTTTTACTATGAAACTATGAAAAACTGTTACAGAAGAACTCAAGAGGACCGGAGGAAGCAATTAAGGCAAAAAGAAGTGGCTCAAAAGGTAAGTTGGTGGCGAAAATATCGATGATTTTCTGTATTTGTTGTATACCTTAGGTGGACTTTTAACAAACTTGAATACTATTTTTGAAATTTCTTGTTGCAGAACTACGGGAGTGGTCTCAAACGACGCGGCTGGCCGAGAGAAGCTCGACTAGCAAGTTTAAAAGGTAAGTGTTGATAGAAAATTTTTGAAAAATAGGCAAAAAACAGATTTTTTAGGTAAATTTTCCAGATGAAAATTATTTTTACTATGAAACTATGAAAAACTGTTACAGAAGAACTCAAGAGGACCGGAGGAAGCAATTAAGGCAAAAAGAAGTGGCTCAAAAGGTAAGTTGGTGGCGAAAATATCGATGATTTTCTGTATTTGTTGTATACCTTAGGTGGACTTTTAACAAACTTGAATACTATTTTTGAAATTTCTTGTTGCAGAACTACGGGAGTGGTCTCAAACGACGCGGCTGGCCGAGAGAAGCTCAACTAGCAAGTTTAAAAGGTAAGTGTTGATAGAAAATTTTTGAAAAATAGGCAAAAAACAGATTTTTTAGGTAAATTTTCCAGATGAAAATTATTTTTACTATGAAACTATGAAAAACTGTTACAGAAGAACTCAAGAGGACCGGAGGAAGCAATTAAGGCAAAAAGAAGTGGCTCAAAAGGTAAGTTGGTGGCGAAAATATCGATGATTTTCTGTATTTGTTGTATACCTTAGGTCGCCGAAGACGTGGCGGGCGGCGTCTGGCCTTCGCGGGCCGGATGCCGCCCTAAACGGGGGACCTGTGGGCGGTGGATCGGGGGATTCGCCGCCGACGTTAAGGGTCCCGTGCTGGAGGCGCCCAAGTATTCCTGGGTGCCTCAGCGGAGGTGAGGCGGGGCTTGGCTGTATTTCATGTGCCAAGCCCCGCCCCAAAGAGGAGGGCTCCCTGAGATAGGGAGCGGGCCGTTGGCGGGGCACGCGGTGAAGATTATTTGATCCCGCAGCCCCGCCATGTGGCGGAGAAGGAATACGGTGGGGTTTTAGTGAGTAAGAGTCTCACATAACCCGGGCGCTTCCCCCGAAGTGTCCGGGTATCCATGAGGATTTCCCCACCTTAAAAAAAAAAAAAAAAAAAAAAAAAAAAAAAAAAAAAAAAAAAAAAAAAAAAAAAAAGGTTAGGTTAGGTTAGGTTAGGTTAGGTTAGGTTGAAGTCTCTATTTTGGTGGTTTTTTGAGTGCCCTGGGTTTTTATTCTATTCACTGACTTTTCGCGCGCTTACCTATTGATTGATCCATCTAAACCTGCTGACTTTGCTTGCCGACTGGCTTTTCCGATTTTCTTTCTGATTTGGCTATTCTTTGTTTGGTTGTGTTTGTTATTTGTTAAGTTTTTACGTGTTGTTGCTGTCTTGGAGCGCCCTTTTCGGGGTCGCTGCGTGGCGGCAGCAGCCGTTGTTCTTTTTGCTTGTTTTTGTTTCTGCCGGACTTTGCGTCCGGTAGTTATTCGTGTTTTTCGTTTTGTTTTTGCCTCTTTTTTGTGTCAATTTATTGGCACAAAAAAGAGGTAATTTGTTGTTGGTCCCTTTTTGTGGGGACAACCCCTACGACGATAGTAGGTGGATTGGTGGACGACAGACTTCATCCTCCTTCGTTTGGACCCTCTCTCGCGCGTCTGCGACCGCGGGAAGTGGGTAAAAAGGAGGATCCTAAAACTTGGGGAAAGTGGAAATTGCTATTCTGAACATTCAGGGGCAATTTCCACTTTCCATACAATAAATTAAATCCGACACACCCTTGGCCGTTTTTATTTGCCAAATTATTTTGGTAAATAACTACGGTCTGGGTGGTCGGATTTAATCCAAGTGTGGTGTGGCTGTTGGCGGGGCCGTAATGGCCACGTCAGGTGAGGAGTGGGGCAACTACGGTTCCCACTCCGAGTCCGAGGAGGAGGACCTCACATTGGGGGCCCGCCGGGCGACCCCTCAACCCCTGAAAAGGGGTCATAGGGACGAGGAGGATGACCCCAGACCAGAGCTGGGGCCAAAAGTTAGCACGGCCCGTAGGGGGAAGCCTAAGGCTCGAACCTATGGGCCGGCTAAGACGATGGCCGGGGGACGGGAGACTGAGGCTTTGTCCTCGGACGCCGATGCTCCTGCTCGGTCCGAGGGGGGGAAGAGCCCCCCTCCGCGCGCGGCTGCCTCCCTCCCGCTGGAGGGTGGCCCTTCGGTGGACCCAATCGAGGCATCCCGAGAGGCGGCATTTTTCATCGCTGACGGGCTGCGGTCGGCCAAGTTGGGGGGCGAGCTGCGTAAGCAGCTCGACGGGGCGTGCTGGACGATCTTGAGCTCCATGGGGGAGCTCAAGACCGCCCGGCAACAAAACGAGGAGAGCCGCGCATGGAGGGCGGAGAGGGCAAGGTTGCTTGAGGCCCTTGCCAACTGCGCTAAGGAGGTGAAGGCCCTCCGAAAGGCCGCTTCGGAGAGGGGGGCCCCGGCCCCACCAGTTGTGGAGGTGACCCCGCCGGTTCTGGCTGCCGGGGTCCCCCCGCCGCCCGCGGCGGTGGATTTGATGGCGGCGCTGGAGGAGGTGAAGCGGAGCTTGCTGATCTCAGTGGGCAATCTAGTAGATGCCCGCCTCGAGGAGATCAGCAGCCGTCTCCCTCCAGCGCCGACAAGCCGCCCGCCGCTCGCGGCGGACAAAAAGAAGGGGGCCCCATCGGCCCGGACGGCCGAAGTTGCCGCGGAGCCGGAGTTCTCCGGGGCAAGGCTCGGGGACGGGAGGCCAAAAAAGGTCCCCCGGCGAGGACTTCGGCCCCTGCTGGGTCTGCCTCGGCGACCGGCCCCCCCCCGGTATCGAAGACGGCACCTGTGTTGTGCGCAGGAAGAAGGGGAGGGGGAGGGGGAAGGCTACGGACCCCCCCCCACCCCCTCCGCCCTCCAAAAAGAAGACGGCGCAAAAGCCGAAGGCCCCCCCGGCCCTTAAGTCGCAGGCGGTGGTGGTCACTTTGCGAAGTGACGTCACCACCGCCACCACGTTGCAGGCCACAATGGCCAAAGCCATTGGCGGCATAAAATTGGAAGAAGTGGGCCTGCAACATGTGAGGGTCCGCACCTCGGCGACAGGGGGCCGAGTCATTGAGGTCCCCGGTGCGGATAGTGGTGGGGCGGCTGACAGCCTAGCGGAAAGGCTGAGGGCAATCGTCGGTGACGTTGCCCTCATCAGCCGCCCCGTCAAAATGGCCGTTGTCCAGGTCGTCGGCTTAGATGAGTCGGCGACTAAGGAGACCCTGGCGGCGGCCGTCGCAAGGGCTGGGGGGTGCGCCGAGGCGCAAGTGAGGGTGGGGGGCATCCGCCCCACGTACGAGGGCAAGATGGTTGCCCTCGTACAAATGCCGGTGGGGACCGCGAGGGTCCTCCTAGAGAGTGGTCGGATCTCGGTGGGCTGGGCGTCCGCCGGGGTCATTCCCGTCGGCCCGACGCCCATGCGCTGCTTCAAGTGCATGGGCGTCGGGCACTCGAGGGTACTGTGCCCTTCGAGCGTGGACCGGAGCACTATGTGC
Organism: Tetheella fluctuosa; assembly: GCA_951216915.1. NCBI lineage: Eukaryota > Metazoa > Arthropoda > Insecta > Lepidoptera > Drepanidae > Tetheella > Tetheella fluctuosa. The sequence goes on from OX578218.1 coordinate 14,541,503, forward strand.
TACCGGTGCGGCTCGGAGGGACACAAGTCGGCGGAATGCCGGGAGGAAAAGGCGTGGTGTGCTGTTTGCAGCCACGCTGGACTCCCGGCAGACCACATCATGGGGGGACGGAAGTGTTCCCCACCGGAGATAAGGGGCAGGGGGGTGGGGTCTCGGCCCGCTCGCCCCACCCTGCCCCTCCCTGTTGAGGGAAGTAGCCGCATGGACGTCTAGATGCCAGACGGGCATCTGGACGTCCTGCGGTTGGACCGCGGAGCGGGTGCGCGAGGAGGTTGCCTTGCGTGCCCCCTCCGGCCAGACGGCAGGGTTGGGGAGGCGGCGGTTGTCGCCAGACCCAACCCACAGTGGCTTAGGGCGGAGGATGGGAGTCCTCCGTCCACTATTAAGCCACTTCTTGCGGTCCAAGGGGGTGGCCAAGCGTGCGCGGCCACCTCCCTTAGCGGGAAGCCCCGGCAACGGTGTTGTCGGGGCGCCGCCGGTTGGGCATCGTGGGCAATGCTAACGCAGGTACCACGGTGCCCTACACAACCCGGCAAGGCGTTGCACGCCCAGGTGGTTTTTAGTGGGTAGCACATCCCTCTCCTCCTCGGTCGAGGAGGGAAGAGAGGATGTGTAGTCCCACATAACCCTCCGCCGCACTCCCATGCGTTGCGGGGGGTATGCGTAATGCATTTTCCACCTGGTCAAAAAAAAAAAAAAAAAAAAAAAAAAAAAAAAAAAAAAAAAAAAAAAAAAAAAAGGTTAGGTTAGGTTAGGTTAGGTTAGGTTAGGTTAGGTTAGGTTGGTGCCGTTGCACGGCAGCAGCTGCCGTACTGTTTGGTTGTTTGTTTCGTTGTTGTCGGACGTTGCGTTCGGCAGTTTTGGTGTTTTTTGTTTTTGTTTTGTACCTCTTTTTTGTGTCAGTTTTTGACACAAAAAAGAGGTATTTTTGTGTTGGTCCCATTTTGTGGGGATAGCCCCTACAGCTTCTGCAGGGGTGTTGGCGGATAGGGGGCCTCTCCCCCTTTCGTTTGATACCTGTTTCACCCACAACCGACCTTCGGAAGTGGGTGAAAAGAGGTATTTGGTTGGTAGAGGAATAGCATTTTTGCTATTCCTCTTCATCAGGGGCTTTTAAAAAATCCCATACATTATTTTAAATCCGGCACACCCTTGGCCGTTTTTATTTACCAATATTTTTGGTGAATATCTTCGGTTTGGGTGGCCGGATTTGGGATAAGTGTGGGGTTTTGCTTGACGGGGCCAATATGGCCACGTCTGGGGAAAAGAGCGGATGGATCGTCCATGACGGTTCATCCGACTCGGACCTCGACGCGGACCTATACGAGGACTTTGGCGAGGACTACGGGGTAGTCACTCCTTCCCAGCCCCTGAAAAGGGGACGGGATGAGGAGGGTGACCCTGGTCCGGAATTGGGGCCCAAAATTAGCTCGGCCCGAAGAGGTAAGGCGAAGGTGCACCTTACCTATGGGCCGGCGAAGTCGGTGGGCGGGGGGGGAAGGGGCCCCTCTCCGCACGTTGAGGACATGGGCGTCCCACCGGGGCCGCACCATTTGGCGGTTCCGCTTGGGGTCACCCGGGCGGCGGTCTACCGCATCGTAGACGGGGTGCAGAGGTCGGCAAACCTGAAAGAGGAGACTGTCGACCTCTTCAAGGAGGCGGTCCGGACGATCCTCGAATCCTTGCGGGAGATCGAGGCGTCCGAACCCTACGAGGGGGAAGTCCGCGTCCTACGCGCGGACAACAAGAGGGTCCGCGACCAGTGCTGTCGCTTAATAGAGGAGAAGACGGCCCTCCGCGAGGCCCTCTTGGGGAGAAAGGTGACAGACTCCCCTCCCCCTTCCCCCCCCCCTCCTATCGCCGAAGCCTCCCCGGCCCCGTCGACTGAGGCCCCCCCGGCCCCGCTAGTCGCCCAGGCTCCCCCGCCTGCGGATTTGGCGTCCTTGCTGGAGGGTATGAAGCGGGATCTGCTGGTCTCGGTGGGCAACCTGGTGGATGCCCGCTTGGCCGAGATCAGCAGCCGCCTCCCTCCGGCGTCAATTATCCGCCCCGCACTCGCGGCGGATAATAAGGAGAAGGCCCCACCGGCCCTGTCGAAAGAAGTGGCCCCGGAAGAAACCGGGGCCAGACTTGGAGATGGGAGGCCCAAAAAGGCCTCCAAAAAGGCCGGCCCTCCACCAGCGTTGGAGACCTCACCTGGCCCCTCGGCGGAGGTGCAGCCAGAGGGCGGCACCTTCGCCGATGTGGTGAGAAGGAAGAAGGGGAAGGGTAAGGCTAAGGCTTCCCCCCCAACCCCTCCCCCCCAAAAGAAGACGGCTACCAAGCCAAAGGCCCCCTCGGCCCCAAAGACGACGGCGGTGGTGATAAACCTGCGGAAGGACATCACCACCGCCACCACGCTGCAGGCCACTATGGTGAAAGCCATAAACGGCATAAACCTGACGGAAGTGGGCCTGCAGCACGTGAAGGTCCGCAACTCGGCGACCGGGGGCCGAGTCATTGAGGTCCCCGGGGCAGATAGCGGAGGGGCGGCTGACGGCCTTGCGGAGAGGCTGAGGGCAATCGTCGGTGACGTTGCCCTCATCAGCCGCCCCACTAAGATGGCCGCTGTCCAGGTCTCCGGCCTGGACGATTCGGCGACGAAGGAGACCCTGGCGGCGGCTGTCGCAAGGGCCGGGGGGTGCGCCGAGGCGCAGGTGCGGGTGGGGGGTATACGCCCCACGTACGAGGGCACAAATATTGCCCTCGTACAATGTCCGGTGGGGGTGGCAAGAGCCCTCATTATTGGTGGTCGGATCCCGGTGGGCTGGGTGTCCGCCGGGGTCAGCCCCGTTGGTCCGTCGCCCATGCGCTGTTTTAGGTGCATGGGTGTCGGACACTCGCGGGCGTTGTGCCCCTCAAATGTCGACCGGAGCACGGTGTGCTACCGGTGCGGCTCGGAGGGGCACAAGTCGGTAGATTGTCGGGAGGAGAAAGCGTGGTGTGCAGTTTGCCACCACGCCAAACTCCCGGCAGACCACATAATGGGGGGCTTGAGATGCTCCCCACCGGAGGTAAGGGGCAGGGGGGTGGGGTCGCGGCCCGCGCGCCCCATGCCCCCCCCTGTTGAGGGAAGTACCCGCATGGACGTCTAGATGCCAGACGGGCATCTGGACGTCCTGCGGACGGACCGCGGAGCGGGTGCGCGAGGAGGTTGCCTCGCGCGCCCCCTCCGGCCAGACGGCTCGGGTTGGGGAAGGCGGCGGTTGTCGCCGGACCCAACCCATAGTGGCTTCGGGCGGAGGATGGGAGTCCTCCGCTCGCGGAGAAGCCACATCTTGCGGTCCAGGGGGGTGGCCAAGCGTGCGCGGCCACCTCCTCTAGCGGGAAGCCCCGGTCAACGGTGTTGCCGGGGCGCCGCCGGTTGGGCATCGTGGGCAATGCTAACGCAGGTACCACGGTGCCCTACAAAAACCCGGCTTGGCGTGCACGCCCAGGTGGTTTTTAGTGGGTAGCACTCCCTCTCCTCCTCGGTCGAGGAGGAAGAAGGGAGATGTAGTCCCACATAACCCTCTGCCGCACTCCCATGCGCGCGGGGGGTATGCGTAATGCATTTTCCACCTGGTCAAAAAAAAAAAAAAAAAAAAAAAAAAAAAAAAAAAAAAAAAAAAAAAAAAAAAAGGTTAGGTTAGGTTAGGTTAGGTTAGGTTAGGTTAGGTTAGGTTAGGTTAGGTTAGGTTAGGTTAGGTTCCCCCCCGACGTGTTGCCACCTTGCCGTGGTGGGGGGGCTTGCGTGTCTCGATGATCCCCAAGGCTATACCGGACAGGGCCACCCATACCGGGCAGGCTTGGGGTGAGGGATCTGACGAAGAGCAACACACTCCCTTCCTTATCCTTTCCTTCTTTCCACTTCCCATCCCTAAAGGGCGGTTCTGCTCCGACCCACCATCCTTTCCCTTTCTTTCCCCTTTCCTTGTTATTCCGACGCGGAGGGAGCGGCGGGTCTGGTGTGTACTTACACTACCACCAGACACGGCCTTTTTCAAGGCCACCGTCGGTCAACCCGCTCTTCAAAGATGGCAGGAGGCCTATGTTGAGCGGGGGGCCTTGCCTTTACCGGCTGGGCCTGCGAGGAAGAAAACCTCAATAAAAAATTACCCCAACCCTAAGTGGCGGCGCGCCGCGAGAGGGTGAGTGGCAGCAGGGAGTGCTGCTCCTAGCGCGTTCCCCGCGTTGGCACCGGCCGACACCAATAGCGGGTTACGCGAGGCTTGCTCAGGTGCAGGGGCACCGCCTGAGTCGACAGTTTATCCCCAATACTCGTGGGAACAGATATGGAAATGAACAACAAACAAAACCAAACCAAAAACATTGATGATATAGAGGAGAGGAGTAGGTCCGAGATCTCGGATACGGACTCTGTAATGAGTGCAGTGAGCACTCAAAGTAGAGACACGCAGTCCAAATCTTACCGAAAGCGTAGGCATACCGAAAAGGAGGACATAACATCCGTGGTGGAGTCTGCCACTGGTAGTGAAAAAGAAGGAGGTGCTGAGAAGCTTGCCAAGAAGGAGAAACGTGGCAGAGGAAGGCCACCCACAACTGGCGAATATGTGGGTCAACACAAGGCCAGGAAGGAATTGGAGGCCGCCAAACGGGCGAGCACGCTCGAAGTTAGGATCGCCGAAGCTGATAGGCTAGCTGCCGAATTAGCTAGGAGCGAGACTAGCAGCCGAGTCTCTCGCGCAGAATCGCGTGACTCGTTGAGGCTGGACGCTGACGAATTGCCTGCAGAGGGCTTGAAGAAAAGACTCGAGGAGTCTTTTGCAGACATTAGGGAAGTGTCTAGGGTCTCAAAAGGCCTTAAAGGGAACTACCAAAAAATGCTGAAAAAGGCGTTAGCTAGCATAGGAGATGTTACCCAAGAGCTTTTACAACGGACGGCATCTGACGAGGTGCGTCGCCTACAAATAGAGAACGCCCGTTTAAAGAGACAGATGGACGACCTTAAACAAGAGCTGGACTGTATCCGGTCTATGGTGGTCGGAACCAAAGAAACGAGTCCGCAGGTAAACCCTGTGGCCACTAAGCCAGCTGAGATGGACCTCGCACAGATCTTTAGGGAGGAGATTGGTAAGGTCCTTCAAAGGGTGCAGTTTCTGGAGGGCAAGATCCTCCGTCCACCCTTAGCGTCTAGTGAGAAACAGACGTCAACAGCAGCACCACCAGAGTCAGCGCCTACTTACGCTAGTATGACAGCAGCGTCGGTAGCTTCTGCTTCAACGTCGCGGATATCCTCCTCAGCGGCAGAGCTGGCTTCCACGTCTGAGAAATCTTCAAAAACCCAGAGGAGGAAAAAGACGAAGAAGAGCGCCAACAAAGGCCCGGAATCGGATACCCCGCTGACTCAAGCGACCCCACCGAAGGAGGGAGATTGGCAAGAGGTTGGCGCCAATAAAAAGGAAAAGATGGCTTCTAAAAAGGCGGCAAAGAAGAAAGCCAGAGAGCAAAAGAGACTCCGGCCACCGCACTCCACAGCGGTTGTGCTGACGCTCCAGGAAGGAGCTAAAGAACGCGGCGTGACGTATGCTGCAATCGTTCACAGTGCCAAATCGACAATAGATGTAGGCGAATACGGCATTGATAGCGTGAGATGTAAGGTCACTGCAACAGGTGCTCGTCTCTTTGAGGTGCAAGGCGCTACCAGTGGTCCCAAAGCAGATGCTTTAGCGGCAAAACTGAGGGAACAACTAGCCGAAGAGGATGTCAAAATCTCTCGGCCAACTAAATGCGCGGACTTGAGGATCGTAGAGCTCGACGATTCGGTTACCAAAGAGGAGCTGGTGGCTACCGTTGCCAAAGTTGGTAATTGTCCAGTGGATCAAGTCAAATCCACGGCCATCAAGATAGGAGCCAGTGGATTAGGTACGGCCCTGGTGAGTTGCCCGGTAGCGGCCGCTCAGAAGCTGGCAGAGGGGAAAAGAATTCTTATCGGTTGGGTCTCGGCGCAGGTGAAGCTGCTGACACCGAGGCCCATGCGATGCTACCGATGCCTACTCCAGGGTCATGTAGGTGTCAGATGTACATCTGGAGTGGATTGCGGCAACCGCTGTTTCAAATGTGGACAGTCCGAACATAAGGCTAGTGAGTGCACCAACAACCCACACTGTCTTGTATGTGCTAAACTGAAAAAGCCTGATGCACATCTTACAGGCTCTAAAGACTGCACATCCCAGTATAAAGGCAAGAAGGTGACAACTGTGCAATCGAGGCAGCGGCTAAAGCCGACGCCCTCAACAAGTACAGGGAAGGAGGAAATTAATAATATGGACACCCATTAATGGATAATACGACCTTACGCATATTACAAGCGAATGTGAACCACTCCACCAGAGCTCAAGACCTCTTGATCCAGAGCATGACGGAGTGGTCCATAAACATGGCGGTAGTCTCTGAGCCGTACTACATCCCACGCTCAGTAGACTGGACTGGGGATGCTGACGGCCTGGTATCCATTATTACGGCTCGGGCTTCTGGCTCCCCACCCCTCACTAACATCAGAAGAGGCCATGGCTTCGTTTCGGGGAAATTGGATAACATTGTCATAGTGGGTGTCTACTTCTCCCCAAATAGGCCGCTCTCGGATTTCGAGGATTTGCTCCTACAGCTAGGCAATGTTGTGCTACAGGCCCATCCCTCTCCTGTACTTGTCCTTGGCGACTTCAACGCCAAAAATCCGGCTTGGGGCTCATCATCTTCAAACGCCAGGGGGGAGGCTCTTGTGGATTGGGCTGTGGAACACGGTATGGATATCCTCAATAGAGGAACTACCCATACGTGTGTACGGCGGGAGGGGGGTTCCATTGTGGACATCTCGTTCGCTACCCCTACCATAGCACGACACGTCCAAGGCTGGCGAGTCGTAGAGGAGGTAGAGACGTTGTCAGACCATCGGTACATTCGATTTAACGTCTCTACCCAAACTTCCGACAGACCAAGGCGGGCGGTATCAGATGACCCTGGCCCACGATGGATGCTTGGGCGTCTAGATCGGGAGGTGCTAAAAGAAGCTGTGATCGTCCAATCCTGGATCTCTGCGCCGAGATCGGTGAACATCCCACAGGAGGCGGAATGGTTTCAGACCGCCGTAACGTCTATCTGCGATGCGGCAATGCCTCGAGTACAACCCCAACGCAGACCACCGAGACGCTGGGTATACTGGTGGTCGAGTGATATTGCACAATTGCGCCACGCGTGCTTTGCGGCTAGACGACAGTACACTCGACATCGCAGGCGGCGTCGCCGCACCCAAGATTCGGCTAACAGGGAGGCAGAGCTGTACGAAGCGTATCGCGCAGCTAAGATTGCGCTTCAAGAAGCAATATGGAGCGCAAAGACACAGGCGAACGAGGAATTTTTAGCGACCCTAGACAATGATCCTTGGGGACGCCCTTACCGTTTGGTCCGGAACAAGCTTCGTCCATGGGCGCCTCCCCTGACGAGGACCCTTCAGCCGCAGTTCTTGGAGAGTGTGGTTTCGGCACTGTTTCCCGTGGGAGTGGAAACATCTCCGTTGATACCTAGACAGACTATGGACAACGAGCAGGAAGGTTCCATACCTGAAGTCTCGGAGTCGGAGCTAGAAATAGCCATAGTAAAGATGAAGGCCAAGAATGTTGCTCCCGGACCAGATGGTATACCAGGCAAAGTGTGGGTTGCGTGCCTCGAACATCTGGAGACACGTTTCAGGCTCTTCCTTACCGCCTGCCTAATGCAAGGACGATTCCCCCAAAATTGGAAAACTGGGAAGTTGGTACTGATAGGAAAGGATGGGCGCCCGGCGGATTCCCCATCAGCATACCGGCCCATAGTGCTCTTGGACGAAGCTGGTAAGCTCTTTGAGCGAGTCATCGCCAACCGTCTCATCAAGCACTTGTCACAGGTTGGGCCAGACCTGGACCAGAATCAGTTTGGATTCCGCCGTGGCCGCTCCACGATTGATGCAGTGCAACGTGTCAAGGCAATGGCTGAAGAAGCCGTATCCCGGGGTGAGGTGCTATTGGCGGTGTCTCTTGACATCACCAATGCCTTCAACTCCCTCCCCTGGAATTACATAAAAGAGGCACTAGTCCACCACAATGTGCCGAAATACCTCCGGAATATAGTCGGAGACTATCTTCACATGCGGCAAATTATATATCCTGGACGTGACGGATGGAGAGAGAGGGTCGTAACGTGTGGTGTTCCGCAGGGGTCAGTCCTGGGACCACTCTTGTGGAATATTACATATGACTGGGTGCTCCGGGGCTCACTTCTGTATGGAGTATCCCTAACATGTTATGCGGATGATACGCTGATCACCGCAAGGGGTAAATCACACAGAGAGGCGACTATAAAGGCCACAGCTGGGGTAGCCCAAGTAGTTGGCCGAATTAGAAGATTGGGTTTGGACGTAGCCCTCCATAAGACAGAGGCCATTGCATTCCGGGGCCCAAGAAACCTGCCACCCCCTGACTTACATATAATGATAGGAGGCGTCCGTATACAGGTTGGGACGACATTAAAGTATCTCGGTCTCACGTTAGATAGCAGGTGGAATTTTGAAGCACACTTCAGGTCTCTATGCCCCAAGCTCCTGGGCACCGCAGCGGCTTTATCGCGGCTGCTACCAAATCTAAGAGGACCTGATAAATCGTGCAGAAAGTTATACATGGGCATCGTGCGGTCCATAGCCATGTATGGATCACCTATCTGGGCTCGAAACCTGACAGCCCGTAATATTGCCTTATTGCGGAGGACGCAAAGGGTGATGGCCGTCAGAGTTGTCAGAGGTTACCGCACGATTGCCCATGATACGGCGGTACTACTTGCCGGGACTGCGCCATGGCATCTTGAAGCCATAGCCCTCGCGGACATATACCGGTGGCGCACTGACGCGCTAGGACAGGGCCGCGAATTAGAACCGGGCGATATTAAGAGGAAAAGAGAGGAACTACGGGCAACTGTAGTGCGGGAGTGGAGCCAAATCATCGCCCACCCCAACGCCGGATTAACAACCATTGCCGCCATCAGACCGGTCTTCAGACAATGGTTGGAACGTAAACACGGCTCCCTCTCGTTCGGACTAACGCAGGTGCTGACCGGGCACGGCTGCTTCGGGCAATACCTGTGTAGGATCGGACGCGAGGAGACGCCAAAGTGCCACCATTGTCCGGCACAAGAGGATACGGCTCTGCACACACTTCAGGTGTGTCCGGCCTGGGACACAGAGAGGGGTGACCTAATCACCGGAATTGGCGTACAGACGCTCTCACTTCCGGCTGTGATCGCATGCATGGTTGGGAGTGAAGAGGCCTGGGAGGCTGTTGCCTCTTTTTGTGATGGTGTGATGGCCGTGAAGGAGGCGGCTGAAAGGGAACGCGAGGCAGAATCCTTGCTCCCCTCCCGCCGTAGACGACCTGGGCGCCGACGAAGAGCGCACGAGAGGAATGACCTCAGACCACCGTGAGGAGGGGCCTGCGGGTGACGGGCAGGGCAGCCCGTTGCCCGATCAGTGACAGGCCCAGGAGGCGGCGCACTGCGTCCTGTGCGCCCCCCAGAGAAGGAAGAAGGATAAACCTTCAACACAAGACGGGGACTGTAAAACGGTCCGAAGCCCGCCCAACAAAGCCGTGGTAGTCTACCGAGGGATCCCACAGCTGAGACACTGGGCACTAGGGCAGTGAAGGGACGCGGAGTGGGTTTTTAGTCCGTGCAAATCGGACATAACCACCCTATCGTGCCCTCGATTGGGTGGTATGCGTCAGGCATTTTCCCACTCCTTAATAAAAATAAAAAAAAAAAAAAAAGGTTAGGTTAGGTTAGGTTAGGTTAGGTTAGGTTAGGTTAGGTTAGGTTAGGTTAGGTTAGGTTAGGTTAGGTTAGGTTCCCCCCCGACGTGTTGCCACCTTGCCGTGGTGGGGGGGCTTGCGTGTCTCGATGATCCCCAAGGCTATACCGGACAGGGCCACCCATACCGGGCAGGCTTGGGGTGAGGGATCTGACGAAGAGCAACACACTCCCTTCCTTATCCTTTCCTTCTTTCCACTTCCCATCCCTTAAGGGCGGTTCTGCTCCGACCCATCATCCTCTCCCTTTCCTTCCCCTTTTCCTTTGTCATTCCGACGCGGAGGGAGCGGCGGGTCTGGTGTGTACTTACACTACCTCCAGACACGGCCTTTTTCAAGGCCACCGTCGGTCAACCCGTTCCTCAACGATGGCAGGAGGCCTATGTGGAGCGGGGGGCCTGGCCTTAACCGGCTGGGCCTGCGAGGAAGAAAACCTCATTAAAAAATTACCCGAAACCCAAGCGGCGCCGCACCGCGAGGGGATGGATGGCCGAGCGGATTCTCGGTCGTTAGTGCGTGTCCCCACACTGGATCCTGTCGAAACCAGTTGTGGGTTACAACCATAGACTTGCCCGGTGTACAGGGGTCTCTGCCCGGGTGGACCCATATTTCCCCCATACTCGTGGGTTTATAATATGAACATTGAATTTAAAAATAACAAAGATCAAACAAGAGGAGGAGAGGAAGGAGGAGAAGAGAAGAAGGAAGTGACAGAGAGGGAGGTCTGTAAGGACGGAAACATTGAGATGGACGTGGCAGGGGAGGACATCGTACAGAATGTTGAGAGCGGTGCGCGAGAGTTGCGTGTTCTGGTCGAACGACTATCGGACACCGACACCGACTCCAGTCTGCACACCGTCTCTCCTATGGAGTTAGGGAGGAGTCCTGACCGCTTCTTTCGGAAGCGGTCAGCAAACACTGACGAGGAGGAGGAGGTGGAGGAGGAGAGGTACCCACCAAAAGGGGCGGCCCACAAATCAAAAAGGGGACGGGGCCGCCCGCCCACAACAGGAGTATATGTGGGCCTGGCGGAAGCTAAGGCGCAGCTCAAAGCGGCAAAGGCGGAAGAGCTCCGCCTTGAGGTGGAGGAGAAGATGGTTGACATGACGAGGACTATGTGTGAGTCCAGGTCCGCATGCCAACATGGCTTCTCCCAGCCCAATCCTGGAGAGGACACAGCGCAGACTATGTCTGCACTGAACAAAATCGTGATGGACGCCGCAGACATGGTCATCAAAGTGGCTGTGACGTCCAAAAATTTAAAGGGACCAACGGTGAAGGCCCTAAAGATCGCGGCGGACACAATTAAGGACGCATCTGCCGGTCTTAGGGCCCGAACCATGACAGAGGAGATGGCAAGGCTGGAGTCGGCCAACTCACAGCTCAGTGGCCAGTTGCAGGAGCTCCGCAAAGAGGTGGCCGAGTTGCGGCGGCAACCGGTGGCGATGCCCGCTCCCTCCATAAAAGAAATGATGGAAGAGGTCTCGCGTGAAAGCGTCGCCCGATTCAGCGCGATGCTAAACGCGAGACTCGAGGGCATAGAGGATCGCCTCTTGCCAGAGCAGCGCCTCAGGCCGTCTCTGGCAGCGGACAGGAGGAGGGCGGAAGAGGCTGCGGCGAAGGAGTCCCCGCAGCCCTCTACTTCAACCGCCCCCACAACCTCGAAGGGGTCGCCGCCGTCTAAGTTGGCTGCTCAGCCGCCGAAGTCAACCGCCCCCCCCGCTCAGCCTCCAAAGCAAGGCAAAGGCAAGGGAAAGGGGAAAGGGAAACAGTCGGCGGCCGCTAAGGAGGCCAGCGGAGGGAAGCCCAGGGACTCCAGTCCCTACATGCCAGCACCTCCACCCCCACCATTGGAGAAGGGGTGGTCGGAGGTCGTCACACGGGGTGCCAAAAAGGCGTCCGCAAAAACGGCGACGACAGCTGGCAAGACTGGGTCTCCGGGCCAAGCGCAGGGCAATAAAAAGAAGGCGGTGGCGAAACTCCGCCCTCCGCGAACGGCAGCGGTGACTCTCACCCTCCAGCCGGGCGCGATTGAGCAGGGCATGACGTACCAGTCCGTCCTCGTCGAGGCCCGTAGTCGCATTAACGACTACGATGGCCTCGAAATCGAGGAGCTGCGCTGTAGGAAGACGGCTACTGGTGCCCGCATGCTGGAAGTTTTCGGCAGTGCGGGCCCCGAAAAGGCCGACTCCCTGGCTGTTAAGCTCAGGGAGGCCTTCAGCGCAGAACTGGTGCGTGTCTCGCGCCCAGTTAAGAAAACGGAGGTGAGAGTCACCGAGCTCGACGACTCGGCGACCGAGGCGGAGGTAGTGGCGGCGGTTGCCATGGCGGGAGGTTGCCCCGCCGCCGACATCAAGGCAGGGGTCATAGGGGAGTCTGGGTCCCTGTGGCTCAGCTGCCCAACGGGGGCCGCCAAAAAGGTGGTGGCCCTCGGCCGCGTAAGGGTGGGCTGGGTGTCAGCCCGCGTGGCGCTACTTGCCGCCAGACCTACCAGGTGCTTCCGGTGCCTGGAGGTCGGACATCTCGGCGGCAAGTGCCAGTCCCAAGTGGACCGCAGCGGTCTCTGCTACCGCTGCGGAAAAGAGGGCCACCGGGCGCGGGACTGTAAGGCGGAGCCCAGCTGCCCTCTTTGCGTGGCGGCTCACCCTCTGGGCGGCAATGGGTGCCTCAATGGCCCCAAGCCCGGGCCCAAAAAGCCCGCCCCCTCCGGGGGATCTCCCCCAGAGGGGAAAAAGAAGAAGAAGCGGAAGGCCAGGGACCCGGTAGCCCCTGAGCCTACCCAGCGCCCAGAAAACGGCGCAGAGACGGAGCCCATGGAGACGGGTAATTAATGCCCGTCTGGCCCCTACTGCAGGCGAATATCAACCACTCCGCGAGGGCCCAGGACTTATTGGTCCAGACCCTGGCGGAGTGGGAGATAAAAGTCGCCGTGGTCGCCGAGCCCTACTATGTCCCCGCCCGTGATGACTGGGTTGGGGACCGGGAGGATTCGGTGGCCATCGTCGCCCAGACGTCCATCGGTGCTCCGCCCTTCAAACGCGTATTGAGGGGTCGGAGCTGGGTGATGGCCGTCGTGGGTGACGTTGCAGTAGTGGGGGTGTACTTTTCGCCCAATCGGAGTCTCGCCGAATTCGAGCAGATGCTCGTCGAGGTCGGGGCTCTGATTGGGCAGGTATCCCCCCACCCCGTGCTAGTCGCCGGAGATTTCAACGCCAAATCAACGGCGTGGGGATCTCCGAGGACAGATGCACGGGGGGAGGCGTTGGAGGAGTGGGCCGTCTCTGCCGGGCTGGCCGTCCTCAACACCGGGTCGGAGGACACGTGCGTGCGACAACAGGGTGGGTCGATCGTTGACATTACGTTCGCGTCGGCCCCCCTGGTGCGCCGTGTCCGGCACTGGAGGGTGGTGGTGGACGTGGAGACACTATCGGATCATCGATACATCCGATTCGATGTCTCCGCGCTCCCCATCGACCCGGGACGGAGCAGTGCCGGATCTCCCCCCGGTGTGGGGGACGGCCCGCGATGGGTGCTGGGTCGCCTCGACAGAGAGCTCGCCGGGGAAGTGGCCGTCCTCGAGTCGTGGACCCAGGGACTCGTCCCTCTGGCGGACGTGGATGAGGAGGTGGAGCACCTCGGCGTGTCGCTCGCTCGCATTTGCGATGCGGCCATGCCGAGGGCGAGGCCCCTCCCGCCACGGCGCTCGGTGTACTGGTGGCGCCCGGAGCTCCGCCAATTGCGCGAGGCGTGCAATGCGGCGCGCCGCCGGTACACCCGGTGCAGGAGGAGACGGGTCCTGGACCACGAGGAGGAGCAGACCTCGTACGCCGCCCTCAGGGCCGCGCGCATGTCCTTTCAGGTCGCGATTGCGCAGGCCAAGGAGGCGGCGTGGGAGGAGTGGCTGGAGATGATCGACAGGGATCCATGGGGGAGGCCGTACAAGGTGGTGCGCAAAAAGCTGCGCCCCTGGGCCCCCCCCCTGACGACTAGTCTCCAGCCCGAGCTCCTCGAGGAGGTCGTGGGCGGCCTCTTCCCGCGGCGAGGGGAATGGGCGCCCCCTGCGATGGGGGGATCTCCGCCGGCGCGAGTCGCCGAGGCGGATACCCCGGCACCAGAAGTGTCAGGGGCCGAATTCGGGGCGGCCGTTCTTAGACTTAAGTCGAAGAAGACCGCCCCGGGCCCAGACGGAGTGCCGGGGAGCGCGTTGGCGATCGCGCTGGAGGAGATCGGAGAGAGGGTGAGGTCCCTCTTCACCGCGTGCCTGGTGCAGGGTCGGTTCCCCAGGAGGTGGAAAACGGGCAAGCTCGTCCTGATCCAGAAGGACGGGCGCCCGGCCGAGCAGCCGTCGGCGTACCGCCCGATCGTGCTGCTCGACGAGGTGAGCAAGTTGTTCGAGCGTGTGCTCGCTGCTCGCCTCGTCGAGAGCATGGATCCGGGCCTCTCCGACGCGCAGTTCGGCTTCCGCCGGGGTCGATCGACCCTGGACGCGATCGCGCGGGTGAGGGACCTCGCCGAGGAGGCCACCTCCCAGGGCGGTGTGATGTTTGCGGTGTCCTTAGACATCCGCAACGCGTTCAACACACTGCCCTGGGAGACGGTGAGGAGTGCTCTGCAGTACCACGGTGTTCCTCGGTATCTGCAGAGGGTCGTGGCCGACTACTTCGTCGGGAGAGCGGTGGTATTCCCGACGGAGTACGGCTCCGGGAGGAGGGAAATGTCGTGCGGTGTTCCACAGGGATCGGTTCTGGGTCCGCTCCTGTGGAACATCGGCTACGACTGGGTGCTGCGCGGGGCCATGTTGCGGGGGGTCGGCGTCACTTGTTACGCCGACGATACCCTCGTCTCGGCCTGCGGCGGCACCTATCGCGAGGCTTCCCTCCTCGCCACGGCGGGTGTGGCCCAGGTGGTGGCCAGGATTCGCGCCCTGGGACTCGAGGTTGCTCTCCAAAAGTCGGAAGCACTCGTGTTCCATGGGCCTCGAAGAGCGCCACCACCTGGGGCCACAATTATGGTGGGCGGAACCTCCATCGCCGTCGGGTCGACGATGAAGTACCTGGGACTCGTCCTCGACGGTCGATGGAGGTTCGAGGAGCACTTCCGGCGGTTGGCCCCCAAGTTAGTGGCCACCGCTGGAGCCCTGGGGCGGTTACTCCCAAATATGGGAGGTCCCGGAGGCGCCTGCCGACGCCTCTACACCGGTGTGGTGCGCTCCATGGCGCTCTACGGAGCGCCGATATGGGCAGGGGCCATGAGCGCCCGAAATCTGGCAGCGCTGCGACGTCCGCAGCGCGCCATGGCGCTCAGGGTGGCCCGGGCGTACCGCACCGTGTCGGGTGTCGGCGCTTGTGTGCTCGCCGGTACTCCGCCGTGGGACCTCGATGCTGAGGTTCTCGCGGCGGTGTACTGGCGAGCGAAGGCGGAGGAGGCCGAGGGGGGCCGTCCACATGCGCGTGAGGTGGCGCGCTGGAGGGAGGACGCTCGTCAGGTCCTCCTCCAAAAGTGGGCGGCCCGCCTCGACGAGCCCGGCTTTAGCCGGGAGTTGGTGGGGGCAGTGCGGCCCGTTCTGAAGCAGTGGCTGGAACGGGCCCACGGGGCTCTCTCCTTCCACCTGGCACAGATGCTGACCGGACATGGCTGTTTCGGTCACTATCTGTGTCGGGTGGCGGGCAGGGAGCCCTCAGAGGTGTGCCTCCATTGTTCGGCGGGGGTCGCGGACACGGCGCAACACACGCGCGAGGCCTGCACAGCTTGGGTTGTGCCTCGCGCCGCCTTGTCCGCGACCATTGGAGGGGACTTGTCGCTGCCGGCCGTGATCAAATCCATGGTCGACAGCGACGAGTCCTGGAAGGCGGTGGAGTCCTTCTGCGACGATGTAATGTCGCAGAAGGAGGCGGCGGAGCGGGAGCGGGAGGACAGCGCAGACTCGCTCCCGATCCGCCGCCGAAGACGTGGCGGGCGGCGTCTGGCCTTCGCGGGCCGGATGCCGCCCTAAACGGGGGACCTGTGGGCGGTGGATCGGGGGATCCGCCGCCGACGTTAAGGGTCCCGTGCTGGAGGCGCCCAAGTATTCCTGGGCGCCTCAGCGGAGGTGGGGCGGGGCTTGGCTGTATTTCATGTGCCAAGCCCCGCCCCAAAGAGGAGGGCTCCCTGAGACAGGGAGCGGGCCGTTGGCGGGGCACGCGGTGAATATTGTTTGATCCCGCAGCCCCGCCATACGGCGGAGAAGGAATACGGTGGGGTTTTAGTGAGTAGGAGTCTCACATAACCCGGGCGCTTCCCCCGAAGTGTCCGGGTATCCATGAGGATTTCCCCACCTTAAAAAAAAAAAAAAAAAAAAAAAAAAAAAAAAAAAAAAAAAAGGTTAGGTTAGGTTAGGTTAGGTTAGGTTAGGTTAGGTTAGGTTAGGGGACAGAGGATGCAACAGGTGCGGTGTGTTTGCCTAGTGCACTCGGCTCTTGCCGACGCCGGACAAGAGGAAGGAAACCTCTTTAAAAAAAACACTCCCTTGTGCGACGATGTGCCAGGTGCACTCGGCTTATGCCGACGTCGGACCATCCGTAACCCCAGTCGGGACCGGAGGCCCTGCCAGGCCGCGAGGAAGAAAACCTCTATAAAAAATTACCCCAATCCCAAGGTCTCGCGTGCCGATGGGATGAATGGCTGATGGGAGTCCAGTCCCTAGCGCTCGGTACAGGGACCTCACCCTTGTAATAAAGGAAAATAATGAAATGGCAGATCATGATAAAAATTTACCCCAGGGTGGTACCGGCATAGCCGGAGAATCCACCCCCGGGCCTAGCCCGGGCTGCCCCACCGTATCTGGGGGGGGCAATGTTCTGCTTTGCGATTCAATCGCTAAGACAACAAAAGCTCCAAAGAGAGCAACTAAGAAAGGAGGAGTCGTGCCGGGGGGACCAGTGGTTCCGGCACGTGACAGGCGTGGGCGGTTTCTTCGCCCGAGCACGCCAGCTAACATGATTGATGTGAGTGACGGGGGCGAGTCTGATGGCTCGGTCATGTCGCTTGCATCAGTCACATCGGAAGGGTCCCGCAACCGTAAGCGGCCATCCTTGCCCACAGGTGCAGACGCGACGCGTGGCCCCAAAGTAAGGGCTATATCATGTTCGCGATCGGAAGAGGAGGGAATAAACGATGGTGACGTGGAGGACGACATCCTCGATCCTTCCATGATGCCGAGGGATACTCGGGCAAAAAGAAGCCTTCCGAGTTTGGAGGAATTGTCTCAGGAGATGCGGTCGCAGGCGGATTCTGCACTTGGTGTTTGTATTGACCAACATCTCCTTAACATAGAGAGGATAACGGACCACTCCAAGAACCTGAAGGGTAACTTGGTTCGCTCTTTAAGAGTGGCTGTGCTGACGGTGAAAGCCGCAGCTATGGAGCTAGCGACCAGGACGGCCATTGATGAAAATGTGTCCAGACTGGAGAGAGAGAACGCAGATCTGCGTTCACAACTCTCCAGTCTGGCCGCTAAGATGGACAAGCTCACGGAGGATATAAACCTCCTCCGTGGGCCTCCAACTACTGGCGCGAGTACGGTGACCGCTCGGCCCACTTCATCCGCTCAGCCCGCTCTCGCCACTCAGCCCGCTCTTGCCACTCAGCCCGCTGCACCCATTGGACCTGCTCGGAGTGACCTGATGTCGGTACCGTTGCCTCCTCCATGTTCAGGGGATGGTAGCGAGGAGCGTCTCTTCGAGCGAATTGCGGCTGTGGTGGATGCCAGGCTCGCGGCTTTCAGGGCGGAAGTCTTCCCCCTGAGGAGACCCACACAAAGGCAGCCGCTTCCGGAGTCGCAGTCTCAACCGCAGCCGCGGTCTCAACTACAGTCGCAAGCGCAGTCTGAACCGCCGAAGAAGAAAAAAAAAAAGAAGGCAAAAAAAAAGAAGAGTCGCTCTTCTCACCTTCCTGTGGAGGAGCTACCCCCCGTCCAACCGCGGGCCACCCTGGAGCCACATTCCGCCGCCCAAGTAAGCACCAGCTGGTCGGATGTGGTGCGGCATCAGCCTGGGAAAAGTGGGACCCAGGGTGAACATCCTCCCTCGGTACCCAAGCAGGGGAGTGGCAGGGCAAAAAAAAAAAAGGTGCCTAGGGTTCCAACGACCGCTGCTGTGACGGTGACGATACCGGAGGGTTCCTCGGTAACCTACGATCAGGTCACAAAGGACGCCAAGGCCAAGATCCAGCTCAAGGATCTTGGAATAGCAGGCGTCCGAATGAAACGATCGGTTACCGGGGGCATTTTGATGGAGGTGGACGGCCCTGATTGCGGTGCCAAGGCAGACGCATTGGCAGCAAAATTAAGGGAGGCCCTCGCAGACCTCGCGGTGCGCATCGCCCGTCCTATAAAGACGGGAGATCTGAGGCTGCGGGATCTTGACGATGCCGTCACACCTCCAGAGGTGGCAGCAGCGGTTGCTGAGGTAGGTGGGTGTTCAGTGGACGACGTCAAGGTGGGCGAAGTCCGTCGAACACCAACAACGATGGGAACCTGCTGGGTTCGTTGTCCCTTGGCGGTGGTTAGGAAACTGACCGCCGCTAGGGGCGTTCGAGTGGGTTGGGGGACGGCGAGGGTCGAGGCGCTGGAAGCCAGACCCCTTCACTGCTTCCGGTGCCTCGAAAAGGGACACGTCGGCTGCAGGTGCACCACGGGCGTAGACAGGAGCAGTCGTTGCTACGCCTGTGGAGAAACGGGCCACAGAGCCCGCGATTGCACCTCGAAGACGCTGAGGTGTCCGTTGTGTGCAGACTTGGGACGTCCCTCAAACCACCGTCTGGGACGTGGGTGCCCACCACCCACGAAGAAGAAACGGAGCAAGCAGGCTCCCATCATCGAGGCAGTCGCGACACCTTCCGCAGGTCCGGGCCCTGGCCCGGAAATGGAGGTCGTCGAGGCCTAAGATTCCCGCCCCCACATAGGATCCTCCAGGGCAATCTCAATCACTGCCGCAATGCTCAGCATCTGCTTATGCAGACCATTGCGGAGCGGCAGATTGCCCTGGCAGTAGTTGCGGAGCCCCACAGCGTCCCCGACCATCCTCGCTGGTTCGGGGATGACTTGGGCTCCGTTGCCGTGTACTGGGGGGGCGGAGAGGGTGCTCCACCCTGTGCTCTTTTGAGTAGAGGGCAGGGCTTTGTTGCAGTGCAATGGGGCACCCTGGCCATTGTGGGCTGCTATGTCTCTCCCAACAGGCCCCTCGCCGACTACGAGGCGTACTTGGACGAGGTGGCTGACTGCGTTCGCAGATGTCCATCTCGTCCATTGATTGTCTTGGGGGACTTCAATGCCCACGCTAGGGCGTGGGGAAACCCCAGGGACAGTCCAAGGGGAGAGACAACACTGGAATGGGCGGCTGGTTTGGACCTCCGATTAGTTAATCGGGGGTCCGTGAGCACATGCGTGCGTTGGCAGGGGGAGTCGGTCGTGGACCTTACATGGGCGACTCCTGCTGCGATGCGCATGATGTCGGGATGGCGAGTTGCAGAGGAGGTGGTTACACTATCTGACCACCGCCACATTCTCATGGATGTGGCTCTCCGCCGTCCCGGCGCTTATTCCAGCCGACACGAAGGCAGCCCTCCGCGACGTTGGTGTCTCAAGCGGCTAGATCGAGACATGCTCGAAGCCGCCGCCAATGTCGCGGCATGGCCACAAAACGCCGAAGAGATTCCGTCCGATCCGGAAAGAGAAGCGGACTGGTTCCGCGGCACGATGACGCAAATTTGCGATGCATCGATGCCGCGATCCAGTCGCCCCAAGCACCGGGCGGTGTACTGGTGGTCGGCAGAAATCGCGCGAATCCGCGCGGTTTGCTTGCGGAGCCGCCGTTTGTACACCAGAGCCCGGAGAAGAAGGCGAGCTGATGCCGAGGAGACAGCCAGTCTCTACGGGGCATATCGAGCGGCTACAAAGGCAATGCAGATCGCCATCTCAGACGCCAAATCAAGGTGCTGGGATGAGCTCCTGGAGGGACTCAACGGGGACCCGTGGGGGCGCCCATATAAGATGGTTCTGGGTAAGCTCAGGCCATGGGTGCCCCCCCTGACGGAAACCCTAGATCCGGTTCTGCTGGGACGAGTGGTTGATACTCTTTTCCCAGCGGGCCGGTCAAGTTCCTCAGTCCACCCCCCCACGTCGTGGGAGTGGCACGACGAGATGGGGGTGACCGTACAGGAGCTAGATCGAGCCGTTGGCCGCTTGAAAGCCCGAAACACCGCACCAGGACCCGACGGTATACCGGGTCGGGTGTGGGTGTTGAGTCTGGTTGCCCTGGGGGACAGGCTGAGGCAGTTATTCAACAGCTGCCTCCGTTATGCCAAGTTCCCCACGGCCTGGAAGGAGGCAAAATTGGTCCTCTTGAAGAAGGAAGGTAGACCCGCAGATTCTCCCTCTGCGTACCGTCCCATATGCCTGTTGGACGAGGCTGGCAAGCTGTTCGAACGAATACTTGCCGCTCGTCTCAACGGGCATCTGTCGTGCGTCGGTCCCGACTTGGCCGAAAGCCAGTTCGGCTTCCGGCAGGGGCGTTCGACCGTAGACGCGGTCTTGCGCGTCCGTTCCCTGTCGGAGCGGGCTGTGTCCCGAGGTGGGGTGGCGTTGGCGATAAGCCTTGACATCGTCAACGCCTTTAACTCCCTGCCTTGGGACGCTATTAGGAGGGCACTGACGTATCATCAAGTGCCCTCCTACCTGCAAGGCGTGGTCGGTGACTACTTGCACGACAGGTACATTTTGTACATGGATCAAGACGGTAGGAGAATCCAGAGGGAGATCATGTGCGGGGTTCCGCAGGGGTCCGTGTTGGGCCCCTTACTCTGGAACCTTGCATATGATGCGGTTCTGCGTGTCGACCTCCCCACTGGCGTAAATGTCGTTTGCTATGCAGACGACACTCTGGTGGTCGCCAGTGGGGACACCTTCGAGGGGACTAAGGAGCTCGCCGAGCTTGGGGTGGAAGTCGTCGTCGCCAAAATCCGCGAGTTGGGTCTGGAGATAGCGTCTCACAAGACCGAGGCGCTATGGTTCCACAAACTGCCTCGGAGCAGGGAACCACCCGACTCGCGCGTCCGCGTGGGTGAGTCGGAAGTCGGGGTGGGGCGGTACATGAAGTACCTGGGCCTCACCCTGGACAGTCGCTGGGGCTTCGAAGAGCATTTTGATCGCCTAGTCCCCCGGATCGAGAGGGTAGCGGGTGCCATGCACAGATTGCTGCCCAATCTCGGGGGACCGAAGGAGGAAGTTCGCCGCCTCTATGCGGGGGTTATACGATCCGTAGCCCTTTACGGGGCGCCCGTATGGGCGAAGAGGCTGGCCATCCGACGCTGTAGAACGAAAATCTACAGTGTCCAGCGTAGAATGGCCCTACGGATCGTACGAGGATACCGTACAGTATCCTTTGAGGCGGCAACTATTCTGGCTCGCTTTCCACCGCTGGATATTCTGGCGGACATGGATGCGAGGGTCTATGACCGGATTCGCATCGTCCGCCGGAGCGGTGGAGGCGACCCAGAAGAGGCGATCAAACGGCAGGAGCGACTTATCGCATTCGCGACGTGGCGCGCAAGGCTCCGCGAGGAGCAGTTTGCGCGCAAACGCGTCGTCGGAGCAGTCCTGCCGGTCTTCGAGGCCTGGATGGAGCGACGAGGTGGACGACTCACCTACAGACTCACGCAGATACTCACCGGGCACGGGTGCTTCGGTGATTATCTGTGTAAGATCGGACGCGAGGCGACGGCGGCCTGCTTCCACTGCGGTGGAAACGGCCAGGATTCCGCATCGCACACCCTCGCGGTGTGCCCCGCTTGGGAAGCCGAGCGGCGGATCCTGGTCGGTCAGATCGGACGGAATCTCTCCCTGCCAGCAGTCGTGTCGGCGATGCTGAGCGGGGATACGGCGTGGAGGGCCGTAGCCTCCTTCTGCGAGACCGTAATGGTCCAGAAGGAGGCTGCTGAGCGGGATCGGGAGTGGGCCGATCCCGCCCGGAGACGACGCCGCCGGGGCGTGGTCGTGCCTCGTCGCGGCCCTCCTGCCCTGTAGCTGGGGCTTAGAATAGCAGCTACGGTGTTCCCCTGCCTGTCGTAAAAGGCGACTAAATGGGGACCTTCGGGGTCGTGGGCAATCGGGGCGGGGGCCCCGAGCGTCCAGAAGCGACCCCGAGGAAGACGATGGGTCGTCGTGGTCACGACTCATCGTGCGATAGCACCGCGAGGGTGCTGGGGGGAGGTATCACACTTCCCCCGGGACGGGCTATCAAGCGCCGCGCTTGGAGGGGCTCGTGTATGCGTTCTGTACGAGAACCCGAGCCCCTCTACAGCGCAGATGGCGACCATCGTGGGGTTTTAGCCGGTACAAGTCCGGCATAACTCGACTACTCCCCCCGGGGCGGTCGAGTATCCTATGAGGATTTCCCCACGAAAAAAAAAAAAAAAAAAAAAGGTTAGGTTAGGTTCCCCCCCGACGTGTTGCCACCTTGCCGTGGTGGGGGGGCTTGCGTGTCTCGATGATCCCCAAGGCTATACCGGACAGGGCCACCCATACCGGGCAGGCTTGGGGTGAGGGATCTGACGAAGAGCAACACACTCCCTTCCTTATCCTTTCCTTCTTTCCACTTCCCATCCCTTAAGGGCGGTTCTGCTCCGACCCATCATCCTCTCCCTTTCCTTCCCCTTTTCCTTTTTTCATTCCGACGCGGAGGGAGCGGCGGGTCTGGTGTGTACTTACACTACCACCAGACACGGCCTTTTTCAAGGCCACCGTCGGTCAACCCGTTCCTCAACGATGGCAGGAGGCCTATGTGGAGTGGGGGACCTGGCCTTAACCGGCTGGGCCTGCGAGGAAGAAAACCTCATTAAAAAATTACCCGAATCCCAAGCGGCGCCGCACCGCGAGGGGATGAATGGCCGAGCGGATTCTCGGTCGTTAGTGCGTGTCCCCACACTGGATCCTGTCGAAACCAGTTGTGGGTTACACCATAGACTTGCCCGGTGTACAGGGGTCTCTGCCCGGGTGGACCCATATTTCCCCCATACTCGTGGGTTTATAACATGGAAGTTCAAAATATAAATAAAAATCAAACAAGAGGAGGAGAGGAAGGAGGAAAACAGAAGAAGGACGTGACAGGGAGGGAGGTCTGTAAGGACGGAAACATTGAGATGGACGTGGCAGGGGAGGACATTGTACAGATTGTTGAGAGCGGTGCGCGAGAGTTGCGTGTTCTGGTCGAACGATTATCGGACACCGACACCGACTCCAGTCTGCGCACCGTCTCTCCTATGGAGTTAGGGAAGAGTCCTGACCGCTTCTTTCGGAAGCGGTCAGCAAACACTGACGAGGAGGAGGAGGAGGAGAGGTACCCACCAAAAGGGGCGGCCCACAAATCCAAAAGGGGACGGGGCCGCCCGCCCACCACAGGAGTATATGTGGGCCTGGCGGAAGCTAAGGCGCAGCTCAAAGCTGCAAAGGCGGAAGAGCTCCGCCTTGAGGTGGAGGAGAAGATGGTTGACATGACGAGGACTATGCGTGAGTCCAGGTCCGCATGCCAACATGGCTTCTCCCTGCCCTCCCCTGGAGAGGACACAGCGCAGACTATGTCTGCGCTGAACAAAATTGTCATGGACGCCGCAGACATGGTCACCAAGGTGGCTGTGACGTCCAAGAACTTGAAGGGACCGACGGTGAAGGCCCTAAAGATCGCGGCGGACACAATTAAGGACGCAACCGCCGGTCTTAGGGCCCGAACTATGACAGAGGAGGTGGCAAGGCTGGAGTCGGCCAACTCTCAGCTCAGTGGCCAGTTGCAGGAGCTCCGCAAAGAGGTGGCCGAGTTGCGGCGGCAGCCGTTGGCGATGCCCGCTCCCTCCATTAAAGAGATGATGGAGGAAGTCTCGCGTGAGAGCGTCGCCCGTTTCAGCGCGATGCTCAATGCGAGACTGGAGGGCATCGAGTGCCGCCTCCTGCCGGAGCAGCGCATAAGACCGCCACTGGCGGCGGACAAAAAGAGGGCGGAAGAGGCTGCAGCAGAACCGCAGCCCTCTACCTCATCTGCCCCCGCCACCTCGAAGGACAAGTTGGCTGCTCCGCCACCAACTAAGTCGGCTGCCCGGCCACCATCAACTAAGTCGGCTGCCCAGCCTCCACCTGCCTCCACCACTCAGCCTCCCAAAGGAGGCAAGGGCAAGGGGAAGGGAAAGTTGTCGGCGGCCGCAAAAGAGGCTAGGGGAGGGAAGCCCAAGGATGCCAGTCCCTATATGCCGGCGCCTACACCCCCACCGTTGGATAAGGAGTGGTCGGAGGTTGTCGCCGGGGGCGCCAAGAAGGCTGCCAAGAAGTCGGCGGCGGCGGCTTGCAAGATTGCGCCCTCCAGCCAAATGCCGGCGAATAAGAAGGCGGCGGCGAAACTCCGCCCTCCGCGAACGGCAGCGGTGACTCTCACCCTCCAGCCGGGCGCGATTGAGCAGGGCATGACGTACCAGTCCATCCTCGTCGAGGCCCGTAGTCGCATTAACGACTACGATGGCCTCGAAATCGAGGAGCTGCGCTGTAGGAAGACGGCTACCGGTGCCCGCATGCTGGAAGTTTTCGGCAGCGCGGGCCCCGAAAAGGCCGACTCCCTGGCTGTTAAGCTCAGGGAGGCCTTCAGCGCAGAACTGGTGCGTGTCTCGCGCCCAGTTAAGAAAACGGAGGTGAGAGTCACCGAGCTCGACGACTCGGCGACCGAGGCGGAGGTAGTGGCGGCGGTTGCCAAGGCGGGAGGTTGCCCCGCCGCCGACATCAAGGCGGGAGTCATAGGGGAGTCTGGATCCCTGTGGCTCAGCTGCCCAACGGGGGCTGCCAAAAAGGTGATGGCCCTCGGTCGCGTTAGGGTGGGCTGGGTGTCAGCCCGTGTGGCGTTACTTGCCGCCAGGCCTACCAGGTGCTTCCGGTGCTTGGAGGTCGGGCATCTCGGCGGCAAGTGCCAGTCCCAGGTGGACCGCAGCGGTCTCTGTTACCGCTGCGGAAAAGAAGGCCACCGGGCGCGGGACTGCAAGGCGGAGCCCAGCTGCCCTCTTTGCGTGGCGGCCCACCCTCTGGGCGGCAATGGGTGCCCTAATGGCCCCAAGCCCGGGCCCAAAAAGCCCGCCCCCTCCGGGGGATCTCCCCCAGAGGGGAAAAAGAAGAAGAAGCAAAAGGCCAGGGACCCGGTAGCCCCTGAGCCTACCCAGCGCCCAGAAAACGGCGCAGAGACGGAGCCCATGGAGACGGGTAATTAATGCCCGTCTGGCCCCTACTGCAGGCAAACATCAACCACTCCGCGAGGGCCCAGGACTTATTGGTCCAGACCCTGGCGGAGTGGGAGATAAAAGTCGCCGTGGTCACCGAGCCTTACTATGTCCCTGCCCGTGATGACTGGGTTGGGGACCGGGAGGATTCGGTGGCCATCGTCGCCCAGACGTCCATCGGTGCTCCGCCCTTCAAACGCGTATTGAGGGGTCGGAGCTGGGTGATGGCCGTCGTGGGTGACGTTGCAGTAGTGGGGGTGTACTTTTCGCCCAATCGGAGTCTCGCCGAATTCGAGCAGATGCTCGTCGAGGTCGGGGCTCTGATTGGGCAGGTATCCCCCCACCCCGTGCTAGTCGCCGGAGATTTCAACGCCAAATCAACGGCGTGGGGATCTCCGAGGACAGATGCACGGGGGGAGGCGTTGGAGGAGTGGGCCGTCTCTGCCGGGCTGGCCGTCCTCAACACCGGGTCGGAGGACACGTGCGTGCGACAACAGGGTGGGTCGATCGTCGACATTACGTTCGCGTCGGCCCCCCTGGTGCGCCGTGTCCGGCACTGGAGGGTGATGGTGGACGTGGAGACACTATCGGATCATCGTTACATCCGATTCGATGTCTCCGCGCTCCCCATCGACCCGGGACGGAGCAGTGCCGGATCTCCCCCCGGTGTGGGGGACGGCCCGCGATGGGTGCTGGGTCGCCTCGACAGGGAGCTCGCCGGGGAAGCGGCCGTCCTCGAGTCGTGGACCCAGGGACTCGTCCCTCTGGCGGACGTGGATGAGGAGGTGGAGCACCTCGGCGTGTCGCTCGCTCGCATTTGCGATGCGGCCATGCCGAGGGCGAGGCCCCTCCCGCCACGGCGCTCGGTGTACTGGTGGCGCCCGGAGCTCCGCCAATTGCGCGAGGCGTGCAATGCGGCGCGCCGCCGGTACACCCGGTGCAGGAGGAGACGGGTCCTGGACCACGAGGAGGAGCAGACCTCGTACGCCGCCCTCAGGGCCGCGCGCATGACCTTTCAGGTCGCGATTGCGCAGGCCAAGGAGGCGGCGTGGGAGGAGTGGCTGGAGATGATCGACAGGGATCCATGGGGGAGGCCGTACAAGGTGGTGCGCAAAAAGCTGCGCCCCTGGGCCCCCCCCCTGACGACTAGTCTCCAGCCCGAGCTCCTCGAGGAGGTGGTGGGCGGCCTCTTCCCACGGCGAGGGGAATGGGCGCCCCCTGCGATGGGGGGATCTCCGCCGGCGCGAGTCGCCGAGGCGGATACCCCGGCACCAGAAGTGTCAGGGGCCGAATTCGGGGCGGCCGTTCTTAGACTTAAGTCGAAGAAGACCGCCCCGGGCCCAGACGGAGTGCCGGGGAGCGCGTTGGCGATCGCGCTGGAGGAGATCGGAGAGAGGGTGAGGTCCCTCTTCACCGCGTGCCTGGTGCAGGGTCGGTTCCCCAGGAGGTGGAAAACGGGCAAGCTCGTCCTGATCCAGAAGGACGGGCGCCCGGCCGAGCAGCCGTCGGCGTATCGCCCGATCGTGCTGCTCGACGAGGTGAGCAAGTTGTTCGAGCGTGTGCTCGCTGCTCGCCTCGTCGAGAGCATGGATCCGGGCCTCTCCGACGCGCAGTTCGGCTTCCGCCGGGGTCGATCGACCCTGGACGCGATCGCGCGGGTGAGGGACCTCGCTGAGGAGGCCACCTCCCAGGGCGGTGTGATGTTTGCGGTGTCCTTAGACATCCGCAACGCGTTCAACGCACTGCCCTGGGAGACGGTGAGGAGTGCTCTGCAGTACCACGGTGTTCCTCGGTATCTGCAGAGGGTTGTGGCCGACTACTTCGTCGGGAGAGCGGTGGTCTTCCCGACGGAGTACGGCTCCGGGAGGAGGGAAATGTCGTGCGGTGTTCCACAGGGATCGGTTCTGGGTCCGCTCCTGTGGAACATCGGCTACGACTGGGTGCTGCGCGGGGCCATGTTGCGGGGGGTCGGCGTCACTTGTTACGCCGACGATACCCTCGTCTCGGCCTGCGGCGGCACCTATCGTGAGGCTTCCCTCCTCGCCACGGCGGGTGTGGCCCAGGTGGTGGCCAGGATTCGCGCCCTGGGACTCGAGGTTGCTCTCCAAAAGTCGGAAGCACTCGTGTTCCATGGGCCTCGAAGAGCGCCACCACCTGGGGCCACGATTATGGTGGGCGGAACCTCCATCGCCGTCGGGTCGACGATGAAGTACCTGGGACTCGTCCTCGACGGTCGATGGAGGTTCGAGGAACACTTCCGGCGGTTGGCCCCCAAGTTAGTGGCCACCGCTGGAGCCCTGGGGCGGTTGCTCCCAAATATGGGAGGTCCCGGAGGCGCCTGCCGACGCCTCTACACTGGTGTGGTACGCTCCATGGCGCTCTACGGAGCGCCGATATGGGCAGGAGCCATGAGCGCCCGAAATCTGGCAGCGCTGCGACGTCCGCAGCGCGCCATGGCGCTCAGGGTGGCCCGGGCGTACCGCACCGTGTCGGGTGTCGGTGCGTGTGTGCTCGCCGGTACTCCGCCGTGGGACCTCGATGCTGAGGTGCTCGCGTCGGTGTACTGGCGAGCGAAGGAGGAGGAGGCCGAGGGTGGCCGCCCACATGCGCGCGAGTTGGCGCGCTGGAGGGAGGACGCTCGTCAAGTCCTCCTCCAAAAGTGGGCGGCCCGCCTCGACGAGCCCGGCTTTAGTCGGGAGTTGGTGGGGGCAGTGCGGCCCGTTCTGAAGCAGTGGCTGGAACGGGCCCACGGGGCTCTCTCCTTCCACCTGGCACAGATGCTGACCGGACATGGGTGTTTCGGTCGCTATCTGTGTCGGGTGGCGGGCAGGGAGCCCTCAGAGGAGTGCCTCCATTGCCCGGCGGGGGTCGCGGACACGGCGCAACACACGCGCGAGGCCTGCTCAGCTTGGGCTGTGCCTCGCGCCGCCCTGTCCGCGACCATTGGAGGGGACTTGTCGCTGCCGGCCGTGATACGATCCATGGTCGACAGCGACGAGTCCTGGAAGGCGGTGGAGTCCTTCTGCGACGATGTAATGTCGCAGAAGGAGGCGGCGGAGCGGGAGCGGGAGGACAGCGCAGACTCGCTCCCGATCCGCCGCCGAAGACGTGGCGGGCGGCGTCTGGCCTTCGCGGGCCGGATGCCGCCCTAAACGGGGGACCTGTGGGCGGTGGATCGGGGGATCCGCCGCCGACGTTAAGGGTCCCGTGCTGGAGGCGCCCAAGTATTCCTGGGCGCCTCAGCGGAGGTGGGACGGGGCTTGGCTGTATTTCATGTGCCAAGCCCCGCCCCAAAGAGGAGGGCTCCCTGAGACAGGGAGCGGGCCGTTGGCGGGGCACGCGGTGAATATTGTTTGATCCCGCAGCCCCGCCATACGGCGGAGAAGGAATACGGTGGGGTTTTAGTGAGTAAGAGTCTCACATAACCCGGGCGCTTCCCCCGAAGCGTTCGGGTATCCATGAGGATTTCCCCACCTAAAAAAAAAAAAAAAAAAAAAAAAAAAAAAAAAAAAAAAAAGGTTAGGTTAGGTTAGGTTAGGTTAGGTTAGGTTAGGTTAGGTAATTTGGTGATTCTTTGAGTGCTCGTGGATTTTGTTTTTTCTTTTGACTTTTGGCGCGTATACCTTGATATTGATCCCTCTTTACCTTCTGATTTGGCTGGCCGACTTGACTTTTTTGATTGTTTTCCGTTTTGGCTGCTTTTTTGACTTGGTTGTTTTGTCCTTTTTGTGTTTTTTGTGTGCTTCTGTTGTCGTGGGACGCCCTTCTTGGTGTCGTTGCACGGCGGCAGCTGCCGCTTTGCCTTCGGGTTTGTTTCTGTCCCTACCGGACCTCGCGTTCGGTAGATTTTTGGTGTTTCGTGTTTGTTTTTTACCTCTTTTTTGTGTCAGTTTTTGACACAAAAAAGAGGTATTTTGGTGTTGGTCCCATTTTGTGGGGGTAACCCCTACGCTTGTTGTAGGGGGTTTGTTGGATAGGGGGCTTCTCCCCCTGTCGTTTGAGCCCTTTCGCGCTCTCCAGCGCCTAGGGGAAGTTGGAGTAAAGTGTCTATTTAGGGGGTGAGAAATAGCGAGATTGCTATTTGCATTTTTCAGGGGCGATTTTGATTTCCCATACAATATTTTAAATCCGGCACACCCTTGACCGTTTTTATTTACCAATTATATTGGTAGATAACTTCGGTCTGGGTGGCCGGATTTGGTCTATTGTGTGGGGAAAGCGTTGACGGGGCCATAATGGCCACGTCGTTCAACGAGTCCGGATGGGTCTTTGACTCATCCGACTCGGAGGTGGACGTCGAGGAGACGTATGGGGGGATAGTGGACTTGGCGGTATCTCCTCAACCCCTGAAAAGGGGCCATGAGGATAAGGAGGACGACCCTAGGCCGGAGAATGGGCCGAAGGTCAGCACGGCCCGGAGAGGGAAGCCCAGGGGGCACGTCTCTGGGCCGTCGAAGTCGGTGGCTGAGGTTGGGGATTTGAGAGGCCAACCAGTGCCTCTCCAGATGGCGGACCATATTGAGGCGGCCCGTCAGGCGGTCCAACGGATCGCTGATGGGGTACGGGGGACCAAGAGGCTTCAGGGGAAGGTCTTGGACCAGGTGAGGGAGGCGGTTCGGACGATAGGCGACTCATTGTCGGAGTTGTCGTCCGAACCGGAAGGGGAGGAAGTCCGCGCCCTGAGGGCGGACAACCAGAGGATGCGGGAGCAGCTTGTCCGTCTCATCGCGGAGAAAAAGGATCTCCGCGATGCTCTCTCGGAGTCAGAGGCCGCGGCCTCCCTGTCGGCTGAAGCCCCTCCGGCCCCGCCGGTCGTCCAGACCCCCCCGCCGCCTGTGGCCGCGGATTTGGTGACGGTAATGGAGGCGATGCAGCGGGAACTGCTGATCTCAGTGGGCAACCTGGTGGATGCCCGCCTTGCTGAGATCAGCAGCCGCCTCCCTCCGGCGCCAATTGACCGCCCCGCACTCGAGGCGGACAAAAGGAAGGGGGCCCCACCGGCCCACAATAGAGAGGTGGCCTCGGAGCCGGAGTCCGGGGCTAGACTCGGAGATGGGAGGCCTAAAAAGGCCTCCAAAAAGGCGACGGCCCCGACAAAGCCCTCTGCGTCGGTGTCGGGGACTGCCCCGGCGGCCGGTCCACCCCCGGTTGAGGAGACAGACGGCGGCACCTTCGCGGAGGTGCTGAAGAAGAAGGGGAAAGGAAAGGGGAAGGCTACGGCCCCACATCCTCCCCCTCCCCCCACCAAGAAGACGGCTACAAAGCCGAAGGCCCCCCCGGCCTTAAAGACGACGGCGGTGGTGGTCACCTTGAAGGGTGACACCACCAACACCACGCTGCAGGCCACGATGGCAAAAGCCATCAACGGCATCAAATTGGAGGATGTCGGCCTGCAGCACGTCAGGGTCCGAAGCTCGGCGACCGGGGGCCGAATTATTGAGGTCCCCGGGGCGGATAGCGGAGGGGCGGCTGACAGCCTAGCGGAAAGGCTAAGGGCAATTGTCGGAGACGTTGCCCACGTCAGCCGCCCCGTCAAGAAGGCCGCTATCCAGGTCACCGGCCTGGATGAGTCGGTGACGAAGGAGACCCTGACGGCCGCCGTCGCCAGGGCGGGGGGATGCGCTGAGGCGCTAGTGAGGGTGGGGGGCATTCGCCCCACGTACGAGGGCACAAGGGTTGCCCTCGTACAATGTCCGGTGGGGACCGCAAGGGTCCTCATTCAGAATGGTCGGATCTCGGTGGGCTGGGCGTCCGCCGGGGTCCATCCCGTCGGTCCGGCTCCCATGCGCTGCTTCAGGTGCATGGGTGTCGGACACTCGAGGGTACTGTGCCCCTCAAGCGTGGACCGGAGCACGTTGTGCTACCGGTGCGGCAAAGAGGGGCACAAGTCGGCGGATTGCTGGGAGGAGGAGGCATGGTGTGCGGTTTGCCACCATGCTGGACTCCCAGCAGACCATATAATGGGGGGACGAAGGTGTTCCCCACCGGAGATGAGGGGCAGGGGGGTGGGGTCTCGGCCCACTCGCCCCATGCCCCCCCCTGTTGAGGGTAGTAGCCGCATGGACGTCTGAGTGTCACGTAGGCACTCGGACGTCCTGCGGCTGGACCGCGGAGCGGGTGCGCGAGGAGGTGCCTCGCGCGCCCCCTCCGGCCAGATGGCATGGGTTGGGAAGGCGGCGGTTGCCGCCAGACCCAACCCATAGTGGCTTCGGGCGGAGGATGGGAGTCCTCCGCCCGCGGAGATAAGCCACTTTTGCGGTCCAGGGGGGTGGCCAAGCGTGCGCGGCCACCTCCCCTAGTGGGTAGCCCCGGTCAACGGTGTTGCCGGGGCGCTGCCGGTTGGGCATCGTGGGCAATGCTAACGCAGGTACCACGGTGCCCTACAAAACCCGGCTTGGCGTGCACGCCCAGGTGGTTTTTAGTGGGTAGCACATCCTCTCCTCCTCGGTCGAGGAGTGAAGAAGGATGTGTAGTCCCACATAACCCTCCGCCGCACTCCCATGCGTTGCGGGGGGTATGCGTAATGCATTTTCCACCTGGTCAAAAAAAAAAAAAAAAAAAAAAAAAAAGGTTAGGTTAGGTTAGGTTAGGTTAGGTTAGGTTAGTTTGGTGGTTAGGTTAGGTTAGGTTAGGTTAGGTTAGGTTAGGTTTTTTTTTTTTTTTTTTTTTTTTTTTTTTTTTTTTTTTTTTTTTTTTTTTTTTTTTTTTTTTTTTTGGTCGAGGTGGAAATCTTCAAAAGATACCCGGTCACATTTGAAAAGTGACCGGGTTATGTGAGATTTTTACTCACTAAAACCACCTCGACCTTTTGGGCACAAGACTGCCAGTCCTCGCTAATGGATACGGGCGACTGGGTCCATTTGTTAATTATAAGGGTGCGATTATGTATTGAAAGGTGCAAGTTTTTATTTTATACTATAAAGGCGATAACTATATTATACTGTATATAAATATATATGATTATAATAAATATTCATAGACATATCATTTTATTGGAACTATACAGTGGTGTTTGATTCTTATTCGCTGTTTTCGATAATTTGACTGTATTATAGGACATTAAGGGCGATTATAAGATGCATATAATAAATGATCGATAAATTATTTTGTGACTTATACAAGTTATTTAATTATATTGATGTCTCTATTGCCGATTCTCTTTTGTATTAGTTACTGTATTTTATTGTTATGTTTGTTAATTTATTTTAAGAATTATTTATTACTACTTATTGTAGTGCCGAAGTCTGTGGATTCTTCGATTCTACGTTTAACATTTTGTAGGCATGGGCACGATTCGGCGCTATTTGCGGGGTGTTTAATGTCGGGTTTGGCTCCAGTTTTAGGGTTATATTTGCTGCAGTTATAGCACTTGGCTTTATCGGTTTGATTTCTTATTGGGCAAGTGTTGATTTGGTGCTCCTCTGAGGCGCAGTGGGCGCATGGGTGTATTTTATTGGTGCACTTGGTCTTGGTGTGGCCAAACTGTAGGCACTGATGGCATTGGACGAAGCGTGAGAACGCCTCAACATGAACGCGTTGGTGGTCCACAGCCACTCTCTCCATATTGAGTAATGTGGCATACTCCGAGGAACGCACCTCCAGCACGGCGTTGTAAAGGTTGGCGTTACGGTTATTAATCAGAAAACAAAGGCGAAGTGATTCTGCGGGCAAATTATTTTGGTGGGCAATTATTTCAATTAGTTCCTCTTTGCTTATTTGATTATTAATTCCCTTAAGGATAACGAGTGGGGGACGTCTCTTGGCTTGTTCGGCTTGAAAGTCTTTAGTTTTATTAACTTCGGCAATCACTTCCGTGCACTGTAGTTCATTGTCGAATTCGACGAGGAGTTTTCCCTTGGATACCTTCTTGATGCTGTTCGGGGCGAAGTTTTTAGTCTTAAAAGATATTTGATTTTTCCAGGCACTTATTGTATTATCTGTTTCGGAAGGGTTGTTGGGGGTGACTACTATGGCTGGTTTTTGTATCTTTGGTAGTTGT
Source organism: Tetheella fluctuosa (assembly GCA_951216915.1). Taxonomy (NCBI): domain Eukaryota; kingdom Metazoa; phylum Arthropoda; class Insecta; order Lepidoptera; family Drepanidae; genus Tetheella; species Tetheella fluctuosa. The sequence continues at coordinate 14,574,647 of OX578218.1, forward strand.
GGAGAGGCGGTTATGGCAGCGTAAGTGGGAACTTGTTTTGTGGGTTAGGTTAGGTTAGGTTAGGTTAGGTTAGGTTAGGTTAGGTTAGGTTAGGTTAGGTTAGGTTAGGTTAGGTTAGGTTAGGTTAGGTTAGGTTAGGTTGACGACTGTAACTTGGAGATTTTTAGACTGCCCTTGGATTTTATTCTTTGCATTGACTTTTGGCGCGTTTTCTGTTCGATTGATCCCTCTAAACTTACTGACTTGGCTGGCCGACTGGAGATATTGACTTGTTTCTTGATTTGGATTTGTTTGACTTGGTTGTTTTGTTCTTTTCGTTGTTTTTTGTGTGTTGCTGTTGTCGTGGGACGCCCTTTTTGGTGCCGTTGCACGGCGGCAGCCGCCACTTTGTGTTTGTCGTTTGTTTCGTCTCTGTCGGACATTGCGTTCGGCAGATTTTGGTGTTTTTATTTTTGTTTTGTACCTCTTTTTTGTGTCAGTTTTTGACACAAAAAAGAGGTATCTTTGTGTTGGTCCCATTTTGTGGGGATAGCCCCTACAGCTTCTGTAGGGGTGTTGGCGGATAGGGGGCGTCTCCCCCTTTCGTTTGGACCCACTCGCGCTCCTGTACGACCGTGGGAAGCGGGTGTTATTTGGGGACAAATAGCAAAAAATATATTATTTTTTGCTATTTGTCTTTATCAGGGGCAAACCTAGTTTCCCATACAATATTTTAAATCCGGCACACCCTTGACCGTTTTTATTTGCCAATTTTATTGGTAGATAACTTCGGTCTGGGTGGCCGGATTTGGTCTATTGTGTGGGGAAATCGTTGGCGGGGCCATAATGGCCACGTCGTTCAACGAGTCAAAATTTTTGAAAAATAGGCAAAAAACAGATTTTTTAGGTAAATTTTCCAGATGAAAATTATTTTTACTATGAAACTATGAAAAACTGTTACAGAAGAACTCAAGAGGACCGGAGGAAGCAATTAAGGCAAAAAGAAGTGGCTCAAAAGGTAAGTTGGTGGCGAAAATATCGATGATTTTCTGTATTTGTTGTATACCTTAGGTGGACTTTTAACAAACTTGAATACTATTTTTGAAATTTCTTGTTGCAGAACTACGGGAGTGGTCTCAAACGACGCGGCTGGCCGAGAGAAGCTCGACTAGCAAGTTTAAAAGGTAAGTGTTGATAGAAAATTTTTGAAAAATAGGCAAAAAACAGATTTTTAGGTAAATTTTCCAGATGAAAATTATTTTTACTATGAAACTATGAAAAACTGTTACAGAAGAACTCAAGAGGACCGGAGGAAGCAATTAAGGCAAAAAGAAGTGGCTCAAAAGGTAAGTTGGTGGCGAAAATATCGATGATTTTCTGTATTTGTTGTATACCTTAGGTGGACTTTTAACAAACTTGAATACTATTTTTGAAATTTCTTGTTGCAGAACTACGGGAGTGGTCTCAAACGACGCGGCTGGCCGAGAGAAGCTCGACTAGCAAGTTTAAAAGGTAAGTGTTGATAGAAAATTTTTGAAAAATAGGCAAAAAACAGATTTTTTAGGTAAATTTTCCAGATGAAAATTATTTTTACTATGAAACTATGAAAAACTGTTACAGAAGAACTCAAGAGGACCGGAGGAAGCAATTAAGGCAAAAAGAAGTGGCTCAAAAGGTAAGTTGGTGGCGAAAATATCGATGATTTTCTGTATTTGTTGTATACCTTAGGTGGACTTTTAACAAACTTGAATACTATTTTTGAAATTTCTTGTTGCAGAACTACGGGAGTGGTCTCAAACGACGCGGCTGGCCGAGAGAAGCTCAACTAGCAAGTTTAAAAGGTAAGTGTTGATAGAAAATTTTTGAAAAATAGGCAAAAAACAGATTTTTTAGGTAAATTTTCCAGATGAAAATTATTTTTACTATGAAACTATGAAAAACTGTTACAGAAGAACTCAAGAGGACCGGAGGAAGCAATTAAGGCAAAAAGAAGTGGCTCAAAAGGTAAGTTGGTGGCGAAAATATCGATGATTTTCTGTATTTGTTGTATACCTTAGGTGGACTTTTAACAAACTTGAATACTATTTTTGAAATTTCTTGTTGCAGAACTACGGGAGTGGTCTCAAACGACGCGGCTGGCCGAGAGAAGCTCGACTAGCAAGTTTAAAAGGTAAGTGTTGATAGAAAATTTTTGAAAAATAGGCAAAAAACAGATTTTTTAGGTAAATTTTCCAGATGAAAATTATTTTTACTATGAAACTATGAAAAACTGTTACAGAAGAACTCAAGAGGACCGGAGGAAGCAATTAAGGCAAAAAGAAGTGGCTCAAAAGGTAAGTTGGTGGCGAAAATATCGATGATTTTCTGTATTTGTTGTATACCTTAGGTGGACTTTTAACAAACTTGAATACTATTTTTGAAATTTCTTGTTGCAGAACTACGGGAGTGGTCTCAAACGACGCGGCTGGCCGAGAGAAGCTCAACTAGCAAGTTTAAAAGGTAAGTGTTGATAGAAAATTTTTGAAAAATAGGCAAAAAACAGATTTTTTAGGTAAATTTTCCAGATGAAAATTATTTTTACTATGAAACTATGAAAAACTGTTACAGAAGAACTCAAGAGGACCGGAGGAAGCAATTAAGGCAAAAAGAAGTGGCTCAAAAGGTAAGTTGGTGGCGAAAATATCGATGATTTTCTGTATTTGTTGTATACCTTAGGTGGACTTTTAACAAACTTGAATACTATTTTTGAAATTTCTTGTTGCAGAACTACGGGAGTGGTCTCAAACGACGCGGCTGGCCGAGAGAAGCTCGACTAGCAAGTTTAAAAGGTAAGTGTTGATAGAAAATTTTTGAAAAATAGGCAAAAAACAGATTTTTTAGGTAAATTTTCCAGATGAAAATTATTTTTACTATGAAACTATGAAAAACTGTTACAGAAGAACTCAAGAGGACCGGAGGAAGCAATTAAGGCAAAAAGAAGTGGCTCAAAAGGTAAGTTGGTGGCGAAAATATCGATGATTTTCTGTATTTGTTGTATACCTTAGGTGGACTTTTAACAAACTTGAATACTATTTTTGAAATTTCTTGTTGCAGAACTACGGGAGTGGTCTCAAACGACGCGGCTGGCCGAGAGAAGCTCAACTAGCAAGTTTAAAAGGTAAGTGTTGATAGAAAATTTTTGAAAAATAGGCAAAAAACCGATTTTTTAGGTAAATTTTCCAGATGAAAATTATTTTTACTATGAAACTATGAAAAACTGTTACAGAAGAACTCAAGAGGACCGGAGGAAGCAATTAAGGCAAAAAGAAGTGGCTCAAAAGGTAAGTTGGTGGCGAAAATATCGATGATTTTCTGTATTTGTTGTATACCTTAGGTGGACTTTTAACAAACTTGAATACTATTTTTGAAATTTCTTGTTGCAGAACTACGGGAGTGGTCTCAAACGACGCGGCTGGCCGAGAGAAGCTCGACTAGCAAGTTTAAAAGGTAAGTGTTGATAGAAAATTTTTGAAAAATAGGCAAAAAACAGATTTTTTAGGTAAATTTTCCAGATGAAAATTATTTTTACTATGAAACTATGAAAAACTGTTACAGAAGAACTCAAGAGGACCGGAGGAAGCAATTAAGGCAAAAAGAAGTGGCTCAAAAGGTAAGTTGGTGGCGAAAATATCGATGATTTTCTGTATTTGTTGTATACCTTAGGTGGACTTTTAACAAACTTGAATACTATTTTTGAAATTTCTTGTTGCAGAACTACGGGAGTGGTCTCAAACGACGCGGCTGGCCGAGAGAAGCTCAACTAGCAAGTTTAAAAGGTAAGTGTTGATAGAAAATTTTTGAAAAATAGGCAAAAAACAGATTTTTTAGGTAAATTTTCCAGATGAAAATTATTTTTACTATGAAACTATGAAAAACTGTTACAGAAGAACTCAAGAGGACCGGAGGAAGCAATTAAGGCAAAAAGAAGTGGCTCAAAAGGTAAGTTGGTGGCGAAAATATCGATGATTTTCTGTATTTGTTGTATACCTTAGGTGGACTTTTAACAAACTTGAATACTATTTTTGAAATTTCTTGTTGCAGAACTACGGGAGTGGTCTCAAACGACGCGGCTGGCCGAGAGAAGCTCGACTAGCAAGTTTAAAAGGTAAGTGTTGATAGAAAATTTTTGAAAAATAGGCAAAAAACAGATTTTTTAGGTAAATTTTCCAGATGAAAATTATTTTTACTATGAAACTATGAAAAACTGTTACAGAAGAACTCAAGAGGACCGGAGGAAGCAATTAAGGCAAAAAGAAGTGGCTCAAAAGGTAAGTTGGTGGCGAAAATATCGATGATTTTCTGTATTTGTTGTATACCTTAGGTGGACTTTTAACAAACTTGAATACTATTTTTGAAATTTCTTGTTGCAGAACTACGGGAGTGGTCTCAAACGACGCGGCTGGCCGAGAGAAGCTCAACTAGCAAGTTTAAAAGGTAAGTGTTGATAGAAAATTTTTGAAAAATAGGCAAAAAACAGATTTTTTAGGTAAATTTTCCAGATGAAAATTATTTTTACTATGAAACTATGAAAAACTGTTACAGAAGAACTCAAGAGGACCGGAGGAAGCAATTAAGGCAAAAAGAAGTGGCTCAAAAGGTAAGTTGGTGGCGAAAATATCGATGATTTTCTGTATTTGTTGTATACCTTAGGTGGACTTTTAACAAACTTGAATACTATTTTTGAAATTTCTTGTTGCAGAACTACGGGAGTGGTCTCAAACGACGCGGCTGGCCGAGAGAAGCTCGACTAGCAAGTTTAAAAGGTAAGTGTTGATAGAAAATTTTTGAAAAATAGGCAAAAAACAGATTTTTTAGGTAAATTTTCCAGATGAAAATTATTTTTACTATGAAACTATGAAAAACTGTTACAGAAGAACTCAAGAGGACCGGAGGAAGCAATTAAGGCAAAAAGAAGTGGCTCAAAAGGTAAGTTGGTGGCGAAAATATCGATGATTTTCTGTATTTGTTGTATACCTTAGGTGGACTTTTAACAAACTTGAATACTATTTTTGAAATTTCTTGTTGCAGAACTACGGGAGTGGTCTCAAACGACGCGGCTGGCCGAGAGAAGCTCAACTAGCAAGTTTAAAAGGTAAGTGTTGATAGAAAATTTTTGAAAAATAGGCAAAAAACAGATTTTTTAGGTAAATTTTCCAGATGAAAATTATTTTTACTATGAAACTATGAAAAACTGTTACAGAAGAACTCAAGAGGACCGGAGGAAGCAATTAAGGCAAAAAGAAGTGGCTCAAAAGGTAAGTTGGTGGCGAAAATATCGATGATTTTCTGTATTTGTTGTATACCTTAGGTGGACTTTTAACAAACTTGAATACTATTTTTGAAATTTCTTGTTGCAGAACTACGGGAGTGGTCTCAAACGACGCGGCTGGCCGAGAGAAGCTCGACTAGCAAGTTTAAAAGGTAAGTGTTGATAGAAAATTTTTGAAAAATAGGCAAAAAACAGATTTTTAGGTAAATTTTCCAGATGAAAATTATTTTTACTATGAAACTATGAAAAACTGTTACAGAAGAACTCAAGAGGACCGGAGGAAGCAATTAAGGCAAAAAGAAGTGGCTCAAAAGGTAAGTTGGTGGCGAAAATATCGATGATTTTCTGTATTTGTTGTATACCTTAGGTGGACTTTTAACAAACTTGAATACTATTTTTGAAATTTCTTGTTGCAGAACTACGGGAGTGGTCTCAAACGACGCGGCTGGCCGAGAGAAGCTCGACTAGCAAGTTTAAAAGGTAAGTGTTGATAGAAAATTTTTGAAAAATAGGCAAAAAACAGATTTTTTAGGTAAATTTTCCAGATGAAAATTATTTTTACTATGAAACTATGAAAAACTGTTACAGAAGAACTCAAGAGGACCGGAGGAAGCAATTAAGGCAAAAAGAAGTGGCTCAAAAGGTAAGTTGGTGGCGAAAATATCGATGATTTTCTGTATTTGTTGTATACCTTAGGTGGACTTTTAACAAACTTGAATACTATTTTTGAAATTTCTTGTTGCAGAACTACGGGAGTGGTCTCAAACGACGCGGCTGGCCGAGAGAAGCTCGACTAGCAAGTTTAAAAGGTAAGTGTTGATAGAAAATTTTTGAAAAATAGGCAAAAAACAGATTTTTTAGGTAAATTTTCCAGATGAAAATTATTTTTACTATGAAACTATGAAAAACTGTTACAGAAGAACTCAAGAGGACCGGAGGAAGCAATTAAGGCAAAAAGAAGTGGCTCAAAAGGTAAGTTGGTGGCGAAAATATCGATGATTTTCTGTATTTGTTGTATACCTTAGGTGGACTTTTAACAAACTTGAATACTATTTTTGAAATTTCTTGTTGCAGAACTACGGGAGTGGTCTCAAACGACGCGGCTGGCCGAGAGAAGCTCGACTAGCAAGTTTAAAAGGTAAGTGTTGATAGAAAATTTTTGAAAAATAGGCAAAAAACCGATTTTTTAGGTAAATTTTCCAGATGAAAATTATTTTTACTATGAAACTATGAAAAACTGTTACAGAAGAACTCAAGAGGACCGGAGGAAGCAATTAAGGCAAAAAGAAGTGGCTCAAAAGGTAAGTTGGTGGCGAAAATATCGATGATTTTCTGTATTTGTTGTATACCTTAGGTGGACTTTTAACAAACTTGAATACTATTTTTGAAATTTCTTGTTGCAGAACTACGGGAGTGGTCTCAAACGACGCGGCTGGCCGAGAGAAGCTCGACTAGCAAGTTTAAAAGGTAAGTGTTGATAGAAAATTTTTGAAAAATAGGCAAAAAACAGATTTTTTAGGTAAATTTTCCAGATGAAAATTATTTTTACTATGAAACTATGAAAAACTGTTACAGAAGAACTCAAGAGGACCGGAGGAAGCAATTAAGGCAAAAAGAAGTGGCTCAAAAGGTAAGTTGGTGGCGAAAATATCGATGATTTTCTGTATTTGTTGTATACCTTAGGTGGACTTTTAACAAACTTGAATACTATTTTTGAAATTTCTTGTTGCAGAACTACGGGAGTGGTCTCAAACGACGCGGCTGGCCGAGAGAAGCTCGACTAGCAAGTTTAAAAGGTAAGTGTTGATAGAAAATTTTTGAAAAATAGGCAAAAAACAGATTTTTTAGGTAAATTTTCCAGATGAAAATTATTTTTACTATGAAACTATGAAAAACTGTTACAGAAGAACTCAAGAGGACCGGAGGAAGCAATTAAGGCAAAAAGAAGTGGCTCAAAAGGTAAGTTGGTGGCGAAAATATCGATGATTTTCTGTATTTGTTGTATACCTTAGGTGGACTTTTAACAAACTTGAATACTATTTTTGAAATTTCTTGTTGCAGAACTACGGGAGTGGTCTCAAACGACGCGGCTGGCCGAGAGAAGCTCAACTAGCAAGTTTAAAAGGTAAGTGTTGATAGAAAATTTTTGAAAAATAGGCAAAAAACAGATTTTTTAGGTAAATTTTCCAGATGAAAATTATTTTTACTATGAAACTATGAAAAACTGTTACAGAAGAACTCAAGAGGACCGGAGGAAGCAATTAAGGCAAAAAGAAGTGGCTCAAAAGGTAAGTTGGTGGCGAAAATATCGATGATTTTCTGTATTTGTTGTATACCTTAGGTGGACTTTTAACAAACTTGAATACTATTTTTGAAATTTCTTGTTGCAGAACTACGGGAGTGGTCTCAAACGACGCGGCTGGCCGAGAGAAGCTCGACTAGCAAGTTTAAAAGGTAAGTGTTGATAGAAAATTTTTGAAAAATAGGCAAAAAACAGATTTTTTAGGTAAATTTTCCAGATGAAAATTATTTTTACTATGAAACTATGAAAAACTGTTACAGAAGAACTCAAGAGGACCGGAGGAAGCAATTAAGGCAAAAAGAAGTGGCTCAAAAGGTAAGTTGGTGGCGAAAATATCGATGATTTTCTGTATTTGTTGTATACCTTAGGTGGACTTTTAACAAACTTGAATACTATTTTTGAAATTTCTTGTTGCAGAACTACGGGAGTGGTCTCAAACGACGCGGCTGGCCGAGAGAAGCTCAACTAGCAAGTTTAAAAGGTAAGTGTTGATAGAAAATTTTTGAAAAATAGGCAAAAAACCGATTTTTTAGGTAAATTTTCCAGATGAAAATTATTTTTACTATGAAACTATGAAAAACTGTTACAGAAGAACTCAAGAGGACCGGAGGAAGCAATTAAGGCAAAAAGAAGTGGCTCAAAAGGTAAGTTGGTGGCGAAAATATCGATGATTTTCTGTATTTGTTGTATACCTTAGGTGGACTTTTAACAAACTTGAATACTATTTTTGAAATTTCTTGTTGCAGAACTACGGGAGTGGTCTCAAACGACGCGGCTGGCCGAGAGAAGCTCGACTAGCAAGTTTAAAAGGTAAGTGTTGATAGAAAATTTTTGAAAAATAGGCAAAAAACAGATTTTTTAGGTAAATTTTCCAGATGAAAATTATTTTTACTATGAAACTATGAAAAACTGTTACAGAAGAACTCAAGAGGACCGGAGGAAGCAATTAAGGCAAAAAGAAGTGGCTCAAAAGGTAAGTTGGTGGCGAAAATATCGATGATTTTCTGTATTTGTTGTATACCTTAGGTGGACTTTTAACAAACTTGAATACTATTTTTGAAATTTCTTGTTGCAGAACTACGGGAGTGGTCTCAAACGACGCGGCTGGCCGAGAGAAGCTCAACTAGCAAGTTTAAAAGGTAAGTGTTGATAGAAAATTTTTGAAAAATAGGCAAAAAACAGATTTTTTAGGTAAATTTTCCAGATGAAAATTATTTTTACTATGAAACTATGAAAAACTGTTACAGAAGAACTCAAGAGGACCGGAGGAAGCAATTAAGGCAAAAAGAAGTGGCTCAAAAGGTAAGTTGGTGGCGAAAATATCGATGATTTTCTGTATTTGTTGTATACCTTAGGTGGACTTTTAACAAACTTGAATACTATTTTTGAAATTTCTTGTTGCAGAACTACGGGAGTGGTCTCAAACGACGCGGCTGGCCGAGAGAAGCTCGACTAGCAAGTTTAAAAGGTAAGTGTTGATAGAAAATTTTTGAAAAATAGGCAAAAAACAGATTTTTTAGGTAAATTTTCCAGATGAAAATTATTTTTACTATGAAACTATGAAAAACTGTTACAGAAGAACTCAAGAGGACCGGAGGAAGCAATTAAGGCAAAAAGAAGTGGCTCAAAAGGTAAGTTGGTGGCGAAAATATCGATGATTTTCTGTATTTGTTGTATACCTTAGGTGGACTTTTAACAAACTTGAATACTATTTTTGAAATTTCTTGTTGCAGAACTACGGGAGTGGTCTCAAACGACGCGGCTGGCCGAGAGAAGCTCGACTAGCAAGTTTAAAAGGTAAGTGTTGATAGAAAATTTTTGAAAAATAGGCAAAAAACAGATTTTTTAGGTAAATTTTCCAGATGAAAATTATTTTTACTATGAAACTATGAAAAACTGTTACAGAAGAACTCAAGAGGACCGGAGGAAGCAATTAAGGCAAAAAGAAGTGGCTCAAAAGGTAAGTTGGTGGCGAAAATATCGATGATTTTCTGTATTTGTTGTATACCTTAGGTGGACTTTTAACAAACTTGAATACTATTTTTGAAATTTCTTGTTGCAGAACTACGGGAGTGGTCTCAAACGACGCGGCTGGCCGAGAGAAGCTCGACTAGCAAGTTTAAAAGGTAAGTGTTGATAGAAAATTTTTGAAAAATAGGCAAAAAACAGATTTTTTAGGTAAATTTTCCAGATGAAAATTATTTTTACTATGAAACTATGAAAAACTGTTACAGAAGAACTCAAGAGGACCGGAGGAAGCAATTAAGGCAAAAAGAAGTGGCTCAAAAGGTAAGTTGGTGGCGAAAATATCGATGATTTTCTGTATTTGTTGTATACCTTAGGTGGACTTTTAACAAACTTGAATACTATTTTTGAAATTTCTTGTTGCAGAACTACGGGAGTGGTCTCAAACGACGCGGCTGGCCGAGAGAAGCTCAACTAGCAAGTTTAAAAGGTAAGTGTTGATAGAAAATTTTTGAAAAATAGGCAAAAAACAGATTTTTTAGGTAAATTTTCCAGATGAAAATTATTTTTACTATGAAACTATGAAAAACTGTTACAGAAGAACTCAAGAGGACCGGAGGAAGCAATTAAGGCAAAAAGAAGTGGCTCAAAAGGTAAGTTGGTGGCGAAAATATCGATGATTTTCTGTATTTGTTGTATACCTTAGGTGGACTTTTAACAAACTTGAATACTATTTTTGAAATTTCTTGTTGCAGAACTACGGGAGTGGTCTCAAACGACGCGGCTGGCCGAGAGAAGCTCGACTAGCAAGTTTAAAAGGTAAGTGTTGATAGAAAATTTTTGAAAAATAGGCAAAAAACAGATTTTTTAGGTAAATTTTCCAGATGAAAATTATTTTTACTATGAAACTATGAAAAACTGTTACAGAAGAACTCAAGAGGACCGGAGGAAGCAATTAAGGCAAAAAGAAGTGGCTCAAAAGGTAAGTTGGTGGCGAAAATATCGATGATTTTCTGTATTTGTTGTATACCTTAGGTGGACTTTTAACAAACTTGAATACTATTTTTGAAATTTCTTGTTGCAGAACTACGGGAGTGGTCTCAAACGACGCGGCTGGCCGAGAGAAGCTCAACTAGCAAGTTTAAAAGGTAAGTGTTGATAGAAAATTTTTGAAAAATAGGCAAAAAACAGATTTTTTAGGTAAATTTTCCAGATGAAAATTATTTTTACTATGAAACTATGAAAAACTGTTACAGAAGAACTCAAGAGGACCGGAGGAAGCAATTAAGGCAAAAAGAAGTGGCTCAAAAGGTAAGTTGGTGGCGAAAATATCGATGATTTTCTGTATTTGTTGTATACCTTAGGTGGACTTTTAACAAACTTGAATACTATTTTTGAAATTTCTTGTTGCAGAACTACGGGAGTGGTCTCAAACGACGCGGCTGGCCGAGAGAAGCTCGACTAGCAAGTTTAAAAGGTAAGTGTTGATAGAAAATTTTTGAAAAATAGGCAAAAAACAGATTTTTTAGGTAAATTTTCCAGATGAAAATTATTTTTACTATGAAACTATGAAAAACTGTTACAGAAGAACTCAAGAGGACCGGAGGAAGCAATTAAGGCAAAAAGAAGTGGCTCAAAAGGTAAGTTGGTGGCGAAAATATCGATGATTTTCTGTATTTGTTGTATACCTTAGGTGGACTTTTAACAAACTTGAATACTATTTTTGAAATTTCTTGTTGCAGAACTACGGGAGTGGTCTCAAACGACGCGGCTGGCCGAGAGAAGCTCAACTAGCAAGTTTAAAAGGTAAGTGTTGATAGAAAATTTTTGAAAAATAGGCAAAAAACAGATTTTTTAGGTAAATTTTCCAGATGAAAATTATTTTTACTATGAAACTATGAAAAACTGTTACAGAAGAACTCAAGAGGACCGGAGGAAGCAATTAAGGCAAAAAGAAGTGGCTCAAAAGGTAAGTTGGTGGCGAAAATATCGATGATTTTCTGTATTTGTTGTATACCTTAGGTGGACTTTTAACAAACTTGAATACTATTTTTGAAATTTCTTGTTGCAGAACTACGGGAGTGGTCTCAAACGACGCGGCTGGCCGAGAGAAGCTCGACTAGCAAGTTTAAAAGGTAAGTGTTGATAGAAAATTTTTGAAAAATAGGCAAAAAACAGATTTTTAGGTAAATTTTCCAGATGAAAATTATTTTTACTATGAAACTATGAAAAACTGTTACAGAAGAACTCAAGAGGACCGGAGGAAGCAATTAAGGCAAAAAGAAGTGGCTCAAAAGGTAAGTTGGTGGCGAAAATATCGATGATTTTCTGTATTTGTTGTATACCTTAGGTGGACTTTTAACAAACTTGAATACTATTTTTGAAATTTCTTGTTGCAGAACTACGGGAGTGGTCTCAAACGACGCGGCTGGCCGAGAGAAGCTCGACTAGCAAGTTTAAAAGGTAAGTGTTGATAGAAAATTTTTGAAAAATAGGCAAAAAACAGATTTTTTAGGTAAATTTTCCAGATGAAAATTATTTTTACTATGAAACTATGAAAAACTGTTACAGAAGAACTCAAGAGGACCGGAGGAAGCAATTAAGGCAAAAAGAAGTGGCTCAAAAGGTAAGTTGGTGGCGAAAATATCGATGATTTTCTGTATTTGTTGTATACCTTAGGTGGACTTTTAACAAACTTGAATACTATTTTTGAAATTTCTTGTTGCAGAACTACGGGAGTGGTCTCAAACGACGCGGCTGGCCGAGAGAAGCTCAACTAGCAAGTTTAAAAGGTAAGTGTTGATAGAAAATTTTTGAAAAATAGGCAAAAAACAGATTTTTTAGGTAAATTTTCCAGATGAAAATTATTTTTACTATGAAACTATGAAAAACTGTTACAGAAGAACTCAAGAGGACCGGAGGAAGCAATTAAGGCAAAAAGAAGTGGCTCAAAAGGTAAGTTGGTGGCGAAAATATCGATGATTTTCTGTATTTGTTGTATACCTTAGGTGGACTTTTAACAAACTTGAATACTATTTTTGAAATTTCTTGTTGCAGAACTACGGGAGTGGTCTCAAACGACGCGGCTGGCCGAGAGAAGCTCGACTAGCAAGTTTAAAAGGTAAGTGTTGATAGAAAATTTTTGAAAAATAGGCAAAAAACAGATTTTTTAGGTAAATTTTCCAGATGAAAATTATTTTTACTATGAAACTATGAAAAACTGTTACAGAAGAACTCAAGAGGACCGGAGGAAGCAATTAAGGCAAAAAGAAGTGGCTCAAAAGGTAAGTTGGTGGCGAAAATATCGATGATTTTCTGTATTTGTTGTATACCTTAGGTGGACTTTTAACAAACTTGAATACTATTTTTGAAATTTCTTGTTGCAGAACTACGGGAGTGGTCTCAAACGACGCGGCTGGCCGAGAGAAGCTCGACTAGCAAGTTTAAAAGGTAAGTGTTGATAGAAAATTTTTGAAAAATAGGCAAAAAACAGATTTTTTAGGTAAATTTTCCAGATGAAAATTATTTTTACTATGAAACTATGAAAAACTGTTACAGAAGAACTCAAGAGGACCGGAGGAAGCAATTAAGGCAAAAAGAAGTGGCTCAAAAGGTAAGTTGGTGGCGAAAATATCGATGATTTTCTGTATTTGTTGTATACCTTAGGTGGACTTTTAACAAACTTGAATACTATTTTTGAAATTTCTTGTTGCAGAACTACGGGAGTGGTCTCAAACGACGCGGCTGGCCGAGAGAAGCTCAACTAGCAAGTTTAAAAGGTAAGTGTTGATAGAAAATTTTTGAAAAATAGGCAAAAAACAGATTTTTTAGGTAAATTTTCCAGATGAAAATTATTTTTACTATGAAACTATGAAAAACTGTTACAGAAGAACTCAAGAGGACCGGAGGAAGCAATTAAGGCAAAAAGAAGTGGCTCAAAAGGTAAGTTGGTGGCGAAAATATCGATGATTTTCTGTATTTGTTGTATACCTTAGGTGGACTTTTAACAAACTTGAATACTATTTTTGAAATTTCTTGTTGCAGAACTACGGGAGTGGTCTCAAACGACGCGGCTGGCCGAGAGAAGCTCGACTAGCAAGTTTAAAAGGTAAGTGTTGATAGAAAATTTTTGAAAAATAGGCAAAAAACAGATTTTTTAGGTAAATTTTCCAGATGAAAATTATTTTTACTATGAAACTATGAAAAACTGTTACAGAAGAACTCAAGAGGACCGGAGGAAGCAATTAAGGCAAAAAGAAGTGGCTCAAAAGGTAAGTTGGTGGCGAAAATATCGATGATTTTCTGTATTTGTTGTATACCTTAGGTGGACTTTTAACAAACTTGAATACTATTTTTGAAATTTCTTGTTGCAGAACTACGGGAGTGGTCTCAAACGACGCGGCTGGCCGAGAGAAGCTCAACTAGCAAGTTTAAAAGGTAAGTGTTGATAGAAAATTTTTGAAAAATAGGCAAAAAACCGATTTTTTAGGTAAATTTTCCAGATGAAAATTATTTTTACTATGAAACTATGAAAAACTGTTACAGAAGAACTCAAGAGGACCGGAGGAAGCAATTAAGGCAAAAAGAAGTGGCTCAAAAGGTAAGTTGGTGGCGAAAATATCGATGATTTTCTGTATTTGTTGTATACCTTAGGTGGACTTTTAACAAACTTGAATACTATTTTTGAAATTTCTTGTTGCAGAACTACGGGAGTGGTCTCAAACGACGCGGCTGGCCGAGAGAAGCTCGACTAGCAAGTTTAAAAGGTAAGTGTTGATAGAAAATTTTTGAAAAATAGGCAAAAAACAGATTTTTTAGGTAAATTTTCCAGATGAAAATTATTTTTACTATGAAACTATGAAAAACTGTTACAGAAGAACTCAAGAGGACCGGAGGAAGCAATTAAGGCAAAAAGAAGTGGCTCAAAAGGTAAGTTGGTGGCGAAAATATCGATGATTTTCTGTATTTGTTGTATACCTTAGGTGGACTTTTAACAAACTTGAATACTATTTTTGAAATTTCTTGTTGCAGAACTACGGGAGTGGTCTCAAACGACGCGGCTGGCCGAGAGAAGCTCAACTAGCAAGTTTAAAAGGTAAGTGTTGATAGAAAATTTTTGAAAAATAGGCAAAAAACAGATTTTTTAGGTAAATTTTCCAGATGAAAATTATTTTTACTATGAAACTATGAAAAACTGTTACAGAAGAACTCAAGAGGACCGGAGGAAGCAATTAAGGCAAAAAGAAGTGGCTCAAAAGGTAAGTTGGTGGCGAAAATATCGATGATTTTCTGTATTTGTTGTATACCTTAGGTGGACTTTTAACAAACTTGAATACTATTTTTGAAATTTCTTGTTGCAGAACTACGGGAGTGGTCTCAAACGACGCGGCTGGCCGAGAGAAGCTCGACTAGCAAGTTTAAAAGGTAAGTGTTGATAGAAAATTTTTGAAAAATAGGCAAAAAACAGATTTTTTAGGTAAATTTTCCAGATGAAAATTATTTTTACTATGAAACTATGAAAAACTGTTACAGAAGAACTCAAGAGGACCGGAGGAAGCAATTAAGGCAAAAAGAAGTGGCTCAAAAGGTAAGTTGGTGGCGAAAATATCGATGATTTTCTGTATTTGTTGTATACCTTAGGTGGACTTTTAACAAACTTGAATACTATTTTTGAAATTTCTTGTTGCAGAACTACGGGAGTGGTCTCAAACGACGCGGCTGGCCGAGAGAAGCTCAACTAGCAAGTTTAAAAGGTAAGTGTTGATAGAAAATTTTTGAAAAATAGGCAAAAAACAGATTTTTTAGGTAAATTTTCCAGATGAAAATTATTTTTACTATGAAACTATGAAAAACTGTTACAGAAGAACTCAAGAGGACCGGAGGAAGCAATTAAGGCAAAAAGAAGTGGCTCAAAAGGTAAGTTGGTGGCGAAAATATCGATGATTTTCTGTATTTGTTGTATACCTTAGGTGGACTTTTAACAAACTTGAATACTATTTTTGAAATTTCTTGTTGCAGAACTACGGGAGTGGTCTCAAACGACGCGGCTGGCCGAGAGAAGCTCGACTAGCAAGTTTAAAAGGTAAGTGTTGATAGAAAATTTTTGAAAAATAGGCAAAAAACAGATTTTTTAGGTAAATTTTCCAGATGAAAATTATTTTTACTATGAAACTATGAAAAACTGTTACAGAAGAACTCAAGAGGACCGGAGGAAGCAATTAAGGCAAAAAGAAGTGGCTCAAAAGGTAAGTTGGTGGCGAAAATATCGATGATTTTCTGTATTTGTTGTATACCTTAGGTGGACTTTTAACAAACTTGAATACTATTTTTGAAATTTCTTGTTGCAGAACTACGGGAGTGGTCTCAAACGACGCGGCTGGCCGAGAGAAGCTCAACTAGCAAGTTTAAAAGGTAAGTGTTGATAGAAAATTTTTGAAAAATAGGCAAAAAACAGATTTTTTAGGTAAATTTTCCAGATGAAAATTATTTTTACTATGAAACTATGAAAAACTGTTACAGAAGAACTCAAGAGGACCGGAGGAAGCAATTAAGGCAAAAAGAAGTGGCTCAAAAGGTAAGTTGGTGGCGAAAATATCGATGATTTTCTGTATTTGTTGTATACCTTAGGTGGACTTTTAACAAACTTGAATACTATTTTTGAAATTTCTTGTTGCAGAACTACGGGAGTGGTCTCAAACGACGCGGCTGGCCGAGAGAAGCTCGACTAGCAAGTTTAAAAGGTAAGTGTTGATAGAAAATTTTTGAAAAATAGGCAAAAAACAGATTTTTTAGGTAAATTTTCCAGATGAAAATTATTTTTACTATGAAACTATGAAAAACTGTTACAGAAGAACTCAAGAGGACCGGAGGAAGCAATTAAGGCAAAAAGAAGTGGCTCAAAAGGTAAGTTGGTGGCGAAAATATCGATGATTTTCTGTATTTGTTGTATACCTTAGGTGGACTTTTAACAAACTTGAATACTATTTTTGAAATTTCTTGTTGCAGAACTACGGGAGTGGTCTCAAACGACGCGGCTGGCCGAGAGAAGCTCAACTAGCAAGTTTAAAAGGTAAGTGTTGATAGAAAATTTTTGAAAAATAGGCAAAAAACAGATTTTTTAGGTAAATTTTCCAGATGAAAATTATTTTTACTATGAAACTATGAAAAACTGTTACAGAAGAACTCAAGAGGACCGGAGGAAGCAATTAAGGCAAAAAGAAGTGGCTCAAAAGGTAAGTTGGTGGCGAAAATATCGATGATTTTCTGTATTTGTTGTATACCTTAGGTGGACTTTTAACAAACTTGAATACTATTTTTGAAATTTCTTGTTGCAGAACTACGGGAGTGGTCTCAAACGACGCGGCTGGCCGAGAGAAGCTCGACTAGCAAGTTTAAAAGGTAAGTGTTGATAGAAAATTTTTGAAAAATAGGCAAAAAACAGATTTTTTAGGTAAATTTTCCAGATGAAAATTATTTTTACTATGAAACTATGAAAAACTGTTACAGAAGAACTCAAGAGGACCGGAGGAAGCAATTAAGGCAAAAAGAAGTGGCTCAAAAGGTAAGTTGGTGGCGAAAATATCGATGATTTTCTGTATTTGTTGTATACCTTAGGTGGACTTTTAACAAACTTGAATACTATTTTTGAAATTTCTTGTTGCAGAACTACGGGAGTGGTCTCAAACGACGCGGCTGGCCGAGAGAAGCTCAACTAGCAAGTTTAAAAGGTAAGTGTTGATAGAAAATTTTTGAAAAATAGGCAAAAAACAGATTTTTTAGGTAAATTTTCCAGATGAAAATTATTTTTACTATGAAACTATGAAAAACTGTTACAGAAGAACTCAAGAGGACCGGAGGAAGCAATTAAGGCAAAAAGAAGTGGCTCAAAAGGTAAGTTGGTGGCGAAAATATCGATGATTTTCTGTATTTGTTGTATACCTTAGGTGGACTTTTAACAAACTTGAATACTATTTTTGAAATTTCTTGTTGCAGAACTACGGGAGTGGTCTCAAACGACGCGGCTGGCCGAGAGAAGCTCGACTAGCAAGTTTAAAAGGTAAGTGTTGATAGAAAATTTTTGAAAAATAGGCAAAAAACAGATTTTTAGGTAAATTTTCCAGATGAAAATTATTTTTACTATGAAACTATGAAAAACTGTTACAGAAGAACTCAAGAGGACCGGAGGAAGCAATTAAGGCAAAAAGAAGTGGCTCAAAAGGTAAGTTGGTGGCGAAAATATCGATGATTTTCTGTATTTGTTGTATACCTTAGGTGGACTTTTAACAAACTTGAATACTATTTTTGAAATTTCTTGTTGCAGAACTACGGGAGTGGTCTCAAACGACGCGGCTGGCCGAGAGAAGCTCGACTAGCAAGTTTAAAAGGTAAGTGTTGATAGAAAATTTTTGAAAAATAGGCAAAAAACAGATTTTTTAGGTAAATTTTCCAGATGAAAATTATTTTTACTATGAAACTATGAAAAACTGTTACAGAAGAACTCAAGAGGACCGGAGGAAGCAATTAAGGCAAAAAGAAGTGGCTCAAAAGGTAAGTTGGTGGCGAAAATATCGATGATTTTCTGTATTTGTTGTATACCTTAGGTGGACTTTTAACAAACTTGAATACTATTTTTGAAATTTCTTGTTGCAGAACTACGGGAGTGGTCTCAAACGACGCGGCTGGCCGAGAGAAGCTCAACTAGCAAGTTTAAAAGGTAAGTGTTGATAGAAAATTTTTGAAAAATAGGCAAAAAACAGATTTTTTAGGTAAATTTTCCAGATGAAAATTATTTTTACTATGAAACTATGAAAAACTGTTACAGAAGAACTCAAGAGGACCGGAGGAAGCAATTAAGGCAAAAAGAAGTGGCTCAAAAGGTAAGTTGGTGGCGAAAATATCGATGATTTTCTGTATTTGTTGTATACCTTAGGTGGACTTTTAACAAACTTGAATACTATTTTTGAAATTTCTTGTTGCAGAACTACGGGAGTGGTCTCAAACGACGCGGCTGGCCGAGAGAAGCTCGACTAGCAAGTTTAAAAGGTAAGTGTTGATAGAAAATTTTTGAAAAATAGGCAAAAAACAGATTTTTTAGGTAAATTTTCCAGATGAAAATTATTTTTACTATGAAACTATGAAAAACTGTTACAGAAGAACTCAAGAGGACCGGAGGAAGCAATTAAGGCAAAAAGAAGTGGCTCAAAAGGTAAGTTGGTGGCGAAAATATCGATGATTTTCTGTATTTGTTGTATACCTTAGGTGGACTTTTAACAAACTTGAATACTATTTTTGAAATTTCTTGTTGCAGAACTACGGGAGTGGTCTCAAACGACGCGGCTGGCCGAGAGAAGCTCAACTAGCAAGTTTAAAAGGTAAGTGTTGATAGAAAATTTTTGAAAAATAGGCAAAAAACAGATTTTTTAGGTAAATTTTCCAGATGAAAATTATTTTTACTATGAAACTATGAAAAACTGTTACAGAAGAACTCAAGAGGACCGGAGGAAGCAATTAAGGCAAAAAGAAGTGGCTCAAAAGGTAAGTTGGTGGCGAAAATATCGATGATTTTCTGTATTTGTTGTATACCTTAGGTGGACTTTTAACAAACTTGAATACTATTTTTGAAATTTCTTGTTGCAGAACTACGGGAGTGGTCTCAAACGACGCGGCTGGCCGAGAGAAGCTCGACTAGCAAGTTTAAAAGGTAAGTGTTGATAGAAAATTTTTGAAAAATAGGCAAAAAACAGATTTTTAGGTAAATTTTCCAGATGAAAATTATTTTTACTATGAAACTATGAAAAACTGTTACAGAAGAACTCAAGAGGACCGGAGGAAGCAATTAAGGCAAAAAGAAGTGGCTCAAAAGGTAAGTTGGTGGCGAAAATATCGATGATTTTCTGTATTTGTTGTATACCTTAGGTGGACTTTTAACAAACTTGAATACTATTTTTGAAATTTCTTGTTGCAGAACTACGGGAGTGGTCTCAAACGACGCGGCTGGCCGAGAGAAGCTCGACTAGCAAGTTTAAAAGGTAAGTGTTGATAGAAAATTTTTGAAAAATAGGCAAAAAACAGATTTTTTAGGTAAATTTTCCAGATGAAAATTATTTTTACTATGAAACTATGAAAAACTGTTACAGAAGAACTCAAGAGGACCGGAGGAAGCAATTAAGGCAAAAAGAAGTGGCTCAAAAGGTAAGTTGGTGGCGAAAATATCGATGATTTTCTGTATTTGTTGTATACCTTAGGTGGACTTTTAACAAACTTGAATACTATTTTTGAAATTTCTTGTTGCAGAACTACGGGAGTGGTCTCAAACGACGCGGCTGGCCGAGAGAAGCTCAACTAGCAAGTTTAAAAGGTAAGTGTTGATAGAAAATTTTTGAAAAATAGGCAAAAAACAGATTTTTTAGGTAAATTTTCCAGATGAAAATTATTTTTACTATGAAACTATGAAAAACTGTTACAGAAGAACTCAAGAGGACCGGAGGAAGCAATTAAGGCAAAAAGAAGTGGCTCAAAAGGTAAGTTGGTGGCGAAAATATCGATGATTTTCTGTATTTGTTGTATACCTTAGGTGGACTTTTAACAAACTTGAATACTATTTTTGAAATTTCTTGTTGCAGAACTACGGGAGTGGTCTCAAACGACGCGGCTGGCCGAGAGAAGCTCGACTAGCAAGTTTAAAAGGTAAGTGTTGATAGAAAATTTTTGAAAAATAGGCAAAAAACAGATTTTTTAGGTAAATTTTCCAGATGAAAATTATTTTTACTATGAAACTATGAAAAACTGTTACAGAAGAACTCAAGAGGACCGGAGGAAGCAATTAAGGCAAAAAGAAGTGGCTCAAAAGGTAAGTTGGTGGCGAAAATATCGATGATTTTCTGTATTTGTTGTATACCTTAGGTGGACTTTTAACAAACTTGAATACTATTTTTGAAATTTCTTGTTGCAGAACTACGGGAGTGGTCTCAAACGACGCGGCTGGCCGAGAGAAGCTCGACTAGCAAGTTTAAAAGGTAAGTGTTGATAGAAAATTTTTGAAAAATAGGCAAAAAACAGATTTTTTAGGTAAATTTTCCAGATGAAAATTATTTTTACTATGAAACTATGAAAAACTGTTACAGAAGAACTCAAGAGGACCGGAGGAAGCAATTAAGGCAAAAAGAAGTGGCTCAAAAGGTAAGTTGGTGGCGAAAATATCGATGATTTTCTGTATTTGTTGTATACCTTAGGTGGACTTTTAACAAACTTGAATACTATTTTTGAAATTTCTTGTTGCAGAACTACGGGAGTGGTCTCAAACGACGCGGCTGGCCGAGAGAAGCTCAACTAGCAAGTTTAAAAGGTAAGTGTTGATAGAAAATTTTTGAAAAATAGGCAAAAAACAGATTTTTTAGGTAAATTTTCCAGATGAAAATTATTTTTACTATGAAACTATGAAAAACTGTTACAGAAGAACTCAAGAGGACCGGAGGAAGCAATTAAGGCAAAAAGAAGTGGCTCAAAAGGTAAGTTGGTGGCGAAAATATCGATGATTTTCTGTATTTGTTGTATACCTTAGGTGGACTTTTAACAAACTTGAATACTATTTTTGAAATTTCTTGTTGCAGAACTACGGGAGTGGTCTCAAACGACGCGGCTGGCCGAGAGAAGCTCGACTAGCAAGTTTAAAAGGTAAGTGTTGATAGAAAATTTTTGAAAAATAGGCAAAAAACAGATTTTTTAGGTAAATTTTCCAGATGAAAATTATTTTTACTATGAAACTATGAAAAACTGTTACAGAAGAACTCAAGAGGACCGGAGGAAGCAATTAAGGCAAAAAGAAGTGGCTCAAAAGGTAAGTTGGTGGCGAAAATATCGATGATTTTCTGTATTTGTTGTATACCTTAGGTGGACTTTTAACAAACTTGAATACTATTTTTGAAATTTCTTGTTGCAGAACTACGGGAGTGGTCTCAAACGACGCGGCTGGCCGAGAGAAGCTCGACTAGCAAGTTTAAAAGGTAAGTGTTGATAGAAAATTTTTGAAAAATAGGCAAAAAACAGATTTTTAGGTAAATTTTCCAGATGAAAATTATTTTTACTATGAAACTATGAAAAACTGTTACAGAAGAACTCAAGAGGACCGGAGGAAGCAATTAAGGCAAAAAGAAGTGGCTCAAAAGGTAAGTTGGTGGCGAAAATATCGATGATTTTCTGTATTTGTTGTATACCTTAGGTGGACTTTTAACAAACTTGAATACTATTTTTGAAATTTCTTGTTGCAGAACTACGGGAGTGGTCTCAAACGACGCGGCTGGCCGAGAGAAGCTCGACTAGCAAGTTTAAAAGGTAAGTGTTGATAGAAAATTTTTGAAAAATAGGCAAAAAACAGATTTTTAGGTAAATTTTCCAGATGAAAATTATTTTTACTATGAAACTATGAAAAACTGTTACAGAAGAACTCAAGAGGACCGGAGGAAGCAATTAAGGCAAAAAGAAGTGGCTCAAAAGGTAAGTTGGTGGCGAAAATATCGATGATTTTCTGTATTTGTTGTATACCTTAGGTGGACTTTTAACAAACTTGAATACTATTTTTGAAATTTCTTGTTGCAGAACTACGGGAGTGGTCTCAAACGACGCGGCTGGCCGAGAGAAGCTCGACTAGCAAGTTTAAAAGGTAAGTGTTGATAGAAAATTTTTGAAAAATAGGCAAAAAACAGATTTTTTAGGTAAATTTTCCAGATGAAAATTATTTTTACTATGAAACTATGAAAAACTGTTACAGAAGAACTCAAGAGGACCGGAGGAAGCAATTAAGGCAAAAAGAAGTGGCTCAAAAGGTAAGTTGGTGGCGAAAATATCGATGATTTTCTGTATTTGTTGTATACCTTAGGTGGACTTTTAACAAACTTGAATACTATTTTTGAAATTTCTTGTTGCAGAACTACGGGAGTGGTCTCAAACGACGCGGCTGGCCGAGAGAAGCTCAACTAGCAAGTTTAAAAGGTAAGTGTTGATAGAAAATTTTTGAAAAATAGGCAAAAAACAGATTTTTTAGGTAAATTTTCCAGATGAAAATTATTTTTACTATGAAACTATGAAAAACTGTTACAGAAGAACTCAAGAGGACCGGAGGAAGCAATTAAGGCAAAAAGAAGTGGCTCAAAAGGTAAGTTGGTGGCGAAAATATCGATGATTTTCTGTATTTGTTGTATACCTTAGGTGGACTTTTAACAAACTTGAATACTATTTTTGAAATTTCTTGTTGCAGAACTACGGGAGTGGTCTCAAACGACGCGGCTGGCCGAGAGAAGCTCGACTAGCAAGTTTAAAAGGTAAGTGTTGATAGAAAATTTTTGAAAAATAGGCAAAAAACAGATTTTTTAGGTAAATTTTCCAGATGAAAATTATTTTTACTATGAAACTATGAAAAACTGTTACAGAAGAACTCAAGAGGACCGGAGGAAGCAATTAAGGCAAAAAGAAGTGGCTCAAAAGGTAAGTTGGTGGCGAAAATATCGATGATTTTCTGTATTTGTTGTATACCTTAGGTGGACTTTTAACAAACTTGAATACTATTTTTGAAATTTCTTGTTGCAGAACTACGGGAGTGGTCTCAAACGACGCGGCTGGCCGAGAGAAGCTCGACTAGCAAGTTTAAAAGGTAAGTGTTGATAGAAAATTTTTGAAAAATAGGCAAAAAACAGATTTTTTAGGTAAATTTTCCAGATGAAAATTATTTTTACTATGAAACTATGAAAAACTGTTACAGAAGAACTCAAGAGGACCGGAGGAAGCAATTAAGGCAAAAAGAAGTGGCTCAAAAGGTAAGTTGGTGGCGAAAATATCGATGATTTTCTGTATTTGTTGTATACCTTAGGTGGACTTTTAACAAACTTGAATACTATTTTTGAAATTTCTTGTTGCAGAACTACGGGAGTGGTCTCAAACGACGCGGCTGGCCGAGAGAAGCTCAACTAGCAAGTTTAAAAGGTAAGTGTTGATAGAAAATTTTTGAAAAATAGGCAAAAAACAGATTTTTTAGGTAAATTTTCCAGATGAAAATTATTTTTACTATGAAACTATGAAAAACTGTTACAGAAGAACTCAAGAGGACCGGAGGAAGCAATTAAGGCAAAAAGAAGTGGCTCAAAAGGTAAGTTGGTGGCGAAAATATCGATGATTTTCTGTATTTGTTGTATACCTTAGGTCGCCGAAGACGTGGCGGGCGGCGTCTGGCCTTCGCGGGCCGGATGCCGCCCTAAACGGGGGACCTGTGGGCGGTGGATCGGGGGATTCGCCGCCGACGTTAAGGGTCCCGTGCTGGAGGCGCCCAAGTATTCCTGGGTGCCTCAGCGGAGGTGAGGCGGGGCTTGGCTGTATTTCATGTGCCAAGCCCCGCCCCAAAGAGGAGGGCTCCCTGAGATAGGGAGCGGGCCGTTGGCGGGGCACGCGGTGAAGATTATTTGATCCCGCAGCCCCGCCATGTGGCGGAGAAGGAATACGGTGGGGTTTTAGTGAGTAAGAGTCTCACATAACCCGGGCGCTTCCCCCGAAGTGTCCGGGTATCCATGAGGATTTCCCCACCTTAAAAAAAAAAAAAAAAAAAAAAAAAAAAAAAAAAAAAAAAAAAAAAAAAAAAAAAAAAAAGGTTAGGTTAGGTTAGGTTAGGTTAGGTTAGGTTGAAGTCTCTATTTTGGTGGTTTTTTGAGTGCCCTGGGTTTTTATTCTATTCACTGACTTTTCGCGCGCTTACCTATTGATTGATCCATCTAAACCTGCTGACTTTGCTTGCCGACTGGCTTTTCCGATTTTCTTTCTGATTTGGCTATTCTTTGTTTGGTTGTGTTTGTTATTTGTTAAGTTTTTACGTGTTGTTGCTGTCTTGGAGCGCCCTTTTCGGGGTCGCTGCGTGGCGGCAGCAGCCGTTGTTCTTTTTGCTTGTTTTTGTTTCTGCCGGACATTGCGTCCGGTAGTTATTCGTGTTTTTCGTTTTGTTTTTGCCTCTTTTTTGTGTCAATTTATTGGCACAAAAAAGAGGTAATTTGTTGTTGGTCCCTTTTTGTGGGGACAACCCCTACGACGATAGTAGGTGGATTGGTGGACGACAGACTTCATCCTCCTTCGTTTGGACCCTCTCTCGCGCGTCTGCGACCGCGGGAAGTGGGTAAAAAGGAGGATCCTAAAACTTGGGGAAAGTGGAAATTGCTATTCTGAACATTCAGGGGCAATTTCCACTTTCCATACAATAAATTAAATCCGACACACCCTTGGCCGTTTTTATTTGCCAAATTATTTTGGTAAATAACTACGGTCTGGGTGGTCGGATTTAATCCAAGTGTGGTGTGGCTGTTGGCGGGGCCGTAATGGCCACGTCAGGTGAGGAGTGGGGCAACTACGGTTCCCACTCCGAGTCCGAGGAGGAGGACCTCACATTGGGGGCCCGCCGGGCGACCCCTCAACCCCTGAAAAGGGGTCATAGGGACGAGGAGGATGACCCCAGACCAGAGCTGGGGCCAAAAGTTAGCACGGCCCGTAGGGGGAAGCCTAAGGCTCGAACCTATGGGCCGGCTAAGACGATGGCCGGGGGACGGGAGACTGAGGCTTTGTCCTCGGACGCCGATGCTCCTGCTCGGTCCGAGGGGGGGAAGAGCCCCCCTCCGCGCGCGGCTGCCTCCCTCCCGCTGGAGGGTGGCCCTTCGGTGGACCCAATCGAGGCATCCCGAGAGGCGGCATTTTTCATCGCTGACGGGCTGCGGTCGGCCAAGTTGGGGGGCGAGCTGCGTAAGCAGCTCGACGGGGCGTGCTGGACGATCTTGAGCTCCATGGGGGAGCTCAAGACCGCCCGGCAACAAAACGAGGAGAGCCGCGCATGGAGGGCGGAGAGGGCAAGGTTGCTTGAGGCCCTTGCCAACTGCGCTAAGGAGGTGAAGGCCCTCCGAAAGGCCGCTTCGGAGAGGGGGGCCCCGGCCCCACCAGTTGTGGAGGTGACCCCGCCGGTTCTGGCTGCCGGGGTCCCCCCGCCGCCCGCGGCGGTGGATTTGATGGCGGCGCTGGAGGAGGTGAAGCGGAGCTTGCTGATCTCAGTGGGCAATCTAGTAGATGCCCGCCTCGAGGAGATCAGCAGCCGTCTCCCTCCAGCGCCGACAAGCCGCCCGCCGCTCGCGGCGGACAAAAAGAAGGGGGCCCCATCGGCCCGGACGGCCGAAGTTGCCGCGGAGCCGGAGTTCTCCGGGGCAAGGCTCGGGGACGGGAGGCCAAAAAAGGCCTCCAAAAAGACGACGGCTCCCCCGGCGAGGACTTCGGCCCCTGCTGGGTCTGCCTCGGCGACCGGCCCCCCCCCGGTATCGAAGACGGCACCTGGCCCCTCGGCGGAGGTGGAGCCTGAAGGCGAAACCTTCGCCGAGGTTGTGCGCAGGAAGAAGGGGAGGGGGAGGGGGAAGGCTACGGACCCCCCCCCACCCCCTCCGCCCTCCAAAAAGAAGACGGCGCAAAAGCCGAAGGCCCCCCCGGCCCTTAAGTCGCAGGCGGTGGTGGTCACTTTGCGAAGTGACGTCACCACCGCCACCACGTTGCAGGCCACAATGGCCAAAGCCATTGGCGGCATAAAATTGGAAGAAGTGGGCCTGCAACATGTGAGGGTCCGCACCTCGGCGACAGGGGGCCGAGTCATTGAGGTCCCCGGTGCGGATAGTGGTGGGGCGGCTGACAGCCTAGCGGAAAGGCTGAGGGCAATCGTCGGTGACGTTGCCCTCATCAGCCGCCCCGTCAAAATGGCCGTTGTCCAGGTCGTCGGCTTAGATGAGTCGGCGACTAAGGAGACCCTGGCGGCGGCCGTCGCAAGGGCTGGGGGGTGCGCCGAGGCGCAAGTGAGGGTGGGGGGCATCCGCCCCACGTACGAGGGCAAGATGGTTGCCCTCGTACAAATGCCGGTGGGGACCGCGAGGGTCCTCCTAGAGAGTGGTCGGATCTCGGTGGGCTGGGCGTCCGCCGGGGTCATTCCCGTCGGCCCGACGCCCATGCGCTGCTTCAAGTGCATGGGCGTCGGGCACTCGAGGGTACTGTGCCCTTCGAGCGTGGACCGGAGCACTATGTGCTACCGGTGCGGCTCGGAGGGACACAAGTCGGCGGAATGCCGGGAGGAAAAGGCGTGGTGTGCTGTTTGCAGCCACGCTGGACTCCCGGCAGACCACATCATGGGGGGACGGAAGTGTTCCCCACCGGAGATAAGGGGCAGGGGGGTGGGGTCTCGGCCCGCTCGCCCCACCCTGCCCCTCCCTGTTGAGGGAAGTAGCCGCATGGACGTCTAGATGCCAGACGGGCATCTGGACGTCCTGCGGTTGGACCGCGGAGCGGGTGCGCGAGGAGGTTGCCTTGCGTGCCCCCTCCGGCCAGACGGCAGGGTTGGGGAGGCGGCGGTTGTCGCCAGACCCAACCCACAGTGGCTTAGGGCGGAGGATGGGAGTCCTCCGTCCACTATTAAGCCACTTCTTGCGGTCCAAGGGGGTGGCCAAGCGTGCGCGGCCACCTCCCTTAGCGGGAAGCCCCGGCAACGGTGTTGTCGGGGCGCCGCCGGTTGGGCATCGTGGGCAATGCTAACGCAGGTACCACGGTGCCCTACACAACCCGGCAAGGCGTTGCACGCCCAGGTGGTTTTTAGTGGGTAGCACATCCCTCTCCTCCTCGGTCGAGGAGGGAAGAGAGGATGTGTAGTCCCACATAACCCTCCGCCGCACTCCCATGCGTTGCGGGGGGTATGCGTAATGCATTTTCCACCTGGTCAAAAAAAAAAAAAAAAAAAAAAAAAAAAAAAAAAAAAAAAAAAAAAAAAAAAAAGGTTAGGTTAGGTTAGGTTAGGTTAGGTTAGGTTAGGTTAGGTTGGTGCCGTTGCACGGCAGCAGCTGCCGTACTGTTTGGTTGTTTGTTTCGTTGTTGTCGGACGTTGCGTTCGGCAGTTTTGGTGTTTTTTGTTTTTGTTTTGTACCTCTTTTTTGTGTCAGTTTTTGACACAAAAAAGAGGTATTTTTGTGTTGGTCCCATTTTGTGGGGATAGCCCCTACAGCTTCTGCAGGGGTGTTGGCGGATAGGGGGCCTCTCCCCCTTTCGTTTGATACCTGTTTCACCCACAACCGACCTTCGGAAGTGGGTGAAAAGAGGTATTTGGTTGGTAGAGGAATAGCATTTTTGCTATTCCTCTTCATCAGGGGCTTTTAAAAAATCCCATACATTATTTTAAATCCGGCACACCCTTGGCCGTTTTTATTTACCAATATTTTTGGTGAATATCTTCGGTTTGGGTGGCCGGATTTGGGATAAGTGTGGGGTTTTGCTTGACGGGGCCAATATGGCCACGTCTGGGGAAAAGAGCGGATGGATCGTCCATGACGGTTCATCCGACTCGGACCTCGACGCGGACCTATACGAGGACTTTGGCGAGGACTACGGGGTAGTCACTCCTTCCCAGCCCCTGAAAAGGGGACGGGATGAGGAGGGTGACCCTGGTCCGGAATTGGGGCCCAAAATTAGCTCGGCCCGAAGAGGTAAGGCGAAGGTGCACCTTACCTATGGGCCGGCGAAGTCGGTGGGCGGGGGGGGAAGGGGCCCCTCTCCGCACGTTGAGGACATGGGCGTCCCACCGGGGCCGCACCATTTGGCGGTTCCGCTTGGGGTCACCCGGGCGGCGGTCTACCGCATCGTAGACGGGGTGCAGAGGTCGGCAAACCTGAAAGAGGAGACTGTCGACCTCTTCAAGGAGGCGGTCCGGACGATCCTCGAATCCTTGCGGGAGATCGAGGCGTCCGAACCCTACGAGGGGGAAGTCCGCGTCCTACGCGCGGACAACAAGAGGGTCCGCGACCAGTGCTGTCGCTTAATAGAGGAGAAGACGGCCCTCCGCGAGGCCCTCTTGGGGAGAAAGGTGACAGACTCCCCTCCCCCTTCCCCCCCCCCTCCTATCGCCGAAGCCTCCCCGGCCCCGTCGACTGAGGCCCCCCCGGCCCCGCTAGTCGCCCAGGCTCCCCCGCCTGCGGATTTGGCGTCCTTGCTGGAGGGTATGAAGCGGGATCTGCTGGTCTCGGTGGGCAACCTGGTGGATGCCCGCTTGGCCGAGATCAGCAGCCGCCTCCCTCCGGCGTCAATTATCCGCCCCGCACTCGCGGCGGATAATAAGGAGAAGGCCCCACCGGCCCTGTCGAAAGAAGTGGCCCCGGAAGAAACCGGGGCCAGACTTGGAGATGGGAGGCCCAAAAAGGCCTCCAAAAAGGCCGGCCCTCCACCAGCGTTGGAGACCTCACCTGGCCCCTCGGCGGAGGTGCAGCCAGAGGGCGGCACCTTCGCCGATGTGGTGAGAAGGAAGAAGGGGAAGGGTAAGGCTAAGGCTTCCCCCCCAACCCCTCCCCCCCAAAAGAAGACGGCTACCAAGCCAAAGGCCCCCTCGGCCCCAAAGACGACGGCGGTGGTGATAAACCTGCGGAAGGACATCACCACCGCCACCACGCTGCAGGCCACTATGGTGAAAGCCATAAACGGCATAAACCTGACGGAAGTGGGCCTGCAGCACGTGAAGGTCCGCAACTCGGCGACCGGGGGCCGAGTCATTGAGGTCCCCGGGGCAGATAGCGGAGGGGCGGCTGACGGCCTTGCGGAGAGGCTGAGGGCAATCGTCGGTGACGTTGCCCTCATCAGCCGCCCCACTAAGATGGCCGCTGTCCAGGTCTCCGGCCTGGACGATTCGGCGACGAAGGAGACCCTGGCGGCGGCTGTCGCAAGGGCCGGGGGGTGCGCCGAGGCGCAGGTGCGGGTGGGGGGTATACGCCCCACGTACGAGGGCACAAATATTGCCCTCGTACAATGTCCGGTGGGGGTGGCAAGAGCCCTCATTATTGGTGGTCGGATCCCGGTGGGCTGGGTGTCCGCCGGGGTCAGCCCCGTTGGTCCGTCGCCCATGCGCTGTTTTAGGTGCATGGGTGTCGGACACTCGCGGGCGTTGTGCCCCTCAAATGTCGACCGGAGCACGGTGTGCTACCGGTGCGGCTCGGAGGGGCACAAGTCGGTAGATTGTCGGGAGGAGAAAGCGTGGTGTGCAGTTTGCCACCACGCCAAACTCCCGGCAGACCACATAATGGGGGGCTTGAGATGCTCCCCACCGGAGGTAAGGGGCAGGGGGGTGGGGTCGCGGCCCGCGCGCCCCATGCCCCCCCCTGTTGAGGGAAGTACCCGCATGGACGTCTAGATGCCAGACGGGCATCTGGACGTCCTGCGGACGGACCGCGGAGCGGGTGCGCGAGGAGGTTGCCTCGCGCGCCCCCTCCGGCCAGACGGCTCGGGTTGGGGAAGGCGGCGGTTGTCGCCGGACCCAACCCATAGTGGCTTCGGGCGGAGGATGGGAGTCCTCCGCTCGCGGAGAAGCCACATCTTGCGGTCCAGGGGGGTGGCCAAGCGTGCGCGGCCACCTCCTCTAGCGGGAAGCCCCGGTCAACGGTGTTGCCGGGGCGCCGCCGGTTGGGCATCGTGGGCAATGCTAACGCAGGTACCACGGTGCCCTACAAAAACCCGGCTTGGCGTGCACGCCCAGGTGGTTTTTAGTGGGTAGCACTCCCTCTCCTCCTCGGTCGAGGAGGAAGAAGGGAGATGTAGTCCCACATAACCCTCTGCCGCACTCCCATGCGCGCGGGGGGTATGCGTAATGCATTTTCCACCTGGTCAAAAAAAAAAAAAAAAAAAAAAAAAAAAAAAAAAAAAAAAAAAAAAAAAAAAAAAAAGGTTAGGTTAGGTTAGGTTAGGTTAGGTTAGGTTAGGTTAGGTTAGGTTAGGTTAGGTTAGGTTAGGTTCCCCCCCGACGTGTTGCCACCTTGCCGTGGTGGGGGGGCTTGCGTGTCTCGATGATCCCCAAGGCTATACCGGACAGGGCCACCCATACCGGGCAGGCTTGGGGTGAGGGATCTGACGAAGAGCAACACACTCCCTTCCTTATCCTTTCCTTCTTTCCACTTCCCATCCCTAAAGGGCGG
Organism: Tetheella fluctuosa; assembly: GCA_951216915.1. Lineage (NCBI taxonomy): Eukaryota > Metazoa > Arthropoda > Insecta > Lepidoptera > Drepanidae > Tetheella > Tetheella fluctuosa. Next base: position 14,605,191 of record OX578218.1, read on the forward strand.
TTCTGCTCCGACCCACCATCCTTTCCCTTTCTTTCCCCTTTCCTTGTTATTCCGACGCGGAGGGAGCGGCGGGTCTGGTGTGTACTTACACTACCACCAGACACGGCCTTTTTCAAGGCCACCGTCGGTCAACCCGCTCTTCAAAGATGGCAGGAGGCCTATGTTGAGCGGGGGGCCTTGCCTTTACCGGCTGGGCCTGCGAGGAAGAAAACCTCAATAAAAAATTACCCCAACCCTAAGTGGCGGCGCGCCGCGAGAGGGTGAGTGGCAGCAGGGAGTGCTGCTCCTAGCGCGTTCCCCGCGTTGGCACCGGCCGACACCAATAGCGGGTTACGCGAGGCTTGCTCAGGTGCAGGGGCACCGCCTGAGTCGACAGTTTATCCCCAATACTCGTGGGAACAGATATGGAAATGAACAACAAACAAAACCAAACCAAAAACATTGATGATATAGAGGAGAGGAGTAGGTCCGAGATCTCGGATACGGACTCTGTAATGAGTGCAGTGAGCACTCAAAGTAGAGACACGCAGTCCAAATCTTACCGAAAGCGTAGGCATACCGAAAAGGAGGACATAACATCCGTGGTGGAGTCTGCCACTGGTAGTGAAAAAGAAGGAGGTGCTGAGAAGCTTGCCAAGAAGGAGAAACGTGGCAGAGGAAGGCCACCCACAACTGGCGAATATGTGGGTCAACACAAGGCCAGGAAGGAATTGGAGGCCGCCAAACGGGCGAGCACGCTCGAAGTTAGGATCGCCGAAGCTGATAGGCTAGCTGCCGAATTAGCTAGGAGCGAGACTAGCAGCCGAGTCTCTCGCGCAGAATCGCGTGACTCGTTGAGGCTGGACGCTGACGAATTGCCTGCAGAGGGCTTGAAGAAAAGACTCGAGGAGTCTTTTGCAGACATTAGGGAAGTGTCTAGGGTCTCAAAAGGCCTTAAAGGGAACTACCAAAAAATGCTGAAAAAGGCGTTAGCTAGCATAGGAGATGTTACCCAAGAGCTTTTACAACGGACGGCATCTGACGAGGTGCGTCGCCTACAAATAGAGAACGCCCGTTTAAAGAGACAGATGGACGACCTTAAACAAGAGCTGGACTGTATCCGGTCTATGGTGGTCGGAACCAAAGAAACGAGTCCGCAGGTAAACCCTGTGGCCACTAAGCCAGCTGAGATGGACCTCGCACAGATCTTTAGGGAGGAGATTGGTAAGGTCCTTCAAAGGGTGCAGTTTCTGGAGGGCAAGATCCTCCGTCCACCCTTAGCGTCTAGTGAGAAACAGACGTCAACAGCAGCACCACCAGAGTCAGCGCCTACTTACGCTAGTATGACAGCAGCGTCGGTAGCTTCTGCTTCAACGTCGCGGATATCCTCCTCAGCGGCAGAGCTGGCTTCCACGTCTGAGAAATCTTCAAAAACCCAGAGGAGGAAAAAGACGAAGAAGAGCGCCAACAAAGGCCCGGAATCGGATACCCCGCTGACTCAAGCGACCCCACCGAAGGAGGGAGATTGGCAAGAGGTTGGCGCCAATAAAAAGGAAAAGATGGCTTCTAAAAAGGCGGCAAAGAAGAAAGCCAGAGAGCAAAAGAGACTCCGGCCACCGCACTCCACAGCGGTTGTGCTGACGCTCCAGGAAGGAGCTAAAGAACGCGGCGTGACGTATGCTGCAATCGTTCACAGTGCCAAATCGACAATAGATGTAGGCGAATACGGCATTGATAGCGTGAGATGTAAGGTCACTGCAACAGGTGCTCGTCTCTTTGAGGTGCAAGGCGCTACCAGTGGTCCCAAAGCAGATGCTTTAGCGGCAAAACTGAGGGAACAACTAGCCGAAGAGGATGTCAAAATCTCTCGGCCAACTAAATGCGCGGACTTGAGGATCGTAGAGCTCGACGATTCGGTTACCAAAGAGGAGCTGGTGGCTACCGTTGCCAAAGTTGGTAATTGTCCAGTGGATCAAGTCAAATCCACGGCCATCAAGATAGGAGCCAGTGGATTAGGTACGGCCCTGGTGAGTTGCCCGGTAGCGGCCGCTCAGAAGCTGGCAGAGGGGAAAAGAATTCTTATCGGTTGGGTCTCGGCGCAGGTGAAGCTGCTGACACCGAGGCCCATGCGATGCTACCGATGCCTACTCCAGGGTCATGTAGGTGTCAGATGTACATCTGGAGTGGATTGCGGCAACCGCTGTTTCAAATGTGGACAGTCCGAACATAAGGCTAGTGAGTGCACCAACAACCCACACTGTCTTGTATGTGCTAAACTGAAAAAGCCTGATGCACATCTTACAGGCTCTAAAGACTGCACATCCCAGTATAAAGGCAAGAAGGTGACAACTGTGCAATCGAGGCAGCGGCTAAAGCCGACGCCCTCAACAAGTACAGGGAAGGAGGAAATTAATAATATGGACACCCATTAATGGATAATACGACCTTACGCATATTACAAGCGAATGTGAACCACTCCACCAGAGCTCAAGACCTCTTGATCCAGAGCATGACGGAGTGGTCCATAAACATGGCGGTAGTCTCTGAGCCGTACTACATCCCACGCTCAGTAGACTGGACTGGGGATGCTGACGGCCTGGTATCCATTATTACGGCTCGGGCTTCTGGCTCCCCACCCCTCACTAACATCAGAAGAGGCCATGGCTTCGTTTCGGGGAAATTGGATAACATTGTCATAGTGGGTGTCTACTTCTCCCCAAATAGGCCGCTCTCGGATTTCGAGGATTTGCTCCTACAGCTAGGCAATGTTGTGCTACAGGCCCATCCCTCTCCTGTACTTGTCCTTGGCGACTTCAACGCCAAAAATCCGGCTTGGGGCTCATCATCTTCAAACGCCAGGGGGGAGGCTCTTGTGGATTGGGCTGTGGAACACGGTATGGATATCCTCAATAGAGGAACTACCCATACGTGTGTACGGCGGGAGGGGGGTTCCATTGTGGACATCTCGTTCGCTACCCCTACCATAGCACGACACGTCCAAGGCTGGCGAGTCGTAGAGGAGGTAGAGACGTTGTCAGACCATCGGTACATTCGATTTAACGTCTCTACCCAAACTTCCGACAGACCAAGGCGGGCGGTATCAGATGACCCTGGCCCACGATGGATGCTTGGGCGTCTAGATCGGGAGGTGCTAAAAGAAGCTGTGATCGTCCAATCCTGGATCTCTGCGCCGAGATCGGTGAACATCCCACAGGAGGCGGAATGGTTTCAGACCGCCGTAACGTCTATCTGCGATGCGGCAATGCCTCGAGTACAACCCCAACGCAGACCACCGAGACGCTGGGTATACTGGTGGTCGAGTGATATTGCACAATTGCGCCACGCGTGCTTTGCGGCTAGACGACAGTACACTCGACATCGCAGGCGGCGTCGCCGCACCCAAGATTCGGCTAACAGGGAGGCAGAGCTGTACGAAGCGTATCGCGCAGCTAAGATTGCGCTTCAAGAAGCAATATGGAGCGCAAAGACACAGGCGAACGAGGAATTTTTAGCGACCCTAGACAATGATCCTTGGGGACGCCCTTACCGTTTGGTCCGGAACAAGCTTCGTCCATGGGCGCCTCCCCTGACGAGGACCCTTCAGCCGCAGTTCTTGGAGAGTGTGGTTTCGGCACTGTTTCCCGTGGGAGTGGAAACATCTCCGTTGATACCTAGACAGACTATGGACAACGAGCAGGAAGGTTCCATACCTGAAGTCTCGGAGTCGGAGCTAGAAATAGCCATAGTAAAGATGAAGGCCAAGAATGTTGCTCCCGGACCAGATGGTATACCAGGCAAAGTGTGGGTTGCGTGCCTCGAACATCTGGAGACACGTTTCAGGCTCTTCCTTACCGCCTGCCTAATGCAAGGACGATTCCCCCAAAATTGGAAAACTGGGAAGTTGGTACTGATAGGAAAGGATGGGCGCCCGGCGGATTCCCCATCAGCATACCGGCCCATAGTGCTCTTGGACGAAGCTGGTAAGCTCTTTGAGCGAGTCATCGCCAACCGTCTCATCAAGCACTTGTCACAGGTTGGGCCAGACCTGGACCAGAATCAGTTTGGATTCCGCCGTGGCCGCTCCACGATTGATGCAGTGCAACGTGTCAAGGCAATGGCTGAAGAAGCCGTATCCCGGGGTGAGGTGCTATTGGCGGTGTCTCTTGACATCACCAATGCCTTCAACTCCCTCCCCTGGAATTACATAAAAGAGGCACTAGTCCACCACAATGTGCCGAAATACCTCCGGAATATAGTCGGAGACTATCTTCACATGCGGCAAATTATATATCCTGGACGTGACGGATGGAGAGAGAGGGTCGTAACGTGTGGTGTTCCGCAGGGGTCAGTCCTGGGACCACTCTTGTGGAATATTACATATGACTGGGTGCTCCGGGGCTCACTTCTGTATGGAGTATCCCTAACATGTTATGCGGATGATACGCTGATCACCGCAAGGGGTAAATCACACAGAGAGGCGACTATAAAGGCCACAGCTGGGGTAGCCCAAGTAGTTGGCCGAATTAGAAGATTGGGTTTGGACGTAGCCCTCCATAAGACAGAGGCCATTGCATTCCGGGGCCCAAGAAACCTGCCACCCCCTGACTTACATATAATGATAGGAGGCGTCCGTATACAGGTTGGGACGACATTAAAGTATCTCGGTCTCACGTTAGATAGCAGGTGGAATTTTGAAGCACACTTCAGGTCTCTATGCCCCAAGCTCCTGGGCACCGCAGCGGCTTTATCGCGGCTGCTACCAAATCTAAGAGGACCTGATAAATCGTGCAGAAAGTTATACATGGGCATCGTGCGGTCCATAGCCATGTATGGATCACCTATCTGGGCTCGAAACCTGACAGCCCGTAATATTGCCTTATTGCGGAGGACGCAAAGGGTGATGGCCGTCAGAGTTGTCAGAGGTTACCGCACGATTGCCCATGATACGGCGGTACTACTTGCCGGGACTGCGCCATGGCATCTTGAAGCCATAGCCCTCGCGGACATATACCGGTGGCGCACTGACGCGCTAGGACAGGGCCGCGAATTAGAACCGGGCGATATTAAGAGGAAAAGAGAGGAACTACGGGCAACTGTAGTGCGGGAGTGGAGCCAAATCATCGCCCACCCCAACGCCGGATTAACAACCATTGCCGCCATCAGACCGGTCTTCAGACAATGGTTGGAACGTAAACACGGCTCCCTCTCGTTCGGACTAACGCAGGTGCTGACCGGGCACGGCTGCTTCGGGCAATACCTGTGTAGGATCGGACGCGAGGAGACGCCAAAGTGCCACCATTGTCCGGCACAAGAGGATACGGCTCTGCACACACTTCAGGTGTGTCCGGCCTGGGACACAGAGAGGGGTGACCTAATCACCGGAATTGGCGTACAGACGCTCTCACTTCCGGCTGTGATCGCATGCATGGTTGGGAGTGAAGAGGCCTGGGAGGCTGTTGCCTCTTTTTGTGATGGTGTGATGGCCGTGAAGGAGGCGGCTGAAAGGGAACGCGAGGCAGAATCCTTGCTCCCCTCCCGCCGTAGACGACCTGGGCGCCGACGAAGAGCGCACGAGAGGAATGACCTCAGACCACCGTGAGGAGGGGCCTGCGGGTGACGGGCAGGGCAGCCCGTTGCCCGATCAGTGACAGGCCCAGGAGGCGGCGCACTGCGTCCTGTGCGCCCCCCAGAGAAGGAAGAAGGATAAACCTTCAACACAAGACGGGGACTGTAAAACGGTCCGAAGCCCGCCCAACAAAGCCGTGGTAGTCTACCGAGGGATCCCACAGCTGAGACACTGGGCACTAGGGCAGTGAAGGGACGCGGAGTGGGTTTTTAGTCCGTGCAAATCGGACATAACCACCCTATCGTGCCCTCGATTGGGTGGTATGCGTCAGGCATTTTCCCACTCCTTAATAAAAATAAAAAAAAAAAAAAAAGGTTAGGTTAGGTTAGGTTAGGTTAGGTTAGGTTAGGTTAGGTTAGGTTAGGTTAGGTTAGGTTAGGTTAGGTTCCCCCCCGACGTGTTGCCACCTTGCCGTGGTGGGGGGGCTTGCGTGTCTCGATGATCCCCAAGGCTATACCGGACAGGGCCACCCATACCGGGCAGGCTTGGGGTGAGGGATCTGACGAAGAGCAACACACTCCCTTCCTTATCCTTTCCTTCTTTCCACTTCCCATCCCTTAAGGGCGGTTCTGTTCCGACCCATCGTCCTCTCCCTTTCCTTCCCCTTTTCCCTTGTCATTCCGACGCGGAGGGAGCGGCGGGTCTGGTGTGTACTAACACTACCACCAGACACGGCCTTTTTCAAGGCCACCGTCGGTCAACCCGTTCTGCAACGATGGCAGGAGGCCTACGCGGAGCGGGGGGCCTGGCCTTAACCGGCTGGGCCTGCGAGGAAGAAAACCTCAATAAAAAATTACCTGAATCCCAAGCGGCGCCGCACCGCGAGGGGATGAATGGCCGAGCGGATTCTCGGTCGATAGTGCGTGTCCCCACACTGGATCCTGTCGAAACCAGTTGTGGGTTACACCATAGACTTGCCCGGTGTACAGGGGTCTCTGCCCGGGTGGACCCATATTTCCCCCATACTCGTGGGTTTATAATATGAACATTGAATTTAAAAATAACAAAGATCAAACAAGAGGAGGAGAGGAAGGAGGAGAAGAGAAGAAGGAAGTGACAGAGAGGGAGGTCTGTAAGGACGGAAACATTGAGATGGACGTGGCAGGGGAGGACATCGTAAAGAATGTTGAGAGCGGTGCGCGAGAGTTGCGTGTTCTGGTCGAACGACTATCGGACACCGACACCGACTCCAGTCTGCACACCGTCTCTCCTATGGAGTTAGGGAGGAGTCCTGACCGCTTCTTTCGGAAGCGGTCAGCAAACACTGACGAGGAGGAGGAGGTGGAGGAGGAGAGGTACCCACCAAAAGGGGCGGCCCACAAATCAAAAAGGGGACGGGGCCGCCCGCCCACAACAGGAGTATATGTGGGCCTGGCGGAAGCTAAGGCGCAGCTCAAAGCTGCAAAGGCGGAAGAGCTCCGCCTTGAGGTGGAGGAGAAGATGGTTGACATGACGAGGACTATGTGTGAGTCCAGGTCCGCATGCCAACATGGCTTCTCCCAGCCCAATCCTGGAGAGGACACAGCGCAGACTATGTCTGCACTGAACAAAATCGTGATGGACGCCGCAGACATGGTCATCAAAGTGGCTGTGACGTCCAAAAATTTAAAGGGACCAACGGTGAAGGCCCTAAAGATCGCGGCGGACACAATTAAGGACGCATCTGCCGGTCTTAGGGCCCGAACCATGACAGAGGAGATGGCAAGGCTGGAGTCGGCCAACTCACAGCTCAGTGGCCAGTTGCAGGAGCTCCGCAAAGAGGTGGCCGAGTTGCGGCGGCAACCGGTGGCGATGCCCGCTCCCTCCATAAAAGAAATGATGGAAGAGGTCTCGCGTGAAAGCGTCGCCCGATTCAGCGCGATGCTAAACGCGAGACTCGAGGGCATAGAGGATCGCCTCTTGCCAGAGCAGCGCCTCAGGCCGTCTCTGGCAGCGGACAGGAGGAGGGCGGAAGAGGCTGCGGCGAAGGAGTCACCGCAGCCCTCTACTTCAACCGCCCCCGCGACCTCGAAGGGGTCGCCGCCGTCTAAGTTGGCTGCTCAGCCGCCGAAGTCAACCGCCCCCCCCGCTCAGCCTCCAAAGCAAGGCAAAGGCAAGGGAAAGGGGAAAGGGAAACAGTCGGCGGCCGCTAAGGAGGCCAGCGGAGGGAAGCCCAGGGACTCCAGTCCCTACATGCCAGCACCTCCACCCCCACCATTGGAGAAGGGGTGGTCGGAGGTCGTCACACGGGGTGCCAAAAAGGCGTCCGCAAAAACGGCGACGACAGCTGGCAAGACTGGGTCTCCTGGCCAAGCGCAGGGCAATAAAAAGAAGGCGGCGGCGAAACTCCGCCCTCCACGAACGGCAGCGGTGACTCTCACCCTCCAGCCGGGCGCGATTGAGCAGGGCATGACGTACCAGTCCGTCCTCGTCGAGGCCCGTAGTCGCATTAACGACTACGATGGCCTCGAAATCGAGGAGCTGCGCTGTAGGAAGACGGCTACTGGTGCCCGCATGCTGGAAGTTTTCGGCAGTGCGGGCCCCGAAAAGGCCGACTCCCTGGCTGTTAAGCTCAGGGAGGCCTTCAGCGCAGAACTGGTGCGTGTCTCGCGCCCAGTTAAGAAAACGGAGGTGAGAGTCACCGAGCTCGACGACTCGGCGACCGAGGCGGAGGTAGTGGCGGCGGTTGCCATGGCGGGAGGTTGCCCCGCCGCCGACATCAAGGCAGGGGTCATAGGGGAGTCTGGGTCCCTGTGGCTCAGCTGCCCAACGGGGGCCGCCAAAAAGGTAGTGGCCCTCGGCCGCGTAAGGGTGGGCTGGGTGTCAGCCCGCGTGGTGCTACTTGCCGCCAGGCCTACCAGGTGCTTCCGATGCCTGGAGGTCGGACATCTTGGCGGCAAGTGCCAGTCCCAGGTGGACCGCAGCGGTCTCTGTTACCGCTGCGGAAAAGAAGGCCACCGGGCGCGGGACTGCCAGGCGGAGCCCAGTTGCCCTCTTTGTGTGGCGGCCCACCCCTTGGGCGGCAATGGGTGCCCTAATGGCCCCAAGCCCGGGCCCAAAAAGCCCGCTCCCTCCGGGGGATCTCCCCCAGAGAAAAAGAAGAAGAAGCGGAAGGCCAGGGACCCGGTAGCCCCTGAGCCTACCCAGCGCCCAGAAAACGGCGCAGAGACGGAGCCCATGGAGACGGGTAATTAATGCCCGTCTGGCCCCTACTGCAGGCGAACATCAACCATTCCGCGAGGGCCCAGGACTTATTGGTCCAGACCCTGGCGGAGTGGGAGATAAAAGTCGCCGTGGTCGCCGAACCTTACTATGTCCCCGCCCGTGATGACTGGGTCGGGGACCGGGAGGATTCGGTGGCCATCGTCGCCCAGACGTCCATCGGTGCTCCGCCCTTCAAACGCGTATTGAGGGGTCGGAGCTGGGTGATGGCTGTCGTGGGCGACGTTGCAGTAGTGGGGGTGTACTTTTCACCCAATCGGAGTCTCGCCGAATTCGAGCAGATGCTCGTCGAGGTCGGGGCTCTGATTGGGCAGGTATCCCCCCACCCCGTGCTAGTCGCCGGAGATTTCAACGCCAAATCAACGGCGTGGGGATCTCCGAGGACAGATGCACGGGGGGAGGCGTTGGAGGAGTGGGCCGTCTCTGCCGGGCTGGCCGTCCTCAACACCGGGTCGGAGGACACGTGCGTGCGACAACAGGGTGGGTCGATAGTCGACGTTACGTTCGCGTCGGCCCCCCTGGTGCGCCGTGTCCGGCACTGGAGGGTGATGGTGGACGTGGAGACACTATCGGATCATCGTTACATCCGATTCGATGTCTCCGCGCTCCCCATCGACCCGGGACGGAGCAGTGCCGGATCTCCCCCCGGTGTGGGGGACGGCCCGCGATGGGTGCTGGGTCGCCTCGACAGGGAGCTCGCCGGGGAAGCGGCCGCCCTCGAGTCGTGGACCCAGGGACTCGTCCCTCTGGCGGACGTGGATGAGGAGGTGGAGCACCTCGGCGTGTCGCTCGCTCGCATTTGCGATGCGGCCATGCCGAGGGCGAGGCCCCTCCCGCCACGGCGCTCGGTGTACTGGTGGCGCCCGGAGCTCCGCCAATTGCGCGAGGCGTGCAATGCGGCGCGCCGCCGGTACACCCGGTGCAGGAGGAGACGGGTCCTGGACCACGAGGAGGAGCAGACCTCGTACGCCGCCCTCAGGGCCGCGCGCATGACCTTTCAGGTCGCGATTGCGCAGGCCAAGGAGGCGGCGTGGGAGGAGTGGCTGGAGATGATCGACAGGGATCCATGGGGGAGGCCGTACAAGGTGGTGCGCAAAAAGTTGCGCCCCTGGGCCCCCCCCCTGACGACTAGTCTCCAGCCCGAGCTCCTCGAGGAGGTGGTGGACGGCCTCTTCCCACGGCGAGGGGAATGGGCGCCCCCTGCGATGGGGGGATCTCCGCCGGCGCGAGTCGCCGAGGCGGATACCCCGGCACCAGAAGTGTCAGGGGCCGAATTCGGGGCGGCCGTTCTTAGACTTAAGTCGAAGAAGACCGCCCCGGGCCCAGACGGAGTGCCGGGGAGCGCGTTGGCGATTGCGCTGGAGGAGATCGGAGAGAGGGTGAGGTCCCTCTTCACCGCGTGCCTGGTGCAGGGTCGGTTCCCCAGGAGGTGGAAAACGGGCAAGCTCGTCCTGATCCAGAAGGACGGGCGCCCGGCCGAGCAGCCGTCGGCGTATCGCCCGATCGTGCTGCTCGACGAGGTGAGCAAGTTGTTCGAGCGTGTGCTCGCTGCTCGCCTTGTCGAGAGCATGGATCCGGGCCTCGCCGACGCGCAGTTCGGCTTCCGCCGGGGTCGATCGACCCTGGACGCGATCGCGCGGGTGAGGGACCTCGCCGAGGAGGCCACTTCCCAGGGCGGTGTGATGTTTGCGGTGTCCTTAGACATCCGCAACGCGTTCAACACACTGCCCTGGGAGACGGTGAGGGTTGCTCTGCAGTACCACGGCGTCCCAAGGTACCTGCAGAGGGTCGTGGCCGACTACTTCGTCGGGAGAGCGGTGGTCTTCCCGACGGAGTACGGCTCCGGGAGGAGGGAAATGTCGTGCGGTGTTCCACAGGGATCGGTTCTTGGTCCGCTCCTGTGGAACATCGGCTACGACTGGGTGCTGCGCGGGGCCATGTTGCGGGGGGTCGGCGTCACTTGTTACGCCGACGATACCCTCGTCTCGGCCCGCGGTGGCACCTACCGCGAGGCATCCCTCCTCGCCACGGCGGGCGTGGCCCAGGTGGTGGCCAGGATTCGCGCCCTGGGACTCGAGGTTGCTCTCCAAAAATCGGAAGCACTCGTGTTCCATGGGCCGCGAAGAGCGCCACCACCTGGGGCCACGATTATGGTGGGCGGAACCTCCATCGCCGTCGGGTCGACGATGAAGTACCTAGGACTCGTCCTCGACGGTCGATGGAGGTTCGAAGAGCATTTCCGGCGGTTGGCCCCCAAGTTGATGGCCGCCGCCGGAGCTCTGGGGCGCATCCTCCCCAATGTGGGAGGCCCCGGAAGGGCGTGCCGACGCCTTTACACTGGTGTGGTACGCTCCATGGCGCTCTACGGAGCGCCGATATGGGCAGGAGCCATGAGCGCCCGAAATCTGGCAGCGCTGCGACGTCCGCAGCGCGCCATGGCGCTCAGGGTGGCCCGGGCGTACCGCACCGTGTCGGGTGTCGGCGCGTGTGTGCTCGCCGGTACTCCGCCGTGGGACCTCGATGCTGAGGTGCTCGCGTCGGTGTACTGGCGAGCGAAGGAGGAGGAGGCCGAGGGTGGCCGCCCACATGCGCGTGAGTTGGCGCGCTGGAGGGAGGACGCTCGTCAGGTCCTCCTCCAAAAGTGGGCGGCCCGCCTCGACGAGCCCGGTTTTAGCCGGGAGCTGGTGGGGGCAGTGCGGCCCGTTCTGAAGCAGTGGCTGGAACGGGCCCACGGGGCTCTCTCCTTCCACCTGGCACAGATGCTGACCGGACATGGCTGTTTCGGTCGCTATCTGTGTCGGGTGGCGGGCAGGGAGCCCTCAGAGGAGTGCCTTCACTGCCCGGCGGGGGTCGCGGACACGGCGCAACACACGCGCGAGGCCTGCTCAGCTTGGGCTGTGCCTCGCGCCGCCCTGTCCGCGACCATTGGAGGGGACTTGTCGCTGCCGGCCGTGATCAAATCCATGGTCGACAGCGATGAGTCCTGGAAGGCGGTGGAGTCCTTCTGCGACGAAGTTATGTCGCAGAAGGAGGCGGCGGAGCGGGAGCGGGAGGATAGTGCAGACTCGCTCCCGATTCGCCGCCGAAGACGTGGCGGGCGGCGTCTGGCCTTCGCGGGCCGGATGCCGCCCTAAACGGGGGACCTGTGGGCGGTGGATCGGGGGATCCGCCGCCGACGTTAAGGGTCCCGTGCTGGAGGCGCCCAAGTATTCCTGGGCGCCTCAGCGGAGGTGGGGCGGGGCTTGGCTGTATTTCATGTGCCAAGCCCCGCCCCAAAGAGGAGGGCTCCCTGAGACAGGGAGCGGGCCGTTGGCGGGGCACGCGGTGAATATTGTTTGATCCCGCAGCCCCGCCATACGGCGGAGAAGGAATACGGTGGGGTTTTAGTGAGTAAGAGTCTCACATAACCCGGGCGCTTCCCCCGAAGTGTCCGGGTATCCATGAGGATTTCCCCACCTTAAAAAAAAAAAAAAAAAAAAAAAGGTTAGGTTAGGTTAGGTTAGGTTAGGTTAGGTTAGGTTAGGTTAGGTTAGGTTAGGGGACAGAGGATGCAACAGGTGCGGTGTGTTTGCCTAGTGCACTCGGCTCTTGCCGACGCCGGACAAGAGGAAGGAAACCTCTTTAAAAAAAACACTCCCTTGTGCGACGATGTGCCAGGTGCACTCGGCTTATGCCGACGTCGGACCATCCGTAACCCCAGTCGGGACCGGAGGCCCTGCCAGGCCGCGAGGAAGAAAACCTCTATAAAAAATTACCCCAATCCCAAGGTCTCGCGTGCCGATGGGATGAATGGCTGATGGGAGTCCAGTCCCTAGCGCTCGGTACAGGGACCTCACCCTTGTAATAAAGGAAAATAATGAAATGGCAGATCATGATAAAAATTTACCCCAGGGTGGTACCGGCATAGCCGGAGAATCCACCCCCGGGCCTAGCCCGGGCTGCCCCACCGTATCTGGGGGGGGCAATGTTCTGCTTTGCGATTCAATCGCTAAGACAACAAAAGCTCCAAAGAGAGCAACTAAGAAAGGAGGAGTCGTGCCGGGGGGACCAGTGGTTCCGGCACGTGACAGGCGTGGGCGGTTTCTTCGCCCGAGCACGCCAGCTAACATGATTGATGTGAGTGACGGGGGCGAGTCTGATGGCTCGGTCATGTCGCTTGCATCAGTCACATCGGAAGGGTCCCGCAACCGTAAGCGGCCATCCTTGCCCACAGGTGCAGACGCGACGCGTGGCCCCAAAGTAAGGGCTATATCATGTTCGCGATCGGAAGAGGAGGGAATAAACGATGGTGACGTGGAGGACGACATCCTCGATCCTTCCATGATGCCGAGGGATACTCGGGCAAAAAGAAGCCTTCCGAGTTTGGAGGAATTGTCTCAGGAGATGCGGTCGCAGGCGGATTCTGCACTTGGTGTTTGTATTGACCAACATCTCCTTAACATAGAGAGGATAACGGACCACTCCAAGAACCTGAAGGGTAACTTGGTTCGCTCTTTAAGAGTGGCTGTGCTGACGGTGAAAGCCGCAGCTATGGAGCTAGCGACCAGGACGGCCATTGATGAAAATGTGTCCAGACTGGAGAGAGAGAACGCAGATCTGCGTTCACAACTCTCCAGTCTGGCCGCTAAGATGGACAAGCTCACGGAGGATATAAACCTCCTCCGTGGGCCTCCAACTACTGGCGCGAGTACGGTGACCGCTCGGCCCACTTCATCCGCTCAGCCCGCTCTCGCCACTCAGCCCGCTCTTGCCACTCAGCCCGCTGCACCCATTGGACCTGCTCGGAGTGACCTGATGTCGGTACCGTTGCCTCCTCCATGTTCAGGGGATGGTAGCGAGGAGCGTCTCTTCGAGCGAATTGCGGCTGTGGTGGATGCCAGGCTCGCGGCTTTCAGGGCGGAAGTCTTCCCCCTGAGGAGACCCACACAAAGGCAGCCGCTTCCGGAGTCGCAGTCTCAACCGCAGCCGCGGTCTCAACTACAGTCGCAAGCGCAGTCTGAACCGCCGAAGAAGAAAAAAAAAAAGAAGGCAAAAAAAAAGAAGAGTCGCTCTTCTCACCTTCCTGTGGAGGAGCTACCCCCCGTCCAACCGCGGGCCACCCTGGAGCCACATTCCGCCGCCCAAGTAAGCACCAGCTGGTCGGATGTGGTGCGGCATCAGCCTGGGAAAAGTGGGACCCAGGGTGAACATCCTCCCTCGGTACCCAAGCAGGGGAGTGGCAGGGCAAAAAAAAAAAAGGTGCCTAGGGTTCCAACGACCGCTGCTGTGACGGTGACGATACCGGAGGGTTCCTCGGTAACCTACGATCAGGTCACAAAGGACGCCAAGGCCAAGATCCAGCTCAAGGATCTTGGAATAGCAGGCGTCCGAATGAAACGATCGGTTACCGGGGGCATTTTGATGGAGGTGGACGGCCCTGATTGCGGTGCCAAGGCAGACGCATTGGCAGCAAAATTAAGGGAGGCCCTCGCAGACCTCGCGGTGCGCATCGCCCGTCCTATAAAGACGGGAGATCTGAGGCTGCGGGATCTTGACGATGCCGTCACACCTCCAGAGGTGGCAGCAGCGGTTGCTGAGGTAGGTGGGTGTTCAGTGGACGACGTCAAGGTGGGCGAAGTCCGTCGAACACCAACAACGATGGGAACCTGCTGGGTTCGTTGTCCCTTGGCGGTGGTTAGGAAACTGACCGCCGCTAGGGGCGTTCGAGTGGGTTGGGGGACGGCGAGGGTCGAGGCGCTGGAAGCCAGACCCCTTCACTGCTTCCGGTGCCTCGAAAAGGGACACGTCGGCTGCAGGTGCACCACGGGCGTAGACAGGAGCAGTCGTTGCTACGCCTGTGGAGAAACGGGCCACAGAGCCCGCGATTGCACCTCGAAGACGCTGAGGTGTCCGTTGTGTGCAGACTTGGGACGTCCCTCAAACCACCGTCTGGGACGTGGGTGCCCACCACCCACGAAGAAGAAACGGAGCAAGCAGGCTCCCATCATCGAGGCAGTCGCGACACCTTCCGCAGGTCCGGGCCCTGGCCCGGAAATGGAGGTCGTCGAGGCCTAAGATTCCCGCCCCCACATAGGATCCTCCAGGGCAATCTCAATCACTGCCGCAATGCTCAGCATCTGCTTATGCAGACCATTGCGGAGCGGCAGATTGCCCTGGCAGTAGTTGCGGAGCCCCACAGCGTCCCCGACCATCCTCGCTGGTTCGGGGATGACTTGGGCTCCGTTGCCGTGTACTGGGGGGGCGGAGAGGGTGCTCCACCCTGTGCTCTTTTGAGTAGAGGGCAGGGCTTTGTTGCAGTGCAATGGGGCACCCTGGCCATTGTGGGCTGCTATGTCTCTCCCAACAGGCCCCTCGCCGACTACGAGGCGTACTTGGACGAGGTGGCTGACTGCGTTCGCAGATGTCCATCTCGTCCATTGATTGTCTTGGGGGACTTCAATGCCCACGCTAGGGCGTGGGGAAACCCCAGGGACAGTCCAAGGGGAGAGACAACACTGGAATGGGCGGCTGGTTTGGACCTCCGATTAGTTAATCGGGGGTCCGTGAGCACATGCGTGCGTTGGCAGGGGGAGTCGGTCGTGGACCTTACATGGGCGACTCCTGCTGCGATGCGCATGATGTCGGGATGGCGAGTTGCAGAGGAGGTGGTTACACTATCTGACCACCGCCACATTCTCATGGATGTGGCTCTCCGCCGTCCCGGCGCTTATTCCAGCCGACACGAAGGCAGCCCTCCGCGACGTTGGTGTCTCAAGCGGCTAGATCGAGACATGCTCGAAGCCGCCGCCAATGTCGCGGCATGGCCACAAAACGCCGAAGAGATTCCGTCCGATCCGGAAAGAGAAGCGGACTGGTTCCGCGGCACGATG
Source organism: Tetheella fluctuosa (assembly GCA_951216915.1). Lineage (NCBI taxonomy): Eukaryota > Metazoa > Arthropoda > Insecta > Lepidoptera > Drepanidae > Tetheella > Tetheella fluctuosa. The sequence goes on from OX578218.1 coordinate 14,620,866, forward strand.
ACGCAAATTTGCGATGCATCGATGCCGCGATCCAGTCGCCCCAAGCACCGGGCGGTGTACTGGTGGTCGGCAGAAATCGCGCGAATCCGCGCGGTTTGCTTGCGGAGCCGCCGTTTGTACACCAGAGCCCGGAGAAGAAGGCGAGCTGATGCCGAGGAGACAGCCAGTCTCTACGGGGCATATCGAGCGGCTACAAAGGCAATGCAGATCGCCATCTCAGACGCCAAATCAAGGTGCTGGGATGAGCTCCTGGAGGGACTCAACGGGGACCCGTGGGGGCGCCCATATAAGATGGTTCTGGGTAAGCTCAGGCCATGGGTGCCCCCCCTGACGGAAACCCTAGATCCGGTTCTGCTGGGACGAGTGGTTGATACTCTTTTCCCAGCGGGCCGGTCAAGTTCCTCAGTCCACCCCCCCACGTCGTGGGAGTGGCACGACGAGATGGGGGTGACCGTACAGGAGCTAGATCGAGCCGTTGGCCGCTTGAAAGCCCGAAACACCGCACCAGGACCCGACGGTATACCGGGTCGGGTGTGGGTGTTGAGTCTGGTTGCCCTGGGGGACAGGCTGAGGCAGTTATTCAACAGCTGCCTCCGTTATGCCAAGTTCCCCACGGCCTGGAAGGAGGCAAAATTGGTCCTCTTGAAGAAGGAAGGTAGACCCGCAGATTCTCCCTCTGCGTACCGTCCCATATGCCTGTTGGACGAGGCTGGCAAGCTGTTCGAACGAATACTTGCCGCTCGTCTCAACGGGCATCTGTCGTGCGTCGGTCCCGACTTGGCCGAAAGCCAGTTCGGCTTCCGGCAGGGGCGTTCGACCGTAGACGCGGTCTTGCGCGTCCGTTCCCTGTCGGAGCGGGCTGTGTCCCGAGGTGGGGTGGCGTTGGCGATAAGCCTTGACATCGTCAACGCCTTTAACTCCCTGCCTTGGGACGCTATTAGGAGGGCACTGACGTATCATCAAGTGCCCTCCTACCTGCAAGGCGTGGTCGGTGACTACTTGCACGACAGGTACATTTTGTACATGGATCAAGACGGTAGGAGAATCCAGAGGGAGATCATGTGCGGGGTTCCGCAGGGGTCCGTGTTGGGCCCCTTACTCTGGAACCTTGCATATGATGCGGTTCTGCGTGTCGACCTCCCCACTGGCGTAAATGTCGTTTGCTATGCAGACGACACTCTGGTGGTCGCCAGTGGGGACACCTTCGAGGGGACTAAGGAGCTCGCCGAGCTTGGGGTGGAAGTCGTCGTCGCCAAAATCCGCGAGTTGGGTCTGGAGATAGCGTCTCACAAGACCGAGGCGCTATGGTTCCACAAACTGCCTCGGAGCAGGGAACCACCCGACTCGCGCGTCCGCGTGGGTGAGTCGGAAGTCGGGGTGGGGCGGTACATGAAGTACCTGGGCCTCACCCTGGACAGTCGCTGGGGCTTCGAAGAGCATTTTGATCGCCTAGTCCCCCGGATCGAGAGGGTAGCGGGTGCCATGCACAGATTGCTGCCCAATCTCGGGGGACCGAAGGAGGAAGTTCGCCGCCTCTATGCGGGGGTTATACGATCCGTAGCCCTTTACGGGGCGCCCGTATGGGCGAAGAGGCTGGCCATCCGACGCTGTAGAACGAAAATCTACAGTGTCCAGCGTAGAATGGCCCTACGGATCGTACGAGGATACCGTACAGTATCCTTTGAGGCGGCAACTATTCTGGCTCGCTTTCCACCGCTGGATATTCTGGCGGACATGGATGCGAGGGTCTATGACCGGATTCGCATCGTCCGCCGGAGCGGTGGAGGCGACCCAGAAGAGGCGATCAAACGGCAGGAGCGACTTATCGCATTCGCGACGTGGCGCGCAAGGCTCCGCGAGGAGCAGTTTGCGCGCAAACGCGTCGTCGGAGCAGTCCTGCCGGTCTTCGAGGCCTGGATGGAGCGACGAGGTGGACGACTCACCTACAGACTCACGCAGATACTCACCGGGCACGGGTGCTTCGGTGATTATCTGTGTAAGATCGGACGCGAGGCGACGGCGGCCTGCTTCCACTGCGGTGGAAACGGCCAGGATTCCGCATCGCACACCCTCGCGGTGTGCCCCGCTTGGGAAGCCGAGCGGCGGATCCTGGTCGGTCAGATCGGACGGAATCTCTCCCTGCCAGCAGTCGTGTCGGCGATGCTGAGCGGGGATACGGCGTGGAGGGCCGTAGCCTCCTTCTGCGAGACCGTAATGGTCCAGAAGGAGGCTGCTGAGCGGGATCGGGAGTGGGCCGATCCCGCCCGGAGACGACGCCGCCGGGGCGTGGTCGTGCCTCGTCGCGGCCCTCCTGCCCTGTAGCTGGGGCTTAGAATAGCAGCTACGGTGTTCCCCTGCCTGTCGTAAAAGGCGACTAAATGGGGACCTTCGGGGTCGTGGGCAATCGGGGCGGGGGCCCCGAGCGTCCAGAAGCGACCCCGAGGAAGACGATGGGTCGTCGTGGTCACGACTCATCGTGCGATAGCACCGCGAGGGTGCTGGGGGGAGGTATCACACTTCCCCCGGGACGGGCTATCAAGCGCCGCGCTTGGAGGGGCTCGTGTATGCGTTCTGTACGAGAACCCGAGCCCCTCTACAGCGCAGATGGCGACCATCGTGGGGTTTTAGCCGGTACAAGTCCGGCATAACTCGACTACTCCCCCCGGGGCGGTCGAGTATCCTATGAGGATTTCCCCACGAAAAAAAAAAAAAAAAAAAAAGGTTAGGTTAGGTTCCCCCCCGACGTGTTGCCACCTTGCCGTGGTGGGGGGGCTTGCGTGTCTCGATGATCCCCAAGGCTATACCGGACAGGGCCACCCATACCGGGCAGGCTTGGGGTGAGGGATCTGACGAAGAGCAACACACTCCCTTCCTTATCCTTTCCTTCTTTCCACTTCCCATCCCTTAAGGGCGGTTCTGCTCCGACCCATCATCCTCTCCCTTTCCTTCCCCTTTTCCTTTTTTCATTCCGACGCGGAGGGAGCGGCGGGTCTGGTGTGTACTTACACTACCACCAGACACGGCCTTTTTCAAGGCCACCGTCGGTCAACCCGTTCCTCAACGATGGCAGGAGGCCTATGTGGAGTGGGGGACCTGGCCTTAACCGGCTGGGCCTGCGAGGAAGAAAACCTCATTAAAAAATTACCCGAATCCCAAGCGGCGCCGCACCGCGAGGGGATGAATGGCCGAGCGGATTCTCGGTCGTTAGTGCGTGTCCCCACACTGGATCCTGTCGAAACCAGTTGTGGGTTACACCATAGACTTGCCCGGTGTACAGGGGTCTCTGCCCGGGTGGACCCATATTTCCCCCATACTCGTGGGTTTATAACATGGAAGTTCAAAATATAAATAAAAATCAAACAAGAGGAGGAGAGGAAGGAGGAAAACAGAAGAAGGACGTGACAGGGAGGGAGGTCTGTAAGGACGGAAACATTGAGATGGACGTGGCAGGGGAGGACATTGTACAGATTGTTGAGAGCGGTGCGCGAGAGTTGCGTGTTCTGGTCGAACGATTATCGGACACCGACACCGACTCCAGTCTGCGCACCGTCTCTCCTATGGAGTTAGGGAAGAGTCCTGACCGCTTCTTTCGGAAGCGGTCAGCAAACACTGACGAGGAGGAGGAGGAGGAGAGGTACCCACCAAAAGGGGCGGCCCACAAATCCAAAAGGGGACGGGGCCGCCCGCCCACCACAGGAGTATATGTGGGCCTGGCGGAAGCTAAGGCGCAGCTCAAAGCTGCAAAGGCGGAAGAGCTCCGCCTTGAGGTGGAGGAGAAGATGGTTGACATGACGAGGACTATGCGTGAGTCCAGGTCCGCATGCCAACATGGCTTCTCCCTGCCCTCCCCTGGAGAGGACACAGCGCAGACTATGTCTGCGCTGAACAAAATTGTCATGGACGCCGCAGACATGGTCACCAAGGTGGCTGTGACGTCCAAGAACTTGAAGGGACCGACGGTGAAGGCCCTAAAGATCGCGGCGGACACAATTAAGGACGCAACCGCCGGTCTTAGGGCCCGAACTATGACAGAGGAGGTGGCAAGGCTGGAGTCGGCCAACTCTCAGCTCAGTGGCCAGTTGCAGGAGCTCCGCAAAGAGGTGGCCGAGTTGCGGCGGCAGCCGTTGGCGATGCCCGCTCCCTCCATTAAAGAGATGATGGAGGAAGTCTCGCGTGAGAGCGTCGCCCGTTTCAGCGCGATGCTCAATGCGAGACTGGAGGGCATCGAGTGCCGCCTCCTGCCGGAGCAGCGCATAAGACCGCCACTGGCGGCGGACAAAAAGAGGGCGGAAGAGGCTGCAGCAGAACCGCAGCCCTCTACCTCATCTGCCCCCGCCACCTCGAAGGACAAGTTGGCTGCTCCGCCACCAACTAAGTCGGCTGCCCGGCCACCATCAACTAAGTCGGCTGCCCAGCCTCCACCTGCCTCCACCACTCAGCCTCCCAAAGGAGGCAAGGGCAAGGGGAAGGGAAAGTTGTCGGCGGCCGCAAAAGAGGCTAGGGGAGGGAAGCCCAAGGATGCCAGTCCCTATATGCCGGCGCCTACACCCCCACCGTTGGATAAGGAGTGGTCGGAGGTTGTCGCCGGGGGCGCCAAGAAGGCTGCCAAGAAGTCGGCGGCGGCGGCTTGCAAGATTGCGCCCTCCAGCCAAATGCCGGCGAATAAGAAGGCGGCGGCGAAACTCCGCCCTCCGCGAACGGCAGCGGTGACTCTCACCCTCCAGCCGGGCGCGATTGAGCAGGGCATGACGTACCAGTCCATCCTCGTCGAGGCCCGTAGTCGCATTAACGACTACGATGGCCTCGAAATCGAGGAGCTGCGCTGTAGGAAGACGGCTACCGGTGCCCGCATGCTGGAAGTTTTCGGCAGCGCGGGCCCCGAAAAGGCCGACTCCCTGGCTGTTAAGCTCAGGGAGGCCTTCAGCGCAGAACTGGTGCGTGTCTCGCGCCCAGTTAAGAAAACGGAGGTGAGAGTCACCGAGCTCGACGACTCGGCGACCGAGGCGGAGGTAGTGGCGGCGGTTGCCAAGGCGGGAGGTTGCCCCGCCGCCGACATCAAGGCGGGAGTCATAGGGGAGTCTGGATCCCTGTGGCTCAGCTGCCCAACGGGGGCTGCCAAAAAGGTGATGGCCCTCGGTCGCGTTAGGGTGGGCTGGGTGTCAGCCCGTGTGGCGTTACTTGCCGCCAGGCCTACCAGGTGCTTCCGGTGCTTGGAGGTCGGGCATCTCGGCGGCAAGTGCCAGTCCCAGGTGGACCGCAGCGGTCTCTGTTACCGCTGCGGAAAAGAAGGCCACCGGGCGCGGGACTGCAAGGCGGAGCCCAGCTGCCCTCTTTGCGTGGCGGCCCACCCTCTGGGCGGCAATGGGTGCCCTAATGGCCCCAAGCCCGGGCCCAAAAAGCCCGCCCCCTCCGGGGGATCTCCCCCAGAGGGGAAAAAGAAGAAGAAGCAAAAGGCCAGGGACCCGGTAGCCCCTGAGCCTACCCAGCGCCCAGAAAACGGCGCAGAGACGGAGCCCATGGAGACGGGTAATTAATGCCCGTCTGGCCCCTACTGCAGGCAAACATCAACCACTCCGCGAGGGCCCAGGACTTATTGGTCCAGACCCTGGCGGAGTGGGAGATAAAAGTCGCCGTGGTCACCGAGCCTTACTATGTCCCTGCCCGTGATGACTGGGTTGGGGACCGGGAGGATTCGGTGGCCATCGTCGCCCAGACGTCCATCGGTGCTCCGCCCTTCAAACGCGTATTGAGGGGTCGGAGCTGGGTGATGGCCGTCGTGGGTGACGTTGCAGTAGTGGGGGTGTACTTTTCGCCCAATCGGAGTCTCGCCGAATTCGAGCAGATGCTCGTCGAGGTCGGGGCTCTGATTGGGCAGGTATCCCCCCACCCCGTGCTAGTCGCCGGAGATTTCAACGCCAAATCAACGGCGTGGGGATCTCCGAGGACAGATGCACGGGGGGAGGCGTTGGAGGAGTGGGCCGTCTCTGCCGGGCTGGCCGTCCTCAACACCGGGTCGGAGGACACGTGCGTGCGACAACAGGGTGGGTCGATCGTCGACATTACGTTCGCGTCGGCCCCCCTGGTGCGCCGTGTCCGGCACTGGAGGGTGATGGTGGACGTGGAGACACTATCGGATCATCGTTACATCCGATTCGATGTCTCCGCGCTCCCCATCGACCCGGGACGGAGCAGTGCCGGATCTCCCCCCGGTGTGGGGGACGGCCCGCGATGGGTGCTGGGTCGCCTCGACAGGGAGCTCGCCGGGGAAGCGGCCGTCCTCGAGTCGTGGACCCAGGGACTCGTCCCTCTGGCGGACGTGGATGAGGAGGTGGAGCACCTCGGCGTGTCGCTCGCTCGCATTTGCGATGCGGCCATGCCGAGGGCGAGGCCCCTCCCGCCACGGCGCTCGGTGTACTGGTGGCGCCCGGAGCTCCGCCAATTGCGCGAGGCGTGCAATGCGGCGCGCCGCCGGTACACCCGGTGCAGGAGGAGACGGGTCCTGGACCACGAGGAGGAGCAGACCTCGTACGCCGCCCTCAGGGCCGCGCGCATGACCTTTCAGGTCGCGATTGCGCAGGCCAAGGAGGCGGCGTGGGAGGAGTGGCTGGAGATGATCGACAGGGATCCATGGGGGAGGCCGTACAAGGTGGTGCGCAAAAAGCTGCGCCCCTGGGCCCCCCCCCTGACGACTAGTCTCCAGCCCGAGCTCCTCGAGGAGGTGGTGGGCGGCCTCTTCCCACGGCGAGGGGAATGGGCGCCCCCTGCGATGGGGGGATCTCCGCCGGCGCGAGTCGCCGAGGCGGATACCCCGGCACCAGAAGTGTCAGGGGCCGAATTCGGGGCGGCCGTTCTTAGACTTAAGTCGAAGAAGACCGCCCCGGGCCCAGACGGAGTGCCGGGGAGCGCGTTGGCGATCGCGCTGGAGGAGATCGGAGAGAGGGTGAGGTCCCTCTTTTAATGTCGGGTTTGGCTCCAGTTTTAGGGTTATATTTGCTGCAGTTATAGCACTTGGCTTTATCGGTTTGATTTCTTATTGGGCAAGTGTTGATTTGGTGCTCCTCTGAGGCGCAGTGGGCGCATGGGTGTATTTTATTGGTGCACTTGGTCTTGGTGTGGCCAAACTGTAGGCACTGATGGCATTGGACGAAGCGTGAGAACGCCTCAACATGAACGCGTTGGTGGTCCACAGCCACTCTCTCCATATTGAGTAATGTGGCATACTCCGAGGAACGCACCTCCAGCACGGCGTTGTAAAGGTTGGCGTTACGGTTATTAATCAGAAAACAAAGGCGAAGTGATTCTGCGGGCAAATTATTTTGGTGGGCAATTATTTCAATTAGTTCCTCTTTGCTTATTTGATTATTAATTCCCTTAAGGATAACGAGTGGGGGACGTCTCTTGGCTTGTTCGGCTTGAAAGTCTTTAGTTTTATTAACTTCGGCAATCACTTCCGTGCACTGTAGTTCATTGTCGAATTCGACGAGGAGTTTTCCCTTGGATACCTTCTTGATGCTGTTCGGGGCGAAGTTTTTAGTCTTAAAAGATATTTGATTTTTCCAGGCACTTATTGTATTATCTGTTTCGGAAGGGTTGTTGGGGGTGACTACTATGGCTGGTTTTTGTATCTTTGGTAGTTGTGGAGAGGCGGTTATGGCAGCGTAAGTGGGAACTTGTTTTGTGGGTTAGGTTAGGTTAGGTTAGGTTAGGTTAGGTTAGGTTAGGTTAGGTTAGGTTAGGTTAGGTTAGGTTAGGTTAGGTTAGGTTAGGTTAGGTTAGGTTGACGACTGTAACTTGGAGATTTTTAGACTGCCCTTGGATTTTATTCTTTGCATTGACTTTTGGCGCGTTTTCTGTTCGATTGATCCCTCTAAACTTACTGACTTGGCTGGCCGACTGGAGATATTGACTTGTTTCTTGATTTGGATTTGTTTGACTTGGTTGTTTTGTTCTTTTCGTTGTTTTTTGTGTGTTGCTGTTGTCGTGGGACGCCCTTTTTGGTGCCGTTGCACGGCGGCAGCCGCCACTTTGTGTTTGTCGTTTGTTTCGTCTCTGTCGGACATTGCGTTCGGCAGATTTTGGTGTTTTTATTTTTGTTTTGTACCTCTTTTTTGTGTCAGTTTTTGACACAAAAAAGAGGTATCTTTGTGTTGGTCCCATTTTGTGGGGATAGCCCCTACAGCTTCTGTAGGGGTGTTGGCGGATAGGGGGCGTCTCCCCCTTTCGTTTGGACCCACTCGCGCTCCTGTACGACCGTGGGAAGCGGGTGTTATTTGGGGACAAATAGCAAAAAATATATTATTTTTTGCTATTTGTCTTTATCAGGGGCAAACCTAGTTTCCCATACAATATTTTAAATCCGGCACACCCTTGACCGTTTTTATTTGCCAATTTTATTGGTAGATAACTTCGGTCTGGGTGGCCGGATTTGGTCTATTGTGTGGGGAAATCGTTGGCGGGGCCATAATGGCCACGTCGTTCAACGAGTCCGGATGGGTCTTTGACTCATCCGACTCGGAGGTGGACGTAGAGGAGACATATGGGGGGATAGTGGACTTGGCTGTGTCCCCTCAACCCCTGAAAAGGGGTCATGAGGATGTGGAGGACGACCCTAGGCCGGAGAATGGGCCGAAGGTCAGCACGGCCCGGAGAGGGAAGCCCAGGGGGCACGTCTCTGGGCCGTCGAAATCGGTGGCTGAGCTCGGGGGCTCGAGAGGCATACCAGCGCCTCTCCAGATAGCGGACCACATAGAGGCGGCCCGTCAGGCGGTTCAACGGATCGCCGACGGGGTGCGGGGGACCAAAAGGCTCCAGGGGAAGGTCTTGGACCAGGTTAGGGAGGCGGTTGGGACGATCAACGACTCATTGTCGGAGTTGTCGTCCCAACCGGAAGAGGGGGAAGTCCGAGACCTGAGGGCGGACAACAAGAGAATGAAGGAGCAAGTTGCCCGCCTCATCGCGGAGAAGAAAGATCTCCGCGATGCCCTGACGAAGGTAGAGGCCACGGCCTCTCCGCCTGTTGAGGCCCCCCCGGCCCCGCCGCTCGCCCAGGCCCCCCCGCCGCCTGTTGCTGCTGCGGATTTGATGAAGGCAATGGAGGCGATGCAGCGGGAACTGCTGATCTCAGTGGGCAATCTGGTGGATGCCCGCCTTGCTGAGATCAGCAGCCGCCTCCCTCCGGCGCCAACTGAACGCCCCGCACTTGAGGCGGACAAAAGGAAGGGGGCCCCACCGGCCCTTATTAGAGAGGTGGCCTCGGAGCCGGACTCCAGGGCCAGGCTCGGGGACGGGAAGCCCCAAAAGGCCTCCAAAAAGGCGACGGCCCCGACAAAGCCCTCTGCGTCGGTGTCGGGGACTGCCCCGGCGGCCGGTCCACCCCCGGCTGAGGAGACAGATGGCGGCACCTTCGCGGAGGTGCTTAAGAAGAAGGGGAAAGGAAAGGGGAAGGCTACGGCCCCACCCCCTCCCCCTCCCCCCACCAAGAAGACGGCTACAAAGCCGAAGGCCCCCCCGGCCTTAAAGACGACGGCGGTGGTGGTCACCTTGAAGGGTGACACCACCAACACCACGCTGCAGGCCACGATGGCAAAAGCCATCAACGGCATCAATTTGGAGGATGTCGGCCTGCAGCACGTCAGGGTCCGAAGCTCGGCGACCGGGGGCCGAATTATTGAGGTCCCCGGGGCGGATAGCGGAGGGGCGGCTGACAGCCTAGCGGAAAGGCTGCGGGCAATTGTCGGGGACGTTGCCCACGTCAGCCGCCCCGTCAAGAAGGCCGCTATCCAGGTCACCGGCCTGGATGAGTCGGTGACGAAGGAGACCCTGACGGCCGCCGTCGCCAGGGCGGGGGGATGCGCTGAGGCGCTGGTGAGGGTGGGGGGCATCCGCCCCACGTACGAGGGCACAAGGGTTGCCCTCGTACAATTGCCGGTGGGGACCGCGAGGGTCCTCCTTAAGAATGGTCGGATCTCGGTGGGCTGGGCGTCCGCCGGGATCCATCCCGTCGGTCCGGCTCCCATGCGTTGTTTCAGATGCATGGGAGTCGGACACTCGAGGGTACTGTGCCCCTCAAGCGTGGACCGGAGCACGTTGTGCTACCGGTGCGGCAAAGAGGGGCACAAGTCGGCGGATTGCTGGGAGGAGGAGGCATGGTGTGCGGTTTGCCACCATGCTGGGCTCCCAGCAGACCATATAATGGGGGGACGGAGGTGTTCCCCACCGGAGATGAGGGGCAGGGGGGTGGGGTCTCGGCCCACTCGCCCCATGCCCCCCCCTGTTGAGGGTAGTAGCCGCATGGACGTCTGAGTGCCAGCTGGGCACTCGGACGTCCTGCGGCTGGACCGCGGAGCGGGTGCGCGAGGAGGTGCCTCGCGCGCCCCCTCCGGCCAGACGGCATGGGTTGGGAAGGCGGCGGTCGCTGCCAGACCCAACCCATAGTGGCTTCGGGCGGAGGATGGGAGTCCTCCGCCCGCGGAGATAAGCCACTTTTGCGGTCCAGGGGGGTGGCCAAGCGTGCGCGGCCACCTCCCTTAGCGGGTAGCCCCGGTCAACGGTGTTGCCGGGGCGCTGCCGGTTGGGCATCGTGGGCAATGCTAACGCAGGTACCACGGTGCCCTACAAAACCCGGCTTGGCGTGCACGCCCAGGTGGTTTTTAGTGGGTAGCACATCCTCTCCTCCTCGGTCGAGGAGTGAAGAAGGATGTGTAGTCCCACATAACCCTCTGCCGCACTCCCATGCGCGCGGGGGGTATGCGTAATGCATTTTCCACCTGGTCAAAAAAAAAAAAAAAAAAAAAAAAAAAAAAAAAAAAAAAAAAAAAAAAAAAAAAAAAAAAAAAAAAGGTTAGGTTAGGTTAGGTTAGGTTAGGTTAGGTTAGGTTAGGTTAGGTTAGGTTAGGTTAGGTTAGGTTAGGTTAGGTTAGGTTAGGTTTTTTTTTTTTTTTTTTTTTTTTTTTTTGTTTTTGGTCGAGGTGGAAATCTTCAAAAGATACCCGGTCACATTTGAAAAGTGACCGGGTTATGTGAGATTTTTACTCACTAAAACCACCTCGACCTTTTGGGCACAAGACTGCCAGTCCTCGCTAATGGATACGGGCGACTGGGTCCATTTGTTAATTATTAAGGGTGCAATTATATATTGAAAGGTGCAAGTTTTTATTTTATACTATAAAGGCGATAACTATATTATACTGTATATAAATATATATGATTATAATAAATATTCATAGACATATCATTTTATTGGAACTATACGGTGGTGTTTGATTCTTATTCGCTGTTTTCGATAATTTGACTGTATTATAGGACATTAAGGGCGATTATAAGATGCATATAATAAATGATCGATAAATTATTTTGTGACTTATACAAGTTATTTAATTATATTGATGTCTCTATTGCCGATTCTCTTTTGTATTAGTTACTGTATTTTATTGTTATGTTTGTTAATTTATTTTAAGAATTATGGTTAGGTTAGGTTAGGTTAGGTTAGGTTAGGTTAGGTTAGGTTAGGTTAGGTTAGGTTAGGTTAGGTTAGGTTAGGTTAGGTTAGGTTAGGTTAGGTTAGGTTAGGTTAGGTTAGGTTAGGTTAGGTTAGGTTAGGTTAGGTTAGGTTAGGTTAGGTTAGGTTAGGTTAGGTTAGGTTAGGTTAGGTTAGGTTAGGTTAGGTTAGGTTAGGTTAGGTTAGGTTAGGTTAGGTTAGGTTAGGTTAGGTTAGGTTAGGTTAGGTTAGGTTAGGTTAGGTTAGGTTAGGTTAGGTTAGGTTAGGTTAGGTTAGGTTAGGTTAGGTTAGGTTAGGTTAGGTTAGGTTAGGTTAGGTTAGGTTAGGTTAGGTTAGGTTAGGTTAGGTTAGGTTAGGTTAGGTTAGGTTAGGTTAGGTTAGGTTAGGTTAGGTTATAGAGTGCTCGCGGATATTATCTTTTTCATTGACTTTTGGCTTGTTTTCCTATCGACTGATCCTTCTTTCCTTTCTGACCCGGCTTGCCGACTTGACGTTTTGATTGTTTTTGTGTTTTGGCTGCTTTTTGATTTGGTTGTTTTGTTGTTTTTGTTGTTTTTTGTGTGTTGCTGTTGTCGTGGGACGCCCTTTCTGGTGCCGTTGCACGGCGGCAGCCGCCACTTTGTATTTCTCGTTTGTTTTGTCTCTCTCGGACGTCCTGTCCGGGAGATATTTGGTGTTCTGTGTTTGTTTTTTGCCTCTTTTTTGTGTCAATCTTTGGCACAAAAAAGAGGTATTTTGGGTCTGGTCCCGTTTTGTGGGGACAGCCTCTGCGGCGTCGCCAGAGGTGTCTGTGGATAGGGGGCTTCTCCCCCTGTCGTTTGGTACCGTTCGCGCTCCCCAGCGCCCACGGGAAGTTGACGAAAAGTGGTGATTTGTGGGAACATAAATAGCAGATTTGCTATTTGTGTTCATCAGGGGCAAATCAGATTTCCCATACATTATTTTAAATCCGGCACACCCTTGACCGTTTTTATTTACCAATTTTATTGGTAGATAACTTCGGTCTGGGTGGCCGGATTTGGGCTAGTGTGTGGGGAAGTTGTTGGCGGGGCCAGTATGGCCACGTCGGGCGAGAAGAGCGGATGGATTTTTGATAATTCATCCGACTCGGAGGTAGACCTCGGTGCGGAGCTCGACGAGTTCTACGAGGACTACGAGCTGGCTCCCGCTGCTCAACCCCTGAAAAGGGCTCGGGATGAGGAGGGTGACCCTGGGCCGGAGTTGGGGCCCAAGGTTAGCACGGCCCGTAGAGGTAAGGCCAAAGTCCACCTCACATACGGGCCAGCGAAATCGGTGGCCGGGAAGGGGAAGGCCCCCTCCCCACGTGGTGAGGATATGGGCGGCCCATCGGGGCCGCACCATTTGGCGGTGCCTATTGGGGTCACCCGGTCGGCGATCTATAGGATCGTCGACGGGGTGCAGAGGTCGACCGGTCTCAAGGAGGAGACGGTCGGCCTCTTCAAGGAGGCGGTAAGGACGATCCTCGATGCTCTGAAGGAGATCGAGGCGTCCGAGCCATACGAGGGGGAAATCCGCGTCCTACGGGACGATAATAAGAGGGTCCGCGAGCAATGTTGCCGCTTGATTGAGGAGAAGACGGCGCTCCGCGAGGCCCTCTTGGGGAGAAAGGTGACGGATTCCCCCCCCCCTTCCCCCCCCCCTCCTATCGCCGAAGCCTCCCCGGCCCCGTCGACTGAAGCTCCTCCGCCGCCCGCGGCGGTGGACCTGGCGACCCTATTGGAGACGATGAAGCGGGACCTGCTGGTCTCGGTGGGCAACCTGGTGGATGCCCGCCTCTCCGAGATCAGCAGCCGCCTCCCTCCGGCGCCGGTCAACCGCCCCGCACTCGCGGCGGATAGTAGGGAGAGGGCCCCACCGGCCCCATCGAAAGAAGTGGTCCCGGAGGAAACCGGGGCCAGACTTGGAGATGGGAGGCCCACTAAGGCCTCCAAAAAGGTGACGGCCCCGCCAAAGACCTCCGCGTCGGCGATGGGGACTGCCCCGACCGGCCCACCCCCGGTCATGGAGACGGACGGCGGCACCTTCGCGGAGGTACTAAAGAAGAAGAAGGGGAAGAGGAAGGCCGCTGTACCCCCCCCACCCCCTCCCCCCCCAAAGAAGACGGCCCCAAAGCCGAAGGCCCCCGCGGCCCTTAAGACGACGGCGGTGGTAGTCTCCTTGCGTAAGGACGTCGCCACCGCCACTACGCTGCAGGCCGCAATGGTTAAGGCCATTAACGGCATAAACCTAGCGGATGTGGGCCTGCAGCACGTCAAGGTCCGCAACTCGGCGACCGGGGGCCGAGTTATCGAGGTCCCAGGGGCGGATAGCGGAGGGGCGGCGGACAGCCTCGCGGAGAGGCTGCGGGCAATTGTGGGGGACATTGCCCACATAAGCCGCCCCGTAAAGATGGCCGCTGTCCAGGTGAATGGCCTGGACGACTCGGCGACGAAAGAGACCCTTGCGGCGGCTGTCGCAAGGGCTGGGGGGTGCGCCGAGGCGCAGGTGAGGGTGGGGGGCATCCGCCCCACGTACGAGGGCACAAATGTTGCCCTCGTACAATGCCCGGTGGGGGTGGCGAGAGCCCTCCTCCAAGGTGGTCGGATCCCGGTGGGCTGGGTGTCCGCCGGGGTCATCCCCGTGGGGCCGTCGCCCATGCGCTGCTTCAGGTGCATGGGTGTCGGCCACTCGCGGGCTTTGTGCCCTTCCGACATAGACCGGAGCCATGTGTGCTACCGGTGCGGGTCGGAAGGGCACAAATCGGTAGATTGCCGGGAGGAGAAAGCGTGGTGTGCGGTTTGCCACCACGCCAAACTCCCGGCAGACCACATAATGGGGGGCCTGAAGTGCTCCCCACCGGAGGTTAGGGGCAAGGGGGTGGGGTCTCGGCCCGCGCGCCCCATGCCCCCCCCTGTTGAGGGAAGTACCCGCATGGACGTCTAGATGCCAGGCGGGCATCTGGACGTCCTGCGGACGGACCGCGGAGCGGGTGCGCGAGGAGGTTGCCTCGCGCGCCCCCTCCGGCCAGACGGCAGGGGTTGGGGAGGCGGCGGTTGCCGCCAGACCCAACCCACAGTGGCTTCGGGCGGAGGATGGGAGTCCTCCGCCCGCGGAGATAAGCCACATTTTGCGGTCCAGGGGGGTGGCCAAGCGTGCGCGGCCACCTCCTCTAGCGGGAAGCCCCGGTCAACGGTGTTGCCGGGGCGCCGCCGGTTGGGCATCGTGGGCAATGCTAACGCAGGTACCACGGTGCCCTACAAAACCCGGCTTGGCGTGCACGCCCAGGTGGTTTTTAGTGGGTAGCACTCCCTCTCCTCCTCGGTCGAGGAGGAAGATGGGAGATGTAGTCCCACATAACCCTCCGCCGCACTCCCATGTGTGCGGGGGGTATGCGTAATGCATTTTCCACCTGGTCAAAAAAAAAAAAAAAAAAAAAAAAAAAAAAAAAAAAAAAAAAAAAAAAAAAAAAAAAAAAAAAAAAAGGTTAGGTTAGGTTAGGTTAGGTTAGGTTAGGTTAGGTTAGGTTAGGTTAGGTTAGGTTAGGTTAGGTTAGGTTAGGTTAGGTTAGGTTAGGTTAGGTTAGGTTAGGTTAGGTTAGGTTAGGTTAGGTTAGGTTAGGTTAGGTTAGGTTAGGTTAGGTTAGGTTAGGTTAGGTTAGGTTAGGTTAGGTTAGGTTAGGTTAGGTTAGGTTAGGTTAGGTTAGGTTAGGTTAGGTTAGGTTAGGTTAGGTTAGGTTAGGTTAGGTTAGGTTAGGTTAGGTTAGGTTAGGTTAGGTTAGGTTAGGTTAGGTTAGGTTAGGTTAGGTTAGGTTAGGTTAGGTTAGGTTAGGTTAGGTTAGGTTAGGTTAGGTTAGGTTAGGTTAGGTTAGGTTAGGTTAGGTTAGGTTAGGTTAGGTTAGGTTAGGTTAGGTTAGGTTAGGTTAGGTTAGGTTAGGTTAGGTTAGGTTAGGTTAGGTTAGGTTAGGTTAGGTTAGGTTAGGTTAGGTTAGGTTAGGTTAGGTTAGGTTAGGTTAGGTTAGGTTAGGTTAGGTTAGGTTAGGTTAGGTTAGGTTAGGTTAGGTTAGGTTAGGTTAGGTTAGGTTAGGTTAGGTTAGGTTAGGTTAGGTTAGGTTAGGTTAGGTTAGGTTAGGTTAGGTTAGGTTAGGTTAGGTTAGGTTAGGTTAGGTTAGGTTAGGTTAGGTTAGGTTAGGTTAGGTTAGGTTAGGTTAGGTTAGGTTAGGTTAGGTTAGGTTAGGTTAGGTTAGGTTAGGTTAGGTTAGGTTAGGTTAGGTTAGGTTAGGTTAGGTTAGGTTAGGTTAGGTTAGGTTAGGTTAGGTTAGGTTAGGTTAGGTTAGGTTAGGTTAGGTTAGGTTAGGTTAGGTTAGGTTAGGTTAGGTTAGGTTAGGTTAGGTTAGGTTAGGTTAGGTTAGGTTAGGTTAGGTTAGGTTAGGTTAGGTTAGGTTAGGTTAGGTTAGGTTAGGTTAGGTTAGGTTAGGTTAGGTTAGGTTAGGTTAGGTTAGGTTAGGTTAGGTTAGGTTAGGTTAGGTTAGGTTAGGTTAGGTTAGGTTAGGTTAGGTTAGGTTAGGTTAGGTTAGGTTAGGTTAGGTTAGGTTAGGTTAGGTTAGGTTAGGTTAGGTTAGGTTAGGTTAGGTTAGGTTAGGTTAGGTTAGGTTAGGTTAGGTTAGGTTAGGTTAGGTTAGGTTAGGTTAGGTTAGGTTAGGTTAGGTTAGGTTAGGTTAGGTTAGGTTAGGTTAGGTTAGGTTAGGTTAGGTTAGGTTAGGTTAGGTTAGGTTAGGTTAGGTTAGGTTAGGTTAGGTTAGGTTAGGTTAGGTTAGGTTAGGTTAGGTTAGGTTAGGTTAGGTTAGGTTAGGTTAGGTTAGGTTAGGTTAGGTTAGGTTAGGTTAGGTTAGGTTAGGTTAGGTTAGGTTAGGTTAGGTTAGGTTAGGTTAGGTTAGGTTAGGTTAGGTTAGGTTAGGTTAGGTTAGGTTAGGTTAGGTTAGGTTAGGTTAGGTTAGGTTAGGTTAGGTTAGGTTAGGTTAGGTTAGGTTAGGTTAGGTTAGGTTAGGTTAGGTTAGGTTAGGTTAGGTTAGGTTAGGTTAGGTTAGGTTAGGTTAGGTTAGGTTAGGTTAGGTTAGGTTAGGTTAGGTTAGGTTAGGTTAGGTTAGGTTAGGTTAGGTTAGGTTAGGTTAGGTTAGGTTAGGTTAGGTTAGGTTAGGTTAGGTTAGGTTAGGTTAGGTTAGGTTAGGTTAGGTTAGGTTAGGTTAGGTTAGGTTAGGTTAGGTTAGGTTAGGTTAGGTTAGGTTAGGTTAGGTTAGGTTAGGTTAGGTTAGGTTAGGTTAGGTTAGGTTAGGTTAGGTTAGGTTAGGTTAGGTTAGGTTAGGTTAGGTTAGGTTAGGTTAGGTTAGGTTAGGTTAGGTTAGGTTAGGTTAGGTTAGGTTAGGTTAGGTTAGGTTAGGTTAGGTTAGGTTAGGTTAGGTTAGGTTAGGTTAGGTTAGGTTAGGTTAGGTTAGGTTAGGTTAGGTTAGGTTAGGTTAGGTTAGGTTAGGTTAGGTTAGGTTAGGTTAGGTTAGGTTAGGTTAGGTTAGGTTAGGTTAGGTTAGGTTAGGTTAGGTTAGGTTAGGTTAGGTTAGGTTAGGTTAGGTTAGGTTAGGTTAGGTTAGGTTAGGTTAGGTTAGGTTAGGTTAGGTTAGGTTAGGTTAGGTTAGGTTAGGTTAGGTTAGGTTAGGTTAGGTTAGGTTAGGTTAGGTTAGGTTAGGTTAGGTTAGGTTAGGTTAGGTTAGGTTAGGTTAGGTTAGGTTAGGTTAGGTTAGGTTAGGTTAGGTTAGGTTAGGTTAGGTTAGGTTAGGTTAGGTTAGGTTAGGTTAGGTTAGGTTAGGTTAGGTTAGGTTAGGTTAGGTTAGGTTAGGTTAGGTTAGGTTAGGTTAGGTTAGGTTAGGTTAGGTTAGGTTAGGTTAGGTTAGGTTAGGTTAGGTTAGGTTAGGTTAGGTTAGGTTAGGTTAGGTTAGGTTAGGTTAGGTTAGGTTAGGTTAGGTTAGGTTAGGTTAGGTTAGGTTAGGTTAGGTTAGGTTAGGTTAGGTTAGGTTAGGTTAGGTTAGGTTAGGTTAGGTTAGGTTAGGTTAGGTTAGGTTAGGTTAGGTTAGGTTAGGTTAGGTTAGGTTAGGTTAGGTTAGGTTAGGTTAGGTTAGGTTAGGTTAGGTTAGGTTAGGTTAGGTTAGGTTAGGTTAGGTTAGGTTAGGTTAGGTTAGGTTAGGTTAGGTTAGGTTAGGTTAGGTTAGGTTAGGTTAGGTTAGGTTAGGTTAGGTTAGGTTAGGTTAGGTTAGGTTAGGTTAGGTTAGGTTAGGTTAGGTTAGGTTAGGTTAGGTTAGGTTAGGTTAGGTTAGGTTAGGTTAGGTTAGGTTAGGTTAGGTTAGGTTAGGTTAGGTTAGGTTAGGTTAGGTTAGGTTAGGTTAGGTTAGGTTAGGTTAGGTTAGGTTAGGTTAGGTTAGGTTAGGTTAGGTTAGGTTAGGTTAGGTTAGGTTAGGTTAGGTTAGGTTAGGTTAGGTTAGGTTAGGTTAGGTTAGGTTAGGTTAGGTTAGGTTAGGTTAGGTTAGGTTAGGTTAGGTTAGGTTAGGTTAGGTTAGGTTAGGTTAGGTTAGGTTAGGTTAGGTTAGGTTAGGTTAGGTTAGGTTAGGTTAGGTTAGGTTAGGTTAGGTTAGGTTAGGTTAGGTTAGGTTAGGTTAGGTTAGGTTAGGTTAGGTTAGGTTAGGTTAGGTTAGGTTAGGTTAGGTTAGGTTAGGTTAGGTTAGGTTAGGTTAGGTTAGGTTAGGTTAGGTTAGGTTAGGTTAGGTTAGGTTAGGTTAGGTTAGGTTAGGTTAGGTTAGGTTAGGTTAGGTTAGGTTAGGTTAGGTTAGGTTAGGTTAGGTTAGGTTAGGTTAGGTTAGGTTAGGTTAGGTTAGGTTAGGTTAGGTTAGGTTAGGTTAGGTTAGGTTAGGTTAGGTTAGGTTAGGTTAGGTTAGGTTAGGTTAGGTTAGGTTAGGTTAGGTTAGGTTAGGTTAGGTTAGGTTAGGTTAGGTTAGGTTAGGTTAGGTTAGGTTAGGTTAGGTTAGGTTAGGTTAGGTTAGGTTAGGTTAGGTTAGGTTAGGTTAGGTTAGGTTAGGTTAGGTTAGGTTAGGTTAGGTTAGGTTAGGTTAGGTTAGGTTAGGTTAGGTTAGGTTAGGTTAGGTTAGGTTAGGTTAGGTTAGGTTAGGTTAGGTTAGGTTAGGTTAGGTTAGGTTAGGTTAGGTTAGGTTAGGTTAGGTTAGGTTAGGTTAGGTTAGGTTAGGTTAGGTTAGGTTAGGTTAGGTTAGGTTAGGTTAGGTTAGGTTAGGTTAGGTTAGGTTAGGTTAGGTTAGGTTAGGTTAGGTTAGGTTAGGTTAGGTTAGGTTAGGTTAGGTTAGGTTAGGTTAGGTTAGGTTAGGTTAGGTTAGGTTAGGTTAGGTTAGGTTAGGTTAGGTTAGGTTAGGTTAGGTTAGGTTAGGTTAGGTTAGGTTAGGTTAGGTTAGGTTAGGTTAGGTTAGGTTAGGTTAGGTTAGGTTAGGTTAGGTTAGGTTAGGTTAGGTTAGGTTAGGTTAGGTTAGGTTAGGTTAGGTTAGGTTAGGTTAGGTTAGGTTAGGTTAGGTTAGGTTAGGTTAGGTTAGGTTAGGTTAGGTTAGGTTAGGTTAGGTTAGGTTAGGTTAGGTTAGGTTAGGTTAGGTTAGGTTAGGTTAGGTTAGGTTAGGTTAGGTTAGGTTAGGTTAGGTTAGGTTAGGTTAGGTTAGGTTAGGTTAGGTTAGGTTAGGTTAGGTTAGGTTAGGTTAGGTTAGGTTAGGTTAGGTTAGGTTAGGTTAGGTTAGGTTAGGTTAGGTTAGGTTAGGTTAGGTTAGGTTAGGTTAGGTTAGGTTAGGTTAGGTTAGGTTAGGTTAGGTTAGGTTAGGTTAGGTTAGGTTAGGTTAGGTTAGGTTAGGTTAGGTTAGGTTAGGTTAGGTTAGGTTAGGTTAGGTTAGGTTAGGTTAGGTTAGGTTAGGTTAGGTTAGGTTAGGTTAGGTTAGGTTAGGTTAGGTTAGGTTAGGTTAGGTTAGGTTAGGTTAGGTTAGGTTAGGTTAGGTTAGGTTAGGTTAGGTTAGGTTAGGTTAGGTTAGGTTAGGTTAGGTTAGGTTAGGTTAGGTTAGGTTAGGTTAGGTTAGGTTAGGTTAGGTTAGGTTAGGTTAGGTTAGGTTAGGTTAGGTTAGGTTAGGTTAGGTTAGGTTAGGTTAGGTTAGGTTAGGTTAGGTTAGGTTAGGTTAGGTTAGGTTAGGTTAGGTTAGGTTAGGTTAGGTTAGGTTAGGTTAGGTTAGGTTAGGTTAGGTTAGGTTAGGTTAGGTTAGGTTAGGTTAGGTTAGGTTAGGTTAGGTTAGGTTAGGTTAGGTTAGGTTAGGTTAGGTTAGGTTAGGTTAGGTTAGGTTAGGTTAGGTTAGGTTAGGTTAGGTTAGGTTAGGTTAGGTTAGGTTAGGTTAGGTTAGGTTAGGTTAGGTTAGGTTAGGTTAGGTTAGGTTAGGTTAGGTTAGGTTAGGTTAGGTTAGGTTAGGTTAGGTTAGGTTAGGTTAGGTTAGGTTAGGTTAGGTTAGGTTAGGTTAGGTTAGGTTAGGTTAGGTTAGGTTAGGTTAGGTTAGGTTAGGTTAGGTTAGGTTAGGTTAGGTTAGGTTAGGTTAGGTTAGGTTAGGTTAGGTTAGGTTAGGTTAGGTTAGGTTAGGTTAGGTTAGGTTAGGTTAGGTTAGGTTAGGTTAGGTTAGGTTAGGTTAGGTTAGGTTAGGTTAGGTTAGGTTAGGTTAGGTTAGGTTAGGTTAGGTTAGGTTAGGTTAGGTTAGGTTAGGTTAGGTTAGGTTAGGTTAGGTTAGGTTAGGTTAGGTTAGGTTAGGTTAGGTTAGGTTAGGTTAGGTTAGGTTAGGTTAGGTTAGGTTAGGTTAGGTTAGGTTAGGTTAGGTTAGGTTAGGTTAGGTTAGGTTAGGTTAGGTTAGGTTAGGTTAGGTTAGGTTAGGTTAGGTTAGGTTAGGTTAGGTTAGGTTAGGTTAGGTTAGGTTAGGTTAGGTTAGGTTAGGTTAGGTTAGGTTAGGTTAGGTTAGGTTAGGTTAGGTTAGGTTAGGTTAGGTTAGGTTAGGTTAGGTTAGGTTAGGTTAGGTTAGGTTAGGTTAGGTTAGGTTAGGTTAGGTTAGGTTAGGTTAGGTTAGGTTAGGTTAGGTTAGGTTAGGTTAGGTTAGGTTAGGTTAGGTTAGGTTAGGTTAGGTTAGGTTAGGTTAGGTTAGGTTAGGTTAGGTTAGGTTAGGTTAGGTTAGGTTAGGTTAGGTTAGGTTAGGTTAGGTTAGGTTAGGTTAGGTTAGGTTAGGTTAGGTTAGGTTAGGTTAGGTTAGGTTAGGTTAGGTTAGGTTAGGTTAGGTTAGGTTAGGTTAGGTTAGGTTAGGTTAGGTTAGGTTAGGTTAGGTTAGGTTAGGTTAGGTTAGGTTAGGTTAGGTTAGGTTAGGTTAGGTTAGGTTAGGTTAGGTTAGGTTAGGTTAGGTTAGGTTAGGTTAGGTTAGGTTAGGTTAGGTTAGGTTAGGTTAGGTTAGGTTAGGTTAGGTTAGGTTAGGTTAGGTTAGGTTAGGTTAGGTTAGGTTAGGTTAGGTTAGGTTAGGTTAGGTTAGGTTAGGTTAGGTTAGGTTAGGTTAGGTTAGGTTAGGTTAGGTTAGGTTAGGTTAGGTTAGGTTAGGTTAGGTTAGGTTAGGTTAGGTTAGGTTAGGTTAGGTTAGGTTAGGTTAGGTTAGGTTAGGTTAGGTTAGGTTAGGTTAGGTTAGGTTAGGTTAGGTTAGGTTAGGTTAGGTTAGGTTAGGTTAGGTTAGGTTAGGTTAGGTTAGGTTAGGTTAGGTTAGGTTAGGTTAGGTTAGGTTAGGTTAGGTTAGGTTAGGTTAGGTTAGGTTAGGTTAGGTTAGGTTAGGTTAGGTTAGGTTAGGTTAGGTTAGGTTAGGTTAGGTTAGGTTAGGTTAGGTTAGGTTAGGTTAGGTTAGGTTAGGTTAGGTTAGGTTAGGTTAGGTTAGGTTAGGTTAGGTTAGGTTAGGTTAGGTTAGGTTAGGTTAGGTTAGGTTAGGTTAGGTTAGGTTAGGTTAGGTTAGGTTAGGTTAGGTTAGGTTAGGTTAGGTTAGGTTAGGTTAGGTTAGGTTAGGTTAGGTTAGGTTAGGTTAGGTTAGGTTAGGTTAGGTTAGGTTAGGTTAGGTTAGGTTAGGTTAGGTTAGGTTAGGTTAGGTTAGGTTAGGTTAGGTTAGGTTAGGTTAGGTTAGGTTAGGTTAGGTTAGGTTAGGTTAGGTTAGGTTAGGTTAGGTTAGGTTAGGTTAGGTTAGGTTAGGTTAGGTTAGGTTAGGTTAGGTTAGGTTAGGTTAGGTTAGGTTAGGTTAGGTTAGGTTAGGTTAGGTTAGGTTAGGTTAGGTTAGGTTAGGTTAGGTTAGGTTAGGTTAGGTTAGGTTAGGTTAGGTTAGGTTAGGTTAGGTTAGGTTAGGTTAGGTTAGGTTAGGTTAGGTTAGGTTAGGTTAGGTTAGGTTAGGTTAGGTTAGGTTAGGTTAGGTTAGGTTAGGTTAGGTTAGGTTAGGTTAGGTTAGGTTAGGTTAGGTTAGGTTAGGTTAGGTTAGGTTAGGTTAGGTTAGGTTAGGTTAGGTTAGGTTAGGTTAGGTTAGGTTAGGTTAGGTTAGGTTAGGTTAGGTTAGGTTAGGTTAGGTTAGGTTAGGTTAGGTTAGGTTAGGTTAGGTTAGGTTAGGTTAGGTTAGGTTAGGTTAGGTTAGGTTAGGTTAGGTTAGGTTAGGTTAGGTTAGGTTAGGTTAGGTTAGGTTAGGTTAGGTTAGGTTAGGTTAGGTTAGGTTAGGTTAGGTTAGGTTAGGTTAGGTTAGGTTAGGTTAGGTTAGGTTAGGTTAGGTTAGGTTAGGTTAGGTTAGGTTAGGTTAGGTTAGGTTAGGTTAGGTTAGGTTAGGTTAGGTTAGGTTAGGTTAGGTTAGGTTAGGTTAGGTTAGGTTAGGTTAGGTTAGGTTAGGTTAGGTTAGGTTAGGTTAGGTTAGGTTAGGTTAGGTTAGGTTAGGTTAGGTTAGGTTAGGTTAGGTTAGGTTAGGTTAGGTTAGGTTAGGTTAGGTTAGGTTAGGTTAGGTTAGGTTAGGTTAGGTTAGGTTAGGTTAGGTTAGGTTAGGTTAGGTTAGGTTAGGTTAGGTTAGGTTAGGTTAGGTTAGGTTAGGTTAGGTTAGGTTAGGTTAGGTTAGGTTAGGTTAGGTTAGGTTAGGTTAGGTTAGGTTAGGTTAGGTTAGGTTAGGTTAGGTTAGGTTAGGTTAGGTTAGGTTAGGTTAGGTTAGGTTAGGTTAGGTTAGGTTAGGTTAGGTTAGGTTAGGTTAGGTTAGGTTAGGTTAGGTTAGGTTAGGTTAGGTTAGGTTAGGTTAGGTTAGGTTAGGTTAGGTTAGGTTAGGTTAGGTTAGGTTAGGTTAGGTTAGGTTAGGTTAGGTTAGGTTAGGTTAGGTTAGGTTAGGTTAGGTTAGGTTAGGTTAGGTTAGGTTAGGTTAGGTTAGGTTAGGTTAGGTTAGGTTAGGTTAGGTTAGGTTAGGTTAGGTTAGGTTAGGTTAGGTTAGGTTAGGTTAGGTTAGGTTAGGTTAGGTTAGGTTAGGTTAGGTTAGGTTAGGTTAGGTTAGGTTAGGTTAGGTTAGGTTAGGTTAGGTTAGGTTAGGTTAGGTTAGGTTAGGTTAGGTTAGGTTAGGTTAGGTTAGGTTAGGTTAGGTTAGGTTAGGTTAGGTTAGGTTAGGTTAGGTTAGGTTAGGTTAGGTTAGGTTAGGTTAGGTTAGGTTAGGTTAGGTTAGGTTAGGTTAGGTTAGGTTAGGTTAGGTTAGGTTAGGTTAGGTTAGGTTAGGTTAGGTTAGGTTAGGTTAGGTTAGGTTAGGTTAGGTTAGGTTAGGTTAGGTTAGGTTAGGTTAGGTTAGGTTAGGTTAGGTTAGGTTAGGTTAGGTTAGGTTAGGTTAGGTTAGGTTAGGTTAGGTTAGGTTAGGTTAGGTTAGGTTAGGTTAGGTTAGGTTAGGTTAGGTTAGGTTAGGTTAGGTTAGGTTAGGTTAGGTTAGGTTAGGTTAGGTTAGGTTAGGTTAGGTTAGGTTAGGTTAGGTTAGGTTAGGTTAGGTTAGGTTAGGTTAGGTTAGGTTAGGTTAGGTTAGGTTAGGTTAGGTTAGGTTAGGTTAGGTTAGGTTAGGTTAGGTTAGGTTAGGTTAGGTTAGGTTAGGTTAGGTTAGGTTAGGTTAGGTTAGGTTAGGTTAGGTTAGGTTAGGTTAGGTTAGGTTAGGTTAGGTTAGGTTAGGTTAGGTTAGGTTAGGTTAGGTTAGGTTAGGTTAGGTTAGGTTAGGTTAGGTTATGTTAGGTTAGGTTAGGTTAGGTTAGGTTAGGTTAGGTTAGGTTAGGTTAGGTTAGGTTAGGTTAGGT